>JAGSMP010000491.1:0-346659 GCA_029286625.1 Parnassius orleans | reverse complement strand
TTATGTGATAGTCTAATAAAGGATAGATTGATCTGTGGTGTGACTAGTGCGAGTATTCGAGAAAGATTATTAAGGAGGACAATTTAACATTAAAACTGCATTGGACATCTGTCGCGGCGATAATTTCGAAGGTCTACTCGGAAAGCATAAGACGTGAAGAGTCAACTTACGAGGTCAGAAATTTAAATAGAGTTAAAGAGGACATGTTAAAAGCATTCCTTAGGTCAACCTTCACAAAAACATCTGCATCAGAGTTTGTTAAAAATGTACGCACTGAATGTACCGCCGCCTCACAGCCACCTCTAGTGCCAAAGCCTAGTTGAGTAGGCTGAAATTTTGTCTTAAGGTTAGAGATTATGTGCCTGCAAGCTAATTTTGAAGTTAAGCGTCGAAATGTGGAACCAACAGCAATAGGACGGATACCGTTATCCTTTTTTTTGAAGGCACATAATCTTGCCCCATATAAGAATGGAATGAAATTTGGATTAACATTACCAGAAAGCATAAAGTTACATAATTTTGTAATGTCATTAAGAAGTACTCCGCCGGCGTCACCGGCAGAAGCGCTTACAAGATCTTTAAAATGTTGAGGCGTAATTCCGTCAATGCCGCCAGCAGAGCCATTCGAAAATGACATAATTGCTTCTAAAGTGTCTTTTTCAGAAATTTGTAAAGGTTGCATAGAAGTCTTGGGAGGCAGCGGTAAACCCTGAGAAGGATTGACCGAAGGATGCTTCTGACGAAGGCTTTCAAGAGTTTCGACATTACGAGGAGCCAGGATGTCGTCTGAGAATAAAATACGGGATGCATTTTTAAAAGTCGCCATCCATTACTTTCGACTCAACTACTTTTTTTAAATCAAATTTAGGACGTGGTCGAGATAAATGAGTATTAATTGGGTAATCTAAATTTTGAAAAGATGTCTCTTTTAGTTGAGACGTAATTGATTTATTTATTGTTTTATCAAAATGAAAATGAGAATACGCGAAAGTAAATAATTTTTGCCAACTCTTTTCACTATTAGTGAAACAATTTTGAATAGTGCATGACAATGCTTTAGCAAGCTGCATCCTCGCACCTCTAGGAATTCTTTTAACCACTGGTACATTATGATGATAATTGTAAATTTGCTCCGAAAAAAGGGAAAAATTTGTGTCATTAGAGGAATTACTAATAGAGTTATGAATTTCTACGGTAGGCTGTGAAGCCGAAATACTTTTACTATGGCATCGTTTGATATGTATATTTAATCCCCTTTTACCTTTAAACAGCCTACCGTCGGTACAATTTTGACACTGTAGGAAATCCGGCTGTGAATGTAGCGGAGCGGAGATATTCATTAAAAAATCTAAACAGATCTCTACAGCACTCAAAAGTCTTTATATTACATAGCTTCATACTTAGTTCATATTGACTTGAAATCTGCTGTACCCCGCATCTTTCCCTGAAACACAATCGTTTACGGCCTAAATAAAAGCACTTTACTCTATAAATGAAATATTATCACATTACTTCCCTGGATTTATTCCATATTGATAAAAATTGTATGTAGTTGTTATGCTTTGACAGTTGACAACGACGCAGCAGAAATATTTTCCTTTATAAATGAGTATTGTCTAAAATCAAAAATAATTATTATAATAACTGTCTTATATATTTACTGATCTTTTGTTGAAATTTGTAAGCCAGAATTGGCTTCTAAATAACAAAATAAAATAAGTTAAATATACGTAGCATTTGACAGTTGAAAAATTTTGACATATTTGTTAATAATTTAAAAAAATCTCTCTAGATATGTCGCTCCGACTAAATTGAAACAATTAATAAAAAAATTCGTTTATTTTTAATGAACTTTTAAAAATTCGGGTATTTATAAGGCTGCGACCAGCTTAATTGCAATTTTCAAATGCAAATATCTCTTTTCCTATTAAAAATTTGAAGAAAATGATTCGAGACAATTTTGTGTCATTTTTTATTTTATATCGATTTTGTTTCAATGTTTTTTCGGTATCTCTTATAATTTCTGAGAAAATTGCAAAAAAGTGGTTTTGATACTGGTTTTTTTTTTAGAACCCTTGCAAAAACGAAGATATGCTCGAAAAATCAACCTTCTACAATAAATATCGATTTAAAATCTCCCTTTACTGGACTACTCTGGATGACAGGCGTGAGTGTTTATGTATTCAAAATAAGTAATAATAGGCCAGTGATATAAAAGATTTGAAAACGTTATAATAATAACATGACTAATTTTTTTTTTTGATTAAACATACTCCATAAATAAAATTACATTAGGTATAAGTAATTGACCTCGTAATATTAAAAGATATGTAAGAACAACTGATAAACCTTGACGAGACCGTCTTTGAAGGAATTAATGAATATTATAAAACTTAAACCATAGAGGTTTTCTGAGTTTCTGAGAAATGAAAAGCTATAATAAAGCGGTACAAAACCATTATAAAATAAAGGAATTTTGTGTGTCCGGGAAACGAAATGGTTATAAATATGAATACAAATTAAGAAGTATCTTAATTAAGTTTCTTTAGACTAATCTAATTCGCCCTTAGTATCTATCTCACCCAAAATTGATTCCCGTTGAATCCACCAAAATAATTAAGTTACTCGGTGGCTAAGAGATGTTTTCTTTGAAAAAGGAGTATTTTTAAAACGTTTCGCGACATTAGAAATCTGAAATGCGGAGGTCATGGAGCCAGAAAAACGAGCAATCTCAAGCATCAGCATTCCTGATCCCAACAGCGAATCTGATTAAAAGCTCCGCCGTAAAACAAGTTTCGTCCGCGGAGGGTAGGGAGTGTGGCGAAACGACGTTTGAAAAGCAGTGAATGGAAGTGAAAAGCCATGAAAATTTTATATTTTTTCGTGGTTTTTAATCATAAATACAGGACCGCGTGATTAGTGTTATGTTTTTAAAAGTGACTAAAGATCCGGTAACGGGACGAATAACCTATTTTATTTAACCTGCTATTAGCATTCAGCCGGCTACAACTAGGTATACCTATATAATATAGTAATACCTGTACCTATTAGATTAATTAATGGCTAAGTGTAGGTGTATTCGTATCCAGTAGTATTTGGCTATAACTAGGTCTATTAAAGTACGATTAATTATTAAAATAGCAATGACTGTGGTTGTGGTCAAAATTTATTAGTGGTAAAGCTATGGTGCAGCTCTATTATGGTTGTTGCACGAATGTTAAGACTCGACCAGGAAAGGACTACGCTCTCATGTCGCTGGTGTTCTACCAGTGTGAAAAATGGCATTTTAATGCTACTGTGTTCTGTATGGTGTATGGTACTGGGTTCTGTAAGTGTGGAGAGGCCCTTTTTACTGGAAACGAGGCATTCCATCTTAGTCCTTAGGAGTGACAACGCATCTGCTTTTTCTCTCTTATTCAAAGATAAATGTGTGTCATCCTTATTCTATAAAGAAGAAAAAAATTATCCGTCAGCCGGGTTTGCCGTTAGTATTAGCCATGGTCTGCACCGTGTGCGGAAATGTGTTACTTTTCTAATAATATAAAGCTTAGTATTATTTGTCAGTATTACCAACAGCGTAGCAATGGTAGTACAGCGAACGCCGTAAGTTTTTATAGTACGCAAACGGGTTCGATTCCCGCCGATACTTATGAAGTTGTTAATTGCTACTTTAATAATATAATAACAATAATAATGTTTATTTATTAAGGTACCCATTTTTATCTAGCACATTTTGAATCTAAGACAATCAATCAAAACTCTTGTGAGTTAAAACATCATACTTAAATTTATTGCCCTGACAATGTTTATAACATTGTATATAACAATAAATAATTGTCAGGAGACACCTGGCAACAACCTGAATTATTTCATTTGTTGAGTTATGCACAGTTTCCCAGAAACTGGCCGTTCTACAACGTAACACTGCGTAAAAGTCTGGGACAGCATCCTCCGCGAACATTGCGCACGCACTGTATTACTGAGGTTGTGTCAAAAAAATACGGAAAGCATCATTATATTGTACACTAAGGATATTATAGAATATTTTGGTGTAATTTATCCAAATATGTTCGGTGTAAAAGCTAATACAGAGAAGCTAAACAGAGTAATCTTAACATTGTCAGAACACAAAGCACCATCATGATATTGCAACGTATGGCTAGAGCCCTACTCTATATCCAAGTCATAACTCAGGTTCTCCGATTACCTATGACCCAAGTATCTTAACTTCTCCACAGTCCGAACCTGCACACCATTTATGCGTACTGGTGGTACCCTCCTCGTACCTTTTCCAGTACGAAATACTAGCATTTCAGTCTTAGATTCATTATATTTTAATCCATGCTCACGAGCATAATTTTTGAAAATGGATATGAGTTTTATACGACCGTTGATCAATGGGCTAAGGAGCACCATATCATCCGCGTAGGTAAGGTTGTTAAACGCTACACCATTAATGTAGCATCCAATTGGGGCACTTCTGAAGCCGTTTACATAAAGATTGAAAAGGTCCGGTGAGGTCAGCTCTCCCTGACGTACCCTACATTCTAGTTTATAGCCACTAGAGGTTATGTCGCCCCGCCCTACTTTATTCCTTTGGTTCTCGTACCAGTATATTTTTTTTTATAGAATAAGGGTGACAAACGAGCACACAGTTCACCTGATGGTAAGTGGTTGCTGTGGCCCATAGACATCTACATCTATCTTCGTTTGCGAATTTAAATGCAGATGCATTGTCAGCCTTGAGAACGAAGATAGAATGCCTCTTTTCCAATAAAAAGTGTCTACGGTTCTCTACACTCACCATACGAAACACAGCAGCATTAAGCTGCTATTTTATGCTGGTATTCTGTCAGAGCGTAGTCCTTCCCCGGTCGAGCCGACCCATTCGTGCTACAACTATACTATTAATATAGCTGCAGCATGGCTCTAACTCGTAAAAAAAGGTGGCGGCACAAAGGTCCAATACCTCAGTTTATCTCGTCGGTGTGGTTAGAGGCCAATATGGGAAAATGCCTGAACTGCACGCAGTTTTAATTTAGTTTCTCATGAACGACTAAAAAAGGAAAAGAGAAGCAATAAACCGATTTTATAAGGAAATTAAAAGAAAACCATCGCATTAATCCAAGTACCCTACATCCAAGAATGAAAGCACTTTATCTCAATTCCGTTTAGCATTAGCTTGCCAATTCACCAAGTAATTAAATAATCAAACCGTAGCCATAATTAACTTTTATTTTCAATTACTTACCTTTTAATACATACCCAATATCATCTCGTGGGTCTCGTAAGAGCGAAATGAAACAGGAGATGGGCAGCAGCATTTTCCTGATTATAACTGAAATATTAATAAAAACTGCGGTTGCTATGAGGCAATCTATGCGGAGGCCTATGTTCACCAGTAGACTTTTAATAGATTGCAATGAATGAATGAATGAATAAACATTAACTTTTACATTGAATTTTTTTGTAGTATCTAGTGTGAAGTGACTTGAAGTGACGTCGAATTTTGACTTCTGCATGCGTTACTTTATTAAAAGAGTCGATATCCTTCTTAGAAATACGTAAAATTAAAAGGTACTGTATCTTTTTAATTTTTACTCGTACAATGTAAATTGAATAAAAAATACATGATTGACCACATGAAAATCATACATGCTGCTATGATTGTCATGTGGTCTAATACAATTTGTAATACTCGTACAAATAGTGTACATAGTTCATCTAAAAGTCATCATCAACCTCATAATTTGCAGTGAAGTTGTGATGGGCTGTAATGATTGATTTAAAACATTTCTTTCATCTTTTTGCTCACAAAAGTCTACCGTTGGACATGGGCTTCCCCCGTCGTATTATTTTCCATTATTGCCACGCTTGGCAGTCAGATTGGCGATCACGGCCTGGGTATTTTACGTTTGGCGTTCACAGAACGGTCAAGCCTGTCATTCGCTGGAAGATACAAGATATTTTTGGCATTTCCTATAATCGCCTTTTTGTCACATGTCACATCCACAATACTATATATCGGATAGCGCCCCAATAATATTAAATAATTTAATAATAATATTTAAAAGAAAAATGAGAGTGACATATTACTAATTGCCTCGTGGGTGCCGTAATAGGCGACAGAGGGAAACAAACCTCAGGGAGATGTGGGATAGGGCATAATAAAAATGTCAGTGGGGAATAAATTGTTCGCGGCAATAATTTCGTGGCCGTTGGTAATAAGCTGAAATAACTAGATAAACGCTTTGATAGCCATTTAATATTTTTTTTAAAATCTTAATGTTTGTAACTAGTAAAAGCAACATAATAAAAACCACCTCTACAGTTCTGTACATATATACGTCCCAAGTTTTAAAATACTAGTTAAGCAAAGACCCGCAGTCAGTAGTCTTCGTGCTGTTTATACGTCTGACATGGTTGGTCTCAAACTCAAACATTTATCGACGTTCTATCTGAATGAGTTGGAACTGTAGTGTAGTTTATAAAATATAATTAATTAGGCCTATGGTAATAAAACTAACAAAATATATTCTATGCGAACAAAGTCGCGGGTACAGCTAGTTATGAATAAAATGAGAAGACAATAAGAAATTTCTACAACCATGTTTTAGTACTATTTGCTGAATCACATGCCCTTGAAATAGTTTTTACTTCACAAACATAGATATTCCTTCTATAAAAGGAAATATATATAATATATTAATTCTTTGTAAAACAGCTATGTTAGTCGGATTGTATGCAAACATAAAATTTGGGGCTGAAGCCCAGCTATTACGTATCGTCTAACCTAGATTATATTTTAATAAGTTTAGCACTTAGTAGTTAGGATGAAAAAGATGAATTCCTAACTATTAACTTAGTAGTTAATAGTTAGGAATTCATCGCTTTCTGCTTATTATCTCATATGCTATACCAAAAACATAAGTGAAAAAGGGCCAAGTTCGATTTAAACGATGTCCGGGGTAGTCGTCTTCGCCGATGAAAGAGATAAGGTCTGAACGGGTGCCAGCCAAGCTCTATTAGGAGTTGCTTCAGTCATAGCCTATAGAAACCAGTTTTCTTGCACCTACGCTCCATTAAAAAAAAACTATTAAATTACACGTCGATAATGTTATCATAATTTTTTTTAATATATTATATATTATATTTTTAATTAAAACGAGTGACGAAATAATTTTATTTGCCATTTCGTCCCGAGTCTGTCGTAAGAGTTGATTAAGTGATATGCCAGAAAGACCTTGTGTCTCTGATAAATGGTGGTATAACTATCTCGTTTACGCCGGGTGTAAAATGCCCAGATTAGTGTAGGGGAGCAGGTACAAGACGTCTGTTATCTACCGCAACTGTCAATCCGCTTGCCAAGCGTGATGATTAAGGCAAAAAATCCTCACTACAACGGGAGACGCCCATGTTCCGCTACCATTACATCCTAGTAAAGTCCATTGCTGAACATAGGCCTCCCCCATAGATTGCCTCATAGGGGGGATATTTGCCATAGTTGCCACGATTGGCAAGTGGATTAGCAACCGCAGTCTTTTTGTTTAGTAATTTTTTGTCATTATTAGGAAGACGCTGTTGTCCATCGTCTGATTTGTTTCTGTTGTCCATCGCCTATTACGACGCTCATGTTCTGTAGTGGACTTTTACGGGCTGATGAAGAAGAAAAATTTCAATTACATCTTAGCTGACGGCAAAGCTTCTGTTATCAATGAAAACTTTCTAAATTGACAGAGTCGTTTACTAGCCCTCCATGGGCAAATTGAAATTAAACGCATACACAGAATGTTACAGATGCGTCGTTACTTCTGAAAACTAAGCCGGAATTCCTCAAAGCCGGAATTAAAGCTTGCTCTTTTAAGCATGTATTCTGTGCGAGTGGTCCTAGATGTGGAGCTGATCCATTCCCTCAGTCACAATACGCTGAAGTCAGGCACCACAAAGTACTCATATCTTTTGCGGGTTGCGTGCAAATATCAAGATTCCAGCTAAGATTCGCAGCTGTCCGATTTTACAACTCTGGTGGGGATAGTTAGCCGTTGGAAATCTCTTCGCAAAATCGTTATATTTTTTCAATTTGATAATAATGTGTAACTTGAAATGAAAGAGATCGGTTTGTAATCGATACTGATACATTTACACGATATAACGAAACCAAACATCAAACGTAAGAAAGATAACCACAATTACCACAATTCCCACCAGTGTTACATAATGGCACTGCTGGTCCTGTTATTCACTAGTTACGTCTGACTACCCTGACTGAATAAAAGTTTAAAATATTTCTAAATTAAAAAGTCTAGTGTGTCAACAATTCCTATGATTCTCTATACATACAAGTTCGCCAGAGTTAGTACCTGTTGTCGTTAAAGTCTGTCACCAAAATTTTCAATTAACACTTTATTCCGTATAATTAATATATATTTTGCGTATTTTTAGCAAACTAAATTTGATTCAAAATTAAATGCATCAAACGGTATAAAACTATAAGGGTTACCATATTATTCGTTTGTAGATCTTAAATACAAGTTTCTTGAACTTCGGAGACCATTTTATTAGTAAGTGCATATATTTACAGATTTTGGTTTGCCTATTGATTAAATGATGAGAATTCGCCACTACTCTTCGTTCATCCCATCAGCCTGTTTACCATCACAGTAGTTGCTGTTGAGAAAAACATAAAGCAATGTCAAACATAATAATTTATTGTAAATAAGCAATACTTAACGTTGAATAAAACTGCACTCATGGTCCCCCTAAACCATGGCAGTGAAAGGTAAAAAAGTATAAAAATAATCTTAGGATATAGGAAAAATCCTATAACTGCACGCAATCTTATAAAAATGTAACTTGACTGCTGGAATATACGTAGACAAAATCATAAATGAAGATATCGGTCCATTTATGGCGATTCAGTTAGGATGAAAACAGCATTTTTATGAATGACAGTGTCCGTTTCAATACGACTAAGATAAAATATGACTTCCGGCAAGTGGCCGGCACGCAACCCCGACCTTAATTTCCTGTCGAGCGCTCTTCAGTTTAATTCCATTGATATCGAACGATGCGTGAGACGAAGATATCTCCTGACAGTTACACTTTGTTATGTTAAGTATGCTCTTAACATCGCTTAGTGAACATTCTGAAGATATATTCCCTAGGGTTTGCCAAGAAGCCTGGAGCACAGCATATTAAATAATATCTGTATTAACCGCACATGAGGATAATATTTATTAAAAAATATAGAAAAAATTTATAACTCAAAAATATCTTTTGATATATTTTTTAAAGTTAAAGCATTTTATATTTACGTAGGTGTTAAGAAATATTAAGAATATAAATATAACTAGTACCTCTTATTTTACATATTTGAACGCTTTTATTGAGACTTTTATATTTATTTAAGCTAAGATTCATATTTTCGGAAATATTTAAGATTTTCGTTACCGACCCGTTTTAATTCTTCACGAGCTTACATCAACAAAATGTAACATGTTCCAAAACCTGAAAAAGTTTTAAACTCGTGCAAGGTTCTGCTACAATCACAAGGGCTCTCTTTATTTAACGGTAAGGTAATGAAAGAAGTAAGATTGGATAGAATTATAGCACATAATATATTATATTATAACTCATATTAAAATTGATTTAAAATTTAATAATTTGTAATCTTTTCGGATATTCATATCGGCTTTAATTAATTACTGGGATATAATAATATATACAAAGATCATATGTAACGTCCATGTCACACCTATGCCGGTAGTTGTTGGGAGCACTAAGCTCGAAGTTGTTAACGAGTATGTTTACCTGGGACAAATAGTCCGACTAGGTAAGTCCAACTTCGACCGAGAGGTCAATCGACGGATTCAACTCGGCTGGGCAGCGTTCGGGAAATTACAACACATCTTCTCGTCAGGTATACCTCAAAACTTGAAAACGAGATTGTACAACCAGTGCGTGTTGCCAGTGATAACTTATGGATCTGAGACGTAGTCCTTTATTGCTGGCCGTATGAGAAAGCTCAAGGTCGCTCAGCGAGCTATAAAGAGGGCTATGCTCGGGGTTTCTCTGCATGATAAACGTAGAAATGAGGATATCCGCAGTAGAACCTGAGTGACCGGCATACCCCAACGGATTAGTAAGCTGAAGTGGCAATGGGCCGGCCATATAGCTCGAAGAACCGACAACCGATGGGGAAAAAGGTTTCTCGAGTGGCAGCCCCATACCGGTAGGCGAAGTGTAGGGTGACCCCTACTAGATGGAGTGACGACCTGGTAAGACATGCAGGAAGTAGATGGATGCAGGTGGCTCAGGACCGTGCTTTGTGGCATTCCTTGGGGACTTGTGAAGGGCTGTAATGATGATGATGATGAATATATACATTATTATTATAATTATACAAGACGTTGCCAACCACTAATCTAAGCGTTATTTAGCTCTTTATATGCTCCATTAAGGTATTGAACGCATAAAATTGTAATATATTACGTTACGTGTCGAAAATTCCGCTATTTTGCACAGATGTTGTAGTCATAAAATAGTATTACCACATTATATTGTTAGGACATTCTTCTTAAACAAAACCCCAATCTTTAAGAAAGCCAATATTGACTGTAAAGGCAGCGCTATGTAGTTATATTTTTATTTCTTACCATATTCTAGGTTCTAATAGATAAAACGACAGCAAAGTATTGATTGATATCCTTTTTCCAATCATGTGCGAATCTTCAGGCCAAGTTTTGTATGAGGATAAAACGATTCTCGTTAAGACCTTGAGAAGGTTTAGAACTAACGTTAAAGCTTTGATTCCTAGATTTCAACTTTTAGTATCGACTTTTATATTATAATATGGTCCGCCCCGGCTTCGCACGGGTGATTTCTATATCTTGACAACAGCGCCACCTATCGGGTCCAATTGTGAATCTAAACCCTTCTCGAATCAACTGAATCACACACACACAAAATCTCATCAAAATCGGTCCAGCCGTTTAGGAGGAGTTCAGTCACATACACACGGACAATAGAATTATATAATATAAATATAAAAAAATTTAGAATATAATATTACATGATAAATGAGAATGTCCGCGACCAATGCTGATTAATTATTTATGCAAAATATCTTATATTCGATCCGCCCCGGATTCGCACGGGTGATTTCTGGATATCGACAACAGTGCGACCTACCGGCTCTAATCGTGAATCCAAGCCATTTAGGGACCCATTCAAACACATACAAAATAATATTCTGGCCAAGTTTTATACCTATAAGAGCTATAGTTTGAATTTTTTAATTAGCACTGCAACCTCTTGCGGGGAATTTCGTAAAATTCGATCTTATTTGACCTCTATGCGGCAAAAGAAATATTCCTACCAAACTTCAAGTCTCTAGGCCTTATGGTTCCAGAGATATCGTGATGAGTCAGTACATAGGTGGAAATTCGTATATATATATATATATATATATATATATATATATATATATATATATATATTAACGGAAACGATTCCTAAAATCGTACGGAAATGTGAAATAAATTATTAGACACATTTCCTAAAATAGCAATCGGAAATGTAATACATTCAAGATGTCAATGGGTACGCAGGATAGCGGAGCGAGGGAGGGCATTGCGTCATCCGATCGCGCTAGTGCCACATGAGAGAGTAAAGAAACCGTACAGTGGCAAAGCTTCTAAGGAGCTGTCAAAATTTTAAAATATTTTGTAGGGTTGGCACAGGAGGATAAAATTAAATAACAAAACGTTTATCAGCTTTTATTACAATACTTAATGCAGAATATTTTTATATAAACTATTTTATTCTAAATATTATATTTTTATAATTTTGTTCTTGAAAAATTTGTTGCGCCGTTGTCATTTTTTTAAATAATCTATTGAAAGCACTTACATGGCATAACAAATATACAATCTTGCACACGTTTTAATATTTGATTGCCAAAATTTATAATGTCAACTCTTACGAGATCAAAATATTCGCGAAATTTTGCTCAAGCAATTCATACATTTATTTCAGATACATTCTCACATATACACATTCATACGTTTTATACGTGGTAGAGCCATGCTGCAGCTATATTAGTAGTATAGTTGTAGTACGATGGTTCAGCTCGACCGGGAAGGACCACGCCTCACAGAATACCAGCTTAAAATAGCAGCTTAACACTGCTGTGTTGCGTAAGGTGAGTGTAGAGAACCGGAGACCCTTTTACTGGAAAAGAAGCATTCCATCTTAGTCCTCACGGGTGACAACGCATCTACATTTTGATTCTTTATTGAAGATAGATGTAGATGTCTATGGGTTACAGCATCCACTTACCATCAGGTGGACTGTGTGCTCGTTTGTCACCCTATTCTATAAAAAAAACATTGACTGGAACTCGAACAAGCACCGTAATTTGTCGGCAAGTTGAGCGTTGAAAAGCATTTCCAAATAAATATTTTATGGTCCCTTTTAAATTTAATACAGGATTTTTCGAAGCGATCCTCACAAGTTTTAGAGTCAAAAAGTTTGAAAAGAGATCTTTTCGTCCGACAACTTTAACCACTCTTGTAATTATTCAATTATAAACATTATAAAAATAACTATTAGGTACTACATACTACGGTGTCTTTCAATGTTAATAGATACCTCAAACATAATACCATATACTACATAATACCTATATGTATGAGGTACTCGTATCTATCTACCACATTAAAATAATAAATTTATAGACAAGTTACTTTGTTAGTCTTTAGGATAATTAAAAGTTATATATTTTTATTTATTTTATTATTGTTCATACAAACAAGTATACTAACCGTATTTACACTTTTTATATTTCCTTTAACACAAATAATTCTTTAAAACCAAAATTTGACACTTATTATTCTTTACACAACCTTGAGTTTGAGCACTGGCCGAGCCGTTTTAAAGCAGCTTATCTCTGTACGACGAGCTGCCAGTGCTCACGCACACATGCGCATCTGGCTTGTAGTAGTGTACCTATCATAGCGCGGTTGTATAAAGCTTTGCCTCTGTACGGTACGGTTTCTTTGTACGGTTTCTTTACTCATGTGACATGAGAGAGTACTCATGTTCTAGTGCCGCGTAAACATTCGGTGAATATGCACGTTGTTGTTGTTCAAAATGGCGGCTGAGTCATGCATCGCGCTTATGAAAGAGCGATTTTATAGTGCTTTATCATCACCAAGAATGTTCACAACTGCTAAGAACACCGCTTATATTGAAGACGAACGTTACAAACTATTAATAGAAGAACAAAAAGGGCATTGTTGTAAAGCCTTTAACTTTGGTTTGTAAAGCTTTTAACTTTAACTGTCAGAGTTTAACTTTAGATGCCAAGTGGATTTGATAGATTTTCAGACGGCTCCGTGGCGCAGTGGCTTAGCAATGAGTTGCAGCGCTAAGGGCCGCGGGTTCGAATCCCGCACGAAACAAGTATTTGTATGGCCTACAAATAATTGTTCTGGGTCTGGATGTTTGCCCTTGTGAAATCTATGTATGTAAACTGCCCCCGCGATACAGCAGAAAATCCTAGTGTGGAGGTAACGTTTCTTAAAGAAGAAAAAGAACAAAAGAAAGAAAAAGAAAAAAAAAGTCCCAGCCCGACGGTGATAACAAATTCATATTTGTGTATCAAGATCATTTAACAAAATTTGTTGTTTTAAGACCACTCAAATCGAAACGAGCTGAGGAAATGGCTTACACTTTATTGGACGTATTTACTCTACTTGGTGCTCCTGCGATTCTCCAGTCTGACAACGGCAGAGAATTTTCCAAAAGAATTATTGAGAACTTAAAAAAATATTGGCCTACTTTAAAAATTATCCATGGTAAACCCAGGCATTCGCAAAGTCAGGGGAGTGTAGAAAGGGCAAATCAGGAAATTGAAAATATGCTGAACACATGGATGCACGACAATAATAACGGTAATGATACGGTAATGACAATGGTAACGTAGAATTACTGATTGACAGACTGATTGAATAAAACTACTTACGGATTATATCGCGTTTAATTAACTTATTTTTATTCATTCCCGACGTTTCGGGTGCTTTACAGCACCCATGGTCACGGGGACTGAGGTGATTGACGTCCCGATGTCAGAGTTAATCCGAGTACCTTCAGCTTTTTAATTATTAATTTTGGTCCGATCTACGCAGAATGAACTAACTGTGTCTTGAAGTCTTATTTATTTTATTTATTTATTTCATTTCATCTTACAAGCTAACAGATGACACATTCAAAACGCTTATAAGATTAACAATTGGTATTACACATCCTCGTCATTATATAGGTAATAGCAAAATTATTTTACAATATCCTAATTAACAATACATCAATAATATCATAGAAAAAAAAATCATATAAAATACAATCTGAGTCCATAAATAACATTAATATTAAAATAAAATAGCAATAATAATAATTTAAAAAAAATAAGAAAGACAATACGCAACTAGTAATTATAATAATTAATTATGAAAACAATATATGTAAGTTTGATGGCTAGAATTTATTTAAAATTATTTGAATTTCTTTATACAAATGTCCTAATCCATCGGCAAATAAGTCTAGCTCGTGGTGCTGTGCAAGTATGTCCCCAATAATGCGGAGTGCGCGGTTGGTGGGCGCTTGACGAGCGCGCTCGGTACGTGCGCGGGGGGGCTCCAGCAGTCGCGGGCGGCGCCGTGGCGCCACCTGTCCCTGCGAGTTTGCTGACACGTTCCCAGAAACCAAGATGCGGACACGCTCTAGTATTTGGGGACTATCAATCCTATTGTGAATTATGGACAGATATTGCATAACTTGACACATTGCCCTTCTAAATTTCAACGTTTCAATGTCCACCATACCAGACACGAATAAGGAAGGGTATAAGTAGGGATAGTATCCGTACTGTTTCTTATATATCCATCGAGCAAATTTACGTTGTATTTTTCAATCATTAGAACGTATTTCTTCGTAAGGATTCCAGATAACAGCACCGTACTCGAGTTTACTGCGCACATAAGCATTGTATAATACTTTGCGACCCGTGTATTATCAAACTGTGACGCAGTCCTTATGACAAACCCTAACATTTTGTGCGCTGACTTACAAATTTTGTTGATGTGCGTGTGAAAATCTAATTTGCAATCTAATAGTAATCCAAGTCCCTAACTCTATAACTCTTTCCAAAGGAGCGTCAGTCAACTTATAATTAACAATAATGGGCTGTGATTTTCGCGTGAAAGTTATTATTTTACATTTGAGATTATTGAACGGAAGGTGGTTTTCTTAACTCCATATAGACACAGCATCAATATCTCTCTGTAATGTCATGGCATCAGCCTCAGTTTCAATACCCAGAGTTAGTTTCAGGTCATCCGCAAATAGGAGACACTCTGAAGTCAAAACAACATCTGGCAAATCGTCGATAAATATCACGAATAGCAAAGGTTCTAACGTACTACCTTGACTCACTCCTGACCTAGTAAAGTAGTCTCCAGAGTTATATCCACTGAGCCTCACATATTGACGTCGATTATTAAGGTAACAAGAAAAAAATTGAGGAGCTTTGGTACGAATCCAACAATCGCCAACTTTTTCAATAGTATATCGTTATCCACTAGGTCGAAGGCTTTCTGGAAGTCAAAGTAAGCCGCATCAACTTGCCTTCGCTTATCCATTTGTATGCAGATATAGTCTACATGCGCGACCAAGTTGGTGGTGGTGGAGCGAGCTGTACGAAACCCATGTTGACCATTATGCAGCTGGTGACCGATTTGGCATTTGATGGAATCACTTAGAATTGCTTCAAAGATCTTACCAAAAACGCCAGCTATAGGTCTGAAAGAAGTAACATTTGTGCCTCCGTCTCCTTTAGGAACAGGAGTGACTCGAGATAGCTTCCAGCTCTCAGGATATCTTGACTGGGTCAATGAAAGATTATACAAATACAGAAGAGGCCGCCCAAGAACTGATATACAGTCCTTAACTAAGAAGACAGGAATGCCATCCGGCCCACCAGCCGATCGTGGCTTAAGGCGTCTCACTGCCTTCTTCAGATCCTTCTCATCAACTGTCGTGATGGAAACTGAGGCCACATCTCGATGTATATGTACATATGCAGCTTTTGCAGCAGTATCCGGGTTTAGCACGGGTTTCTCTACATGAAAAACGGACGCAAAATATTTAGCAAAGGCATCGGCTGCGGCTTGATCTGTCACTGCAGTATTTTCATATATATATGTATCTATGTACCTTCTATTGTTTTTCTTCTCCTTTACATATTTCCAGAATTGCACAGGATCGTCAATGATATTTTTGTAGTACAGTCATATATTTCCGGTATTCGCACTCAATCAATTTCTTAACTTTTTCTATAATATATAAATAGCCTTATTAAATTCTTTTGCCCTCTTTTGAATTGCTTATGATGAAAGTGTTTGTTTTTATATTTTTATTATTTCTACGTTGTACCAGTTTGGATATATGTATCGCTGATTGTTTGATAATTGTTTTTTAATAGGCACAAACAGATTTATAATTTCGTATAGCTTATCGTAGAACAGCTGTACAGCACAGTTAACATCGCTTATTGTTAACAAATCAGACCACTCTATTTCAATCAAAGTCCTATATAGACCCTGAAAATCTGCCTTACGCCAGTTCCAATCTGTATTGGTATTCAAGCGAGGTGTCACTTGCTGCAAAGATGACACGCTCGATGCTATCAAAAGCCGGAAATGTAATATTTATATCGAGCATAGGATGGTACTGATCGATATTTACCAGAGGATCTTCACTGAGAGATACCACTATCTGTTTAGGTTCAAAATTGCCCAGCACCAGATCTAGCATACCACCGCGATTATTTAAGACTGTATTTTATTGCTTAAGTGAGCAGAATTCACAAAAAAAGTCAAAAGAAGTCTTTATATTGGTACTGCAAGAGTTTAAATTAAAGTCACCTAGGATTAGAACATTCAGGTCAGTAAGTACAAATCACATTTTCTATACATGTCAAAACATTCAAATATTGCTCATCCTTATAATTTGGTGGCAGATATACGACACAACATAAAACTTTACATTTTAAATGTCACAATTGCAAATATTAATTCTTTGTCATCAGTCATACTAACAATGTCCGTAACTATTTTAACATTATAACGATCACGAATCGCGAGCAAAACTCCTCCCCATCCACAATCACCAGGTCTATCTTTACGAATCACATGAAAACCCGGAGGAAAGAGTTCACCATTAGACACTGAACTCGTAAGAAAGGTCTCAGTTAATGCTATCATATCATATTCACTTTCCATAACATTATTAAGAAACATATTAGTTTTGTTCTTAGGCCACGAACATTTTGTAGCATATTTGCATTACATGGAATCGCGGTTGATGCTTGATTGTTATAGTCTTTGGCACGAAAGTTCTGCCGCCATGGTTTAATACAGATGTCTTCAGCCCAGTTTTCAGATGACATTATATTTTCGGCCTGCTTCAATGGAACTCCGAGTTTGAACGACGCATAATGTCCACGTGGTTTCAGTTTTTCAACCGTGCATTCGTCGTTCCCACATATTGAGTTAAGATGTTCGCGTACTTGCTCTACTGTGGTGCCTTCTCGTACGTAGTATAAGTGCAGGTATCTTCGCCTTCAGCAGCATGCAACATCAGAACCATGCGCAGCGGTACCTGAAGCAACCCGGGAAGTGAGGGCGTGCCCGTTTGCGTGATACTTCTTGTCAGTTGTCATCAATCCGCTCGCAGTCCTGGCTATTATTTAAAGAGACGGAAGACTCGGAATATTCTATGTGCACCATCTTTTGAGAACTGAGAACAGGAGCCACAGATGAGACTTTATTTGTGCTGGGACAGTAAACGCAGACTGATCCTCATCAGTTCCGAGAAGTTCGATATTTGGTTGAGGTTGAGGTTGAGGTTTCCGCTTCGGAGGCTTATTTTGTAGTGGGTATATTTTCAAGGTTGGACTGGTTTGAGTACCGCTAGTTTTAAGATTTTGGATATTGGCGTCGGTTCGCAAGCCTTATTAATGCTCGATAAGTAGTGTTCCTCTAATTGTAAAACCTTGTTCGTTATCAAATTAACCTATCCATGAATTCAGTTTTGAACGCCAAAATTGTTCAATAAGCAGTTTATTAATTTTGCTCATTAGCTGTGCTTCAAATTCAATTTACAGGTTTTTAATTCACGCACAACAGAATCTTTTAAATCATTTCCTGTAATACTTTCGCATGTGCTTCCCATAGTAGTCTTGCAGTGGTATGCTTGGGTTTAGTTTTAATTTTATTAATTACAGGATCCCAAGCAGGTGGTAGTACCAGCCTCCTCTCTATTGAAATTAGGATGTTTTTAATTTCAATAGCCTCACGTATCATTCTTGGCAGGAATCGATGTTCTTTCGCGAGAATTTGTGGTTCATCAAATCTAAAGTAATGGCGGGGGCCGTCTAGGATATGATCACAAACTGCAGACTTCACGGAACGTTGGTGCTTCACGTCAGCTATGTGTTCTTTTACGCGGGTTTTGATAGATCGTTTTGTTTGCCTATATATGAGAGACCACTTTCACAATCAAGCTTGTACACTCCTGCATCTTGTAGAGAATATTGCACTTGACGGATGGTAAGATCTGACTAATCTTCTTCGGCGGCTTGAAGAATGTTCTAATAGAAGCTCGCTTCAAATGTAGCCAATCTTGTCTGTGACACCTCTGACATATGGTAGTACAGCAAGCACATGCTCGACTGTGGCCGGCTTCACTCGGTCACTGTGACGTAGGCAGGAGCCGAAGCTTGATGTCGTGCAGAACCTGCTTGACGTGCTGAAGTTCAGCGGCCAGGTGTTTGCTATCACAGATCCCTCGTGCTCTCTAGTAACAAATTTGCCCACAGTAGCTGTGAAGGATGATGGTGGGATTCACCATTTAAATATCTGTTTGTATGGGTCTTTTTTCTATACAGTGTGACCTATGGTGTTGTTAGGATTTCGAATGACTAACACATCTAGGAAAGCTAAAAATTATTGCCCTCACTCCATAGTAAATTGAATTTTAGAGTTTATGGAATTAAGATGTTCTAAAAATACAGTTACTTTGTCTGATGGTAAAATGTGAAAGTATCGTCTACGTACCGCTTGTAGAACCTTGAAGTTACAGATGCAGTAAGCAGGGCTTTCTCCTCAAAGTCCTCCATGAAAATATCGGCGACAATGGGAGATACCGGTGAGCCCATTGCAACACCATCTACTTGCTTGTAAAACTCTTCCTTCCACAATAGATAGCCAGATGTAAAGCAATGTCTAAGCAATGCATATTCTGCTGGCATGTTGTTTTCCTCTAGTTTCCTAGTTACAATTGAGATGCAGTCTTCAACAGGTAGGCATGTAAATAGAGACTGAACATCAAAACTGACCATAGTTTCATTGTCAGTAAGACATGTATTTTATCTCACTGACAAAATGGTATGAATCCTTAGTGTGTGCTCTTGTGTGATGAGATGCAGAGACCATAATCTCATTCCCGTGTCAAGATATCTACTAAAAAAGACATTCGAGGAAGCGCTAAGATCTTAAATCAGGCAAGCAAAAAGTTGTTAATAACGGTGATTCAGCAAAAACGTACCGATCTATGTTTCATAAACAAAACCATAGACAAATCGTCCAGTGATCTAAAGACAATTTTATCGACATTTGATTATAAAATTGCATGAAACTTTAGATAAACGGGAATCAACTAAATACAATGAATGCAAAAATAAACATATAGATAAATACCAAAAACTAACAACTAAATCAAATGTCCAACACCAACGTCAACGTAAGAACGGAACACAACCATTGACAACAGACGCGAGTAATAAACAACGCGCGGTCTATAACCTGTCAAAACAATCTCTGGACGACGCGACAATAAAAGTTTTGCAAAGGTATGAATTTCCATAATAACACCACGAAAAATCCGTGAAAACATTATCTGTAGTGTTGAGGACTGTCTGTATAAAAATAATATTGGTAAGGAAGATTTAGAGGCCATACGTCAAGACATCTCGTCTTAGTTACGTCGAAGCTCAGTGCCGAAATTAAATCTTCCGAAGGATGAAATTAATGCATTGAAAACTTACGCAACAGACCAGATTTAACGATTCTCCGCGCAGATAAAGGTAATGCTACGGTTATAATGGATACGTCGGATTACAATTCTAAAATACAACAACTTTTATCGGATGAAAGTACGTACGTAAAGGTCAAAACAGACCCTACAACTAATACGCTTAAAACAACTAGCGATCTAATTAAGAAATACTCGAGAAATTGAATCTAGACGTCAATTCGATAATACCTGCGTGTGCCAAACCACCGAAGTTGTATGGGTTACCAAAATACACAAACCGAACGCTCCATTACGTCCAATAGTGAGAAGATCGATTCGCCAACTTACAGATTGGCTCAACTCTTAGCAAAAACACTATCACCACTCAGAGGACACACAAGAGCACACACTAAGGATTCATACCATTTTGTTAGTGAGATAAAGACTTATGTCTTACTGACAATGAAACTATGGTCAGTTTTGATGTTCAGTCTCTATTTACATGCCTACCTGTTGAAGACTGCATCTCAATTGTAACTAGGAAACTAGAGGAAAACAACATGCCAGCAGAATATGCAGTATTGCTTAGACATTGCCTTACATCTGGCTTTCTATTGTGGAAGGAAGAGTTTTACAAGCAAGTAGATGGTGTTGCAATGGGCTCACCGGTATCTCCCATTGTCGCCGATATTTTCATGGAGGACTTTAAGAGAAAGCCCTGCTTACTGCACCAGTAACTTCAAGGTTCTACAAGCGGTACGTAGACGATACTTTCACAATTTACCATCGGACAAAGTAACTGCATTTTAGAACATCTTAATTCCATAAACTCTAAAATTCAATTTACTATGGAGTTAGAGGCAAATAATTTTTAGCTTCCTAGATGTATTAGTCATCGAAATCCTAACAACACCATAGGTCACACCGTGTATAGAAAAAAGACCCATACAAACAGATATTTAAATGGTGAATCCCACCATCATCCTTCACAGCTACTGTGGGCAAATCTTTGTTACAGAGAGCACGAGGGATCTGTGACAGCAAACACCTGGCCGCCGAGCTTCAGCACGTCAAGCAGGTTCTGCACGACAACAAGCTTCGGGTCCGGCGCCTACGTCACAGTGACCGAGTGAAGCCGGCCACAGTCGAGCGTGCCTGCTGTACTACCATATGTCAGAGGTGTCACAGACAAGATTGGCTACATCTTGAAGCGAGCTTCTATAAGAACATTCTTCAAGCCGCCGAAGAAGATTAGTCAGTTCTTACCATCCGTCAAGTGCAATATTCCTCTACAAGATGCAGGAGTGTACAAGCTTGATTGTGAATGGTCTCATATAGGGCAAACAAAACGATCTATTAAAACCCGCGTAAAAGAACACATAGCTGACGAAGCACCAACCGGGAAGTCTGCAGTTTGTGATCATATCCTAGACGGCCCCGCCATTACATTAGATTTGATAAACCACAGATTCTCGCGAAAGAACATCGATTCCTGCCAAGGATGATACGTGAGGCTATTGAAATTAAAAACATCCTAATTTCAATAGAGAGGAGGTTGGTATATCACCTGCTTGGATTCTGTAATAAAATTAAACTAAAACCTGCATACCACTGCAAGACTTCAAGACACAGTTAGTTCATTCTGCGTAGATCGGACCAAAATTAATAATTAAAAAGCTGAAGGTACCCGGATTAACTTGACATTGGGACGTCAATCACCTCAGTCCCCGTGACCATGGGTGCTGTAAAGCACCGAAACGTCGGGAATTAATAAAATAAATTAATTAAACGCGATATAATACGTAAAAGTAGTTTAATTCAATAGACCTTTTACTGGAAAACAGGCATTCCATCTTAGTCCTCACGGATGAGAACGCATCTGCATTTTGATTTTATACTGAGGATAGATGTAGATGTCTATGGGCCACAGCAACCACTTACCATCAGGTGGACTGTGTGCTCGTTTGTCACCCTATACTATAAAAAATAATAATATCTAGCTGTAGTATTATCAGACTGTTAAAAATTCTAATGACGTTTCTTGAAAATACAGCACCAAAAATCATATTACAATCCGAGTGAGTAAAATTTTGTAATACAATAATATTATGTAAGAGTCGGTAGCGAAAGATTGTATTAGATAACATTTTATAAGATTTCAAATTTAGAAGACGTTTCGAGATGATTAATATATTGTTCATTATTTGGCATGAATTTTGACACCTTTCAAATTTACATTTTATTGTATTAATCCGGATAAAAAACCTTCTTTACTCCTAGTCTTTGTTGTTCCTAATAGAAATCAAAAAGTAAACGCTCCTATAATGAAGATATTGCTTAATATTCAAAAAGTTATATTAGTATGGTATAATTGTGTTAATGTAAACTCAGAAAGTAGTGTGTTCGAATCCACAATTTGGCTACGTCGCGTGATTTATGCTTACTTAGAGTGGTTATCGGGAGCATTAATGGTCGTAGTGAACTGACGGCATCCCACGGATTTTTCCAGGCACTCAGTGAGTTAAACAGATCATTTGAACAGACGTACATCCAAAAGCTGACCCTGAGTGTGAAATCTTAAGTTAAAATTTTTAACTGACAGCCGGCAGTTAAAATTTATTACAAGAGCACCGTTATCCGCTGGCTTTTCGTTTCAATTATTAGTAAGTACTTACTTTCTTAGTAGCTACTTACATTATTTCTAATTTTAAATAATAAAAAGACCTGTACTTTGCTACGGAGGCGGGGCAGACATGGCGATCGCTCTGTCCCGGAAAATGTTCCACTGGAAGTTAACCAACCAAAATAGTGGGATATTCCGTTGGTACAGATTGCGCAGAAATATTTGTTTCATAATTTCCATAGTGACTAAGATCAGGCACGCTTTCTAGCTGTTTTGACTAAGGAATCTAGTCACTGGTCACACGCTTTACCATCAAGTAATCTTGGCACATTATTTGATGGGGAAAGCTTGCGCATCGCCGTAGGAATCCGACTAGAAGCGGAGATTTGTCAACTCCATCAGTGCCCCTGTGGTAGCAAGTTCCACGAGTTTGGGCTCCACGGACTTTCATGTAAGAAAAGTGCTGGTAGGTTTTCACGGCACGTTCTTTGTCATGATGTCATCCGAAGGGCTCTTGTCTCTATAAATGTTTCCTCGGTTTTAGAGCCTTGTGGAATATTTAGAGACGGTAGCAGGGACCCGACGGTATGACATTGGTCCCTTGGGAGAGAAGTAAAGCCCTAATGTAGGATGCTACTTGCGTAGACACTTTGGCGGCCTCTCAACTCAGGGTACTCGTTTAGAGCCGAGGCGGCATCTGAGGCAGATGAACTGAGTAAGTGGCGCAAATATGAGTCTCTGAGAGATGACTACATTTGTGCCATTTGCTGTGAGACTATCGGTCCGTGGAGTCCACGTGCGGAACTCTATCCGCGACTCGTCGTTGCTGCTGGTGATAAAAGCTGGTTCTTTTCTCGCTCAAAGGAAACGAAGCCATCAGCCATCATAGCTATTCGGCGAGGAAACGCAGCCAGCGTTCTTGGCACGATACCACGGGGAGTGGGACTGTATGATAATTATGTTACTAGTTTTAGTTTTTTTAATCATAATTTTTTAATATATAAATTCAAATTTAGGATAAGATCTTCCTTGAAAAGCTGAAATGTCACGTTAACGGCTGATCCGTTTCATCTTTCACCTTGCTATTTAGATTTAACATTATATATTTAGAAAATTTTGTTTAACGGAGGATAGAGACCAACGTGACTGTGATGATGTCACCTTCGTTATGGTGGAATCAGAAGGCGGGTAAAGGATCTCAGTGATGAAACTACGTATAACCACCGTGTTTGGAATCATTTTAAAAAAGGTTCATGGAGACCTAAATGGCTGTGATGATCTCACCTACCTGATGGTGGATTCTGAAGGTTGGTTTAGTATCTCAGTGACGCCACTTCATAGAACCATTGTGTTTGAACACATTTGAAAGAGACCTTAAAGACCTAGATGACTGTGATGATTTCACCTTTCTCATGGTGGAATCCGAAGGTAGGTATAGGATCTCAGTGACGGCACTAGATAGAACGATCATGTTTGAACTCATTTGAATGGGCTCATAAAGACCTAGGTGACTGTGATAATCTCACATTCCTGATGGTAGGCTCAATGGCTGGGTAAAGGATCTCAGGTATTTCACTACGTAGAACTATCGTGTTTAGACTCATTTAAATATCAAGGTGCCTGTGATGATCTCACTTACCTGATGGTGGACTCTGAAGGTGGGATTAGGATTTTAGTGACGGCACTACGCAGAACCGTCGTATTTGGACTCATTTGAAAGAGCTCATTAAGACCTAAATCACTGTGATGATCTTACCTTTATGATGGTGAACTAAGAGGTGAGGTAAAAGATCTCAGTGATGCTACTAAGAAACACCATCGTGTTTGGACTCATTTAAATGGAGTTTAGGTAGACTAACATGATTGAGTAAATATACCATGATGTTAAGAAAAGTAGCTAGTTGAAATACATACTACGCACTGGCAAGTGATGCCGGTGAGAACGATGTGCCATAGCAAGTGCCAGAAGTCTGCCTTATAAATCTGCGGTGAGTCGAGATGAAGACAAGTTGTACTGGTTTGCAGGAGCTGAAGACTGCAGAAGACGATTCTGGGAGTGAATGGTAGGGTTCTTGACGATAATGACGAAGGCTTGAAGTTGTAATTTTCCGAAAGTTGTTGTTTGCGTGTTCATGGTTGGTCACCACTGTAGCAGGTAGAAGGAAAGGGAGATCTCCCGCCGGGCAGGTGTTCTGCCGGGAGCGCCAACGCCCGAGTGGTAGTTCGAAGCTATTCTATATATAATGTTTTGAATTCGGAACTTTGATAGCGCGATTTAGGCTTCGATGTATTTCGTTTGTGGCGCGACGACAGCGCCGCCACGTACTTTAATAAAATCAATTTATTATTTTAAACTATAAATATTGTAATATCTATGTTTTTGTGTTTAGAAGTGCATTTCTTTTGAAAGTTGTAAGTATTGTAAACAAAATGTCGGGTTCTAGAAGAGAGTTGACGAATGAGAGCATTGAGCTGTTCCTCGAGTGTGATTGTGATGACGATGAGATCATTGGAGGCGCGGTATCAGTTGGTGAACCTGATGAAATCTTTGAATACTTTCACCACGATGAATCTTCATCGGATTCATAAGACCATCAGACTTTAGCCAGCTTACAAGGGAAGACGAATAACCTTTTAAAAGTGTTGGAAGTACCCCCAAGAATGTATGATGCAAACAGATACAGATAGAGTGGCGAAGCTCCGCAATTCTTGAGACGTACTCCAAGGCGAAATATAATAATGCTATCTGCTAAACAAATTTCAAATAAGGCAGACCGTAAATAGCTGCATAACTAACCACAACCAGAATACGAAAATATCTGCGAACTTCAAGAAAACCTACAAGCACCGTCAACACCAATTCTTATAAATTACCAACCGAGCTGTTAACACGGTATTTAGATTTCAATGATTTTTTACTGAAAGTAATACACGAATACTAGACATTTAATAAAACAATTTTTAGGATTTTTTCTGTTTAATTTAACTTATTTTTACTTATTTTAATTCCCGACACTTCGGATGCTTTAACTCTATTTTAGAATTTAACATGTAGCGTGCTCAATTAAATAAACATAGAAAGCAAGGCCATCCTAACTATTCCGTCATTGAAAACCGATAAGCACTTATCTGGACTTTCAGAATGTATGTATCATGTAGTAGCACCCGCGCTGGATTAGATACACATAGAGAGCCAGGATATCCTAACTATTTACTTTACTGAGAACCGTCAAGTACTTACCTGGTCATCATCAGGCCTTCAGAGCGTATTATGTAGTAAACCCAGTGCTCAATTAGGTAAGGATCGAAATCTAGATCATCCTAACTAATACCGTTACTAAGAACCGATACGCACTTACCTCGTCATCATCAGACCTTTTAGCATGCGTACTCATATAGATAACTAATGAAAATTAGACAATTCTTACTCTTTTCATTACTATGGTCATATGGCAAGAACTAGGTAAGGTGTATTATTAAGGTATTTCAAAATAAATAGGAATTATTGTAATGAATTTTACAAGACTCAAAGGAACCTTCTTCCTTTCCTGTTTCTGGCGCTAAGTAGAGGTGTTGTGTTTCAGTTTGAAGGTTTTAAAGAGCCAGAATAAATATATGTTGTGAGGTATCCCATCATAGCATTTAGAAATAACAGCGTATGCAAAGTTTTTTTGTTTAAAGTTTGTTTACGTGGTAGAATCACGCTGCTATTATATTATGATTGTAGCACGAATGGGTCCGATCGATCGTGAAGGACCATACTCACAGAATATCATCTTAAAATATCAGCTTGCTACTGTATTTTTATGGTAACTGTAGAGAACCGGATAACCTTTTCGATGGAAGGCATTCAATCTTAGTCCTCAGGGTGACCCTGAGGACTAAGATTGAACGAATCTGCATTTTGATCCTTAATTGAAGCATCCTTCAGGCATTATTATTTTCTGAAGGATTTTCTCCTGTATTGTAAAGGTGACAAAGCACCAGACCCGGAACAAGTAGTACAAACCCATTTTCAGTGCGGGATTTAAACATAACCTAAATAACTTAAATCTTAATCAAGCGAAGGAATATCCTCTCGAGAATGCAGGTTCCATGATTGAAAAATGAAAACACAAATAAAGTTCGGTTTAATAGCCTTGTTATACCTACATAATTTTGATATGTCTTAGCTATATGTATTACGTTAATAACTATGTCTGCGAGCAATAGAAGCAATAGAAGAAGAATATTGTGGTAGTTCAGGGGATTCCCGCTGGTACTTTTTTTACTTATTTAAATTATATAATGTAATCGGCTGTATAGGAAAACTTCGTGATGATAACATTTTTAACATACATAACATAACATAAACACTCACGCCTGTCACCCAGAGGGGTAGGCAGAGACTACGTATTTCCATTTGGCACGATCCTGACACACTTCTCTCGCTTCCTTTACATCCATATAATATCTACGCATACAAACTCGTCGGTTAAGGGTACTCCTCGGTTAAGGGTACTCCTAACATTTTTAATAGTTCATTAAATTTAATATTAATGGACCTGCATGCAAGAGTAATAAAATATTTTGATAGCATGTGATGTCCGCGATATAAAATAAAATTTCGTGTTCAAATAAAACATAAGAAATCATTATTTTATAAAATTTCGCGTACTTCATGGGTACTTGCTTAGCTGTATACAATGATTTTTCTAATTTTAGTATATATTTTTCTTTTACTTTAATCTCAAGACATATCCTTTAGGAGATTTTAATTATATTCCTTCCTCAATAATTCCGTAAAGAAATGTTCCTTTGTCATTAGTCATATGTTGCAGTCTTTTTTAACAGCATCTACTAATAATATCTTTAATGTTTGCATTTTCAGAGCTGGAGAATATACATTATTCATTTATTAATTCTGTTTATATCCAAGTAGGTATAGTCGTCCTTTATACAGGGTTATTTTTCAAAGACTAGCCAAATTTAATAATAAAGTTCAAAATATATACTGATATACACTTTTTGCAGTTTTTAAAAATACGCGTAAATTAGATTTCTACATTTATTTGAAAGTATCCAAAATTGAATGTGATTTATTGGCAACAACTAACGCATATGCGCGCTCCGTGTGTGTCAATGCAAGGAGCTTTTGCCTGTGTGACGACGCGTTATTATTATTATTAATAAATAACAATAAAATAAAATATAGAGACATTTAAAATTATCATAGATATGATATTTTGAACAATTAAAATGCGTTAATAAGCATACATATCAGATACATTCATTTTGAACATTAAGTATTAAAGTATAGTAAAAGTTTAATATTGTCTTTAAAACCTTTAAATTTATTAAAACTCTGCTTAAAATATTCAAAATGTATTAAATAATAGAAGTACAAGTCGATTATATTGCAATAATAAAGATAAATAACATTTGTAATACCGGGTGATGGCATTTTCGCTAAAAATCATATATATAATATATAAATTGTCTATACTAGCGCCCCTTGAAAACTTTGCACCCATCTCCAATCACATTGTATGATTGAAAAATGTGTCAAAAGTTAATGAGGGTCTTCTTGTATTACTGGAGGGTGTTCATGTAATGATTGCTTGTATGAGAGAGTTGCCGGAGACACATACCCATGGGTGTACATATATATATGGGATGGTTGGGTGAATGACTGTTAATAGTACTGTTGCACAATATATAGTCATATTACGGACTTATGATAGTAAGGTCTATGGAACAAAAGCATTAATATAGAAGGTCTCTATGATGCATAAGCATTATAATTGCAGAGTTATGACTTATGACCCATATATTAAAGACATATAATAAAGCAAATGTGTGGAAAGTCTCAAATATGTAAAAGCATTATATCGATGGAAATGGGACTTGAAAAGGATTATTACAGTGGCGTGTAGATTCCTTCACAGCGTCCGAGACCGAGGTAAACTTGGACTCGCTAACCGATGTGTCTTAGACATATCATCTTAGTGCCGATGGTAAGCGTGTTTGTTGTAGCAATACGACTTGCCCGTGGACATCGCACACACCTACCGTTTGTGTACCGTTCGCATAGCGTTATGATACGTCGGCTATCTTTCGGATTAGGGTGAGTGTGTTTGGTAGTACTTTTAAGTGCAGCAAGCATACTCAACTCCATATCTTAGTGAAATAGCGCTATGACACATGGGCTTTTGGCTATCGACGTCTTAGTAGCGTGCTACTATGATACGTTGGTGGTATTTTTAGTTAACAACAGTACCAATTTTGTTACCAAAGTCGATAGCGATCATAATATGTGCGTGTTGTGAGGGGGCGCCATCCGTATGATAGTTGCATTGATGCTTACTGCTACATACAGTATTGCGTCTTGTGATGGATCTGCGGGTGTGCTCCGCCTGATTCAACGCATCTTGTGGTTCTGATCGATAGAGGAATGCGGGTGGTGATGTCTGCTGGGATTGTATGGGGGACCTTGGGATGGTGTAAGCCCGACGATAGTCGTATTGATGCTTGTTGCGTTCTGCAGCATTGCGTCTCTACGATGGTTGTTTGGCGGGTCGCTATTCTCAATGGCGCTCTCTGCGTCTTGGTTTGACTCACAGCCTAAGTAGCTTTGCCCAAGTCGGGTCCCTTCATTACGGGGCTGCAGACTGTCTGACCTCCATGATGTTTTATATAACAACATAATAATATATCTCTATAAATTTCCCACCTTTGAATGATTGAAGGCAACTTGTTGGTGGGTAAGACAAACATGATCCAAAAATGGATATATCTACTCAACGTCAGAGACACAAACCCTTTCTGATGGCGAATTATTACTATTATCTTATAACTGCCTTTTGGCTATATATGCCATTGATTGGTTGGTGGAGCATATGTGTCGACGTCATGCGGGTGGTAGCTGGAGGGAGAATCTGAGGAGGCTCTCAAGGCTGCGGCTGAAAGCCGCGCAACGTGGGACCCCATTCCCTTGAGGTGAGCGGTAGACTCATGACACACTCTGCGGCTAGTAGTCGTGCTGATCATGCAATTGGTGGTGATGCCTTACACTTACATAACGTCTGCAGGAACGGCGGTCTGGCAGGTGGTGGCACTCACGGAGGGCTTTTAATGGCCAGTGTGTCTATTATTCGACGTGTAGCTTGATACATTAACTATATAGTACTTAATACATAAATGTGACGTACATTCACTATGGCTGGATTCGATCGTATTCTGTATGGCATTTACACGTATTGACATGCACGACTTCGGTCGATGTTTGTGCTTACGCACTACCAAGGCTTCAAGCCCTCTTTTACTGGTACGCCAGTTATTTAGCTATGGACTACGGTCCAGTTCCCAACTTAACGTCCCCTTCAGGGGAGCGCTTTGGTTGGTTGCCGTTCACCGCAAACTGCCTGTGTGAGCCGTGTGCCTCCCCCACATTTTTTTAAATGTAGAATAGCAAAGCCCTTGTATCTGGTATTTTACATAAATATTGTGAGCCTTTTCCAAGCGGGAAGGGATTAATTAATAAGGAATTGACTGATGTGAACCTGATACAAGTGGAATAGGGACAATTTAATGTTCTTAATCTTTTTTGAGCCCTGTCTTCGTGAACGGAGTTCTTTAGCTTATACCAACAGCTTTCGATTGCTCTAGTGAATATTCATTCTTCCAAGAGACACCTAAAAGAACTAAGTTACTATACAATCACAACGTAAACGTGTAGTATTCGTGTAAATATAAGAAATCATTACTCCTAATAGAGCTTGGCACCCGTTCAGACCTCATCTCTTTTATTGGCGGATACGATTATCCCGGACGTTGATTGTATCGAACTTATCCCCTTTTTCACACATGTTTTTGTTGAGATATATATAAGTTCACGAGATAATTACAGACTTTCATACCTGTTTTAAAAAGAATAATTAAAGAAAAGAAATATTTACGTGTGCGAATTAAAATTTATAGAGGACATGTGATTCGGCAAATTGTACTAAACAATGGTTATAGAAATTTCTTATTATCTTCTTCCTTTATTCAATGTTATCTTCATCTATAACATTAGTTCCTTACATATTATGAAATTAGCGTTTTGTCGTACTGACCACTTTGATCTGAAATATCTCCTTTTTGGTTAATAATTCCAAATTCAAATTTATAAATTCATTTAGCTGGTAAATTCGAGTTTTGAAAACAGTCATTCATTTGTTTTTCCTCATTATTTTATTCTTTCGCGTCGCTTATAACCGCACAATGGAAAACATGAAATATCGGTATATTTACAGTACGAGTTCCACCGTGGCACCAGTACTGCACAAACAGCTCGAAGAATTAATGATGTCTACGGCGCTGGTATCGCAAAAGAAAGCACGGTACGTTTTGGTTTCTACGTTTTCGTTCTGGAAATTTCGACTTTCAGAACCAACCCGTGGACGGCCGAGACCAAAGTGGAAAATGAAGATATAAAGGCTATTGTGGAAGCGGATCCATCACAAAGCACTTCAGAGATAGCTGCAGGCTTCGGGGTAAGTAATAAAACTGTATTAATCCACTTGAAGTAAATTGGGAAAGTAAAAACTTGAACAATGGGTACCTCATGAATTGAGTGAACCGAACTTGCAAACACGCGTCGACTGCTGTGTTACTTTGTTCAACCGACACAATAATGTAGGATTTTAAATCGAATCATTACTTGTGATGAAAAGGGATACTGTACAATAATCGCAAGCGCTCGTCGCAATGGCTGAACACTGGAGACCCAGCCAAATCCTGCCCTAAACGAAAATTGACTCAGAAAAGTTACTTGTTAGTGTTCGGTGGACTAGCGCCGGTGTCGTTCACTACAGCTTTCTAAAATCTGGCCAAACGACTACGGCAGATATCTATTGTCAGCAACTGCAAACCATGAAGGAAGAACTAGCTGCTAAACAACCGAGATTGGTCATTCGCTCTGAGCCACTGCTGCTTCACGACAACGCAAGACCACACACTGCACAACAAACAACCACTAAGTTAGATGAGCTACAATTGGAATGTCTGCGACATCCACCGTACTTGGACCTTGCTCCAACAGATTACCATTTTTCCGAAATTTGGACAACTTCTTACAAGGAAAACAATTCAACTCCGATGCGGCAGTCCAAACCGCCTTCAAAGAGTTTATTGATTCTCGCCCCATGGTTTTTTAGTAAAGGGATCAATGAACTACCTATTAGATGGCAAAAGTGCATAGATATAAACGGTGCATACTTTGATTAATTGAATATATTTTACAAAAAAAATTGACTTTATATTCCTCCCGTACAAAACGCGAATTTCATATGTAAGGACCTAATATTATACCGGGTGTTTGTGAAACGCTCCCGAAAACGAAGACAGATGCTAGTACTAAGGATACCTATGATGATGGGTCACAAAGAAATTCGATCCCAAATAATCATGAAAATACTTAAACATAAAACCAGCAGTGAAACTTAAAAAGAAAATCAGCTGACAATAGGGTCAATATCCTCGCGGACGCCGAACTCTTATTTAGATCGGTACGTAACAATGCATTAGGTATACTACTCACTCTACCTTTCCCTTTCATACACGCTGCCTCGTGTCGCCTCACGCTGTGGAATTTACACAGTCTTCAAGGACGTTACAACGTGCGCATTCGTTTTGGCGGGATTGATTAATAATTTTAGTTTTTGAGACAGTTCCGTGTTGACTATCACGAGCAATTGTTTTGTTTATTAAATTATTGTCGTTATTACTTGTTATTTATTAATTAATGATATTGTTATTGTTGTTACGTATTGTGTTTTTGTTTTGTTTTAATAATGCCTAACGCGTAGGTACGTTTATAGTGCTCGTGAATACGGCAACATGTTAATGTGCCTTGGAGAATCTCATAAGGCCACGGAGGATCGGTAAGTTGTTTCATACCTAATTTTTTAAATAACTTAGTACTGAATTGATCTGAATAGGTACATAACTGAATACATCAGATTAATAAACATACCTAGACAATGGATAAAAAGCATGACTGTAACCTTCTTAACATTTTATTTAAGTATTTTTTCATTAGCGGGAATCGAACCAGTTATTTGGTTTATTTAACCTGTGAATTGAATTAAAGTGGCTACGTGGAGACAAGCACGGTGGCAAAATAGTAGGTTAAGTAGATAAGTTCGGTATTTAGACAAGTGGTGTAAATTATTAGGTATTGTGGTACCATCGCTAGTAGCGGGCCGCGCTAATTCGGCGTTCGCGCGTACATTGACCCCTAGTCAGCTGATAATTCTGTAATTCCACTGCTGTTTTTATGTTTCAGTATTTTCATGATTTTTTTTAGTGAAATATCGTTTCAATTAACTGTAGTAACATGATGGAGCGTGAATAAAGTTAATAAAACGTTGTGAAAAGATGATTTTTTCCTCGGATCAATTTTTTGTGACCCATCATCATAGGTATCCTTAGTACTATCATCTGTCTTCGTTTTCGGGAGCGTTTCAAAATACCTGTATAGCTTTAACTTTATAGCTAAGATTACTAACTAAACGAAATTCAAAATGTGACCGATTTTTCTTTTTCCTCCATGAATTTTCTTTATATAATTTAACACAAATTAAGCTAAAGTAAAATAAGAACTCGCCAGCAACATTTCATGAGCATAATACGTTCTCTTGGGATTGCGAGATTAGTACTACCATCTTGTAAATTTTCGCAAATTTATATATTATTCTTCCAGGATGTATCTAATTATTTTCATTGGGTATTTTCGCATCAACGGGAAATAACTCAAATGAATGGCTATTTACAGCAGTTCAAACAATAAAACTCAGAATTTAATATAAACGATTCTTTCATATTTAAAGTAGTTATTGGCAATAATTCTTACAAGTGATTATTGGAAACATTTCTTTCAAACACTTATATACGTATGAATTGTCTATCTCAGAAAGTCAAAATTCTACAAAGAGATCACTTTAAGAGTAAGAATCTTTTATATTAAGTCATTATTACCTGACAAGTTTAAAATATAAGTTAAACCATTGCGTGTTACTAGTGTTGCCTAACGGAATTGAGACAAGAGATGTTTGAGATAAAAGAATTTGACATCACGCAGTATATCTATAAACAAAAAATAGTGAGCACCTTTTCATTTATGTAAACCTTATAAAAAGAATATAATATATAAATATATCTCCGTAATGTTCCCGTTAGCATTTATTCTATATCAAGACCTATCTCATAAAGGGTACTGCATGGGCCGACTTATGCAGTTCAAGACTGTGGGACACATATTGAAAATGTTGAATTCATATTATATCCAATGTTTAAACCGATGTAATACACTTAAATCTTACGCATTCAATCGCTCTCAGACTATAATTCCAAGTTTTGTACTAGACACCCTTTTGTATGACACGTATAATATAAACAAAGTGTTGAACCAAAATTATAATCTCATTTAATGTCTATTCAAATGTTTTAATCCGCCGTCACTAAATGGCGTTGACAGTAAGATACAACACGCTAGCATATCGGTATTGTAATATAGTATAGGGTCCGCTTCTATTTATTGAATATAAGTTCTCTTATCATACTTCCGTGTTTTATTTACCTAAAAACGCGAGTGCAAGTAACGAGATCTGGGAGGAACTTGTTCATGGTCCTTCGTAGTCGGATCTAAGTGAACCATCCGTCCGCGCGTAATCGCACTAGAAACCAGAGGTGGATCGCCTGAAGGTGCGCACTGGTGAACGACTCCGCTAGGTCGTATTACCAGTTGGTTAAGTGTGGTGCAGTGGTGCCGGAAGCAAGCACGAAGTCTGCAGCCACCAACCGAGGAGCAGTAGCGACGGGAGGCAGAGAGAAATCCAAGGCAGTCGGCAACAGGGGGTGACGTCATCATAACATCGCATCGGGACAGCACACGGTCGTCGACGTCACGATATACGACCAGTGACGTCACGAATCGAAGACAACAGCGAAGGTGATCAACTGCGAAACTAAAGTGGAATTAATGGTTTGAAGACAAAACTGTGAGTACAATTTTGTGTTTTAATATCAGTGCAGCAAGTTGGAAAACTCACAATTTGTATTAAGAAAATTGGAACTTAGAGATTTTAAAATTTTAACTTGCATAGTAATAAAAGTAGACTTGTAAAATTTTACATGTTAAAATATTAACTTAGAATAGTTTTGATAAAGTGAACGAACGGGGAACCTATGCCTGATTCGCCCTAATATACTTAGTGTCAAACACTTGTAAAATTTTAAAATTTATGTGAATTTAAAACATTAAAATATTTTTAGCTTCCATTAGCACAATATTTTCAAATATAAGTAGACTTATAAAATTTTGTATACTTAAATATTAACTTAAAAAATAGTTTTACTAAAAGTGAACGAACGGGGAACCTACGCCCGATTCCTCGAACATACGAAGTTTCAAACACTTGTAAAATTTTAACTTTTATCTTAGACTTAGAAAAATTTCATTCATTTCATATTTGTAATCTTTTATTTTGTGAATCAACTAATTTACATAATGGCATCTTTAATTAAAAATCAACTTGGTTCAAAGGCAATTATAGAAAAGGCTTATGAAAATTTTTAAAAGTCTCCTAAGACAGATTAGTTAAGGAATCATACTTACAAACTAGATTAGAAACGCTAGAAGCTCAATGGAACACAGTTAATTATACACATAGAAAATTAACTGAAGCCACAGACGCTTTACTCGAAAATAAATATTTTACACACGACATGTATGAAGTAATTGAAGAAACATATATTAATTACAAGTCAGAATTAAAGGAATATTTAGCCTTAGTAAAACCAAAACCTAGTTCTTCAGCTACTTCTAACATTTATGAAAAGAATGAAAACAATGTAAAATTGCCAAAAATTTCCATTCCTAATTTTTCTGGTATATTTGGAATGGATAATTTTTAGAGATCTATATGTTTCATTAGTGCATAATAATTCATCACTCGATAACGCTCAGAAAATGTACTATCTAAAGCCCATCTTACCGGTGAAGAGACCAACTGCTGCAACATATTCCAGTTGCAGCAGCTAATTATATGGAGTCTTGGTCAACCTTAAACAGTAGATATAATAATAAAAATACTTGGTAAACTGTTTACTTAAACGTTTTATTAACTTACCTAACATTGTAACCGAATCTTGTAGTGCAACAAAAGATGTTCTAGATGTAATGAACGAAACGTTGAACGGTTTAAAACTTTAAACATAAATGTAGACACTTGGGATGCTATAGTTATTTACGTAATTTGCTCAAAATTAGATCCTGAATCTCGGAAAGGTTGGGAAGTAAAATTAGCAGCACGGACGAATTACCCACTCTGAGCCAATTGCGTGAGTATTTGGAATCTCGTTTCAGGTCTCTAGAGTTTTAGATACTAAGCAAAGACCAAATCAAATATTTCAACCCATAGACCCAAGGTATTGCACGCTTTACCAACAACAACGCTATTGTAAAGTCCAGTTGTTCATACTATAAGAAAAGTGATCACAAAATTTCTAACTGTAAGGAATTTTGCAAAATTGATTACGATAATCGACAATTTTGTTCAAACAAATAAACTCTGCTTTAACTGTTTACGCCGCAATCACTCTGCCAGTATTTGTCGTTCTAACAATAAATGTCGCATATGCAAACATGAGCACCACACTTTGCTGCACCCTAAGCCTAACTCAGAATCTCAAAGTAGTGGATGTTCCAAACCAGATCTTATTAGAAGTCAATGCCAAGGTGTCTGAAATTAAGACATCATTAGAAAGTCCCAAAACCGCTTCAACCATATCAGCACATTTCTCAAAACAAATTGCAACCAATCAAATTTTGTTAGCAACCGCTCTTGTTAATGCTCAAACAAGAAGTGGCGAGGCATGCCTGATAAGGGCTGTGTTTGATCAGGGCTCACAGGCATCATTTGTGACAGAATCTATAGTGCAATTGTTAGGTTAAGAAAAATACTCAACGAAGTGACGTGTCTGGACTAGGTGGAGATAAGAGCATTTTGGCCTCTAAGTATGTGGTCAAAATAAGCATTCAATCTCGCCATGATCCCAATTTTTATCTATTAGTACAAGCTCATGTACTAGGGGCTATAACCAGCCTCCTTCCAATGAAGAAAATAGCGCCAATCGATTGGCCGGAGTTGGCTGATATTACTCTAGCTGATCCACAATTTAATAAGCCAAACAACATAGACATTCTGCTTGGGGCTGATGTCTATGGACAGGTGATGAGGGATGGTTTAATCAGAGGTCCTAATGGCACACCAACAGCTCAAAACACAGCCTTAGGATGGATTATTTCAGGTCCTACACACCAGCAGCTCAGTGTAAATCAAACCTCATCCACACACTGTTATCATAACAAGATAATAAACATGCACTCACATAGAAGACAATGAGTTACTTAAAAATTCTGGCAATTGGAATATGATTCATTTAACGACAAAATAATGTCACAAGAAGAGTTACGTTGTGAGGAATTTTATAAACAAACAACACAAAGAAACCCAACAGGGAGGTATGTCGTAAGACTTCCCTTCCGAGATGAGGATCCACAATGTAAATACGGGAATTCCAGAGACATCGCTCTAAGAGATTCCATCTGCTTGAACAGCGATTCAAAAAAAATCCTGTGTTGAAGTCCAGATATACTGAAGTAATTCATGAATATTTAAATCTTGGACACATGAAATGTGTACCTGACGATGATTATAATAGATGTGACTCTGTTTATTTACCTCATCATGGGGTGATACGCGAAGATAAATTGACAACGAAGATCAGGGTCGTATTCGACGCTTCCTGCAAAGGAACAAATGGAGTATCACTTAATGATACCTTAATGGTCGGACCAACACTTCAACAAGACTTACGTCATATTGTCATGAGGTGGCGTATGAACCCCATCTGCCTAAGCGCAGACATTGTTAAAATGTATCGCCAGGTACGCGTTGCCAAACAAGATGCAGAATACCAATCTGAAATCAAGGAATATGTATTAGACAGAGTTACCTTTGGCACTGCTTCGGCTCCTTACCTAGCAGTGAAGACTCTGCAACAACTCGCAGCAGATGACGGGGCGCAGTATCCTGATGTAGCTGAAAAAATAAAAGCAGATTATTACGTTGATGATTTAATGACAGGATGTCAGACAGTAGAAGAAGGAAAGGGAATATTTGAGAATATGAAGACGTTGTTGAGCAGAGGAGGTTTTGAGCTGCAAAAATGGATAACCAACAATAAAGAATTGGCAGCAATAGTAATGGATAAAAAAGAAAATCAGGAGGAAAGGAGAGATATACGAATGGATGAAATAGTAAAGGTGTTAGGACTTTCGTGGGACAAGGAATCTGATTCTTTCAAGTACTTTGTGCAAATACCTAAACTCCAGGAACCTATTACAAAAGGAAGGTGGTGTCGAACATTTCACGCTTATTCGAGCCCTTGGGTTGGGCAGCACTTGCATTATTACGCCAAGGTTCTTATACAAAAGTTATGGCTAGCCGGTATAGGATGGGACGAGGAACTACCAGAAGACTTACTAGGCGAATGGAATACTTACCAGGCGGAATTGATTTATATCATTAACTTACGCATTCCAAGATGGGTTGAAGCCAAAATTAATGATCCACATGTGGAACTTCAAGGATTTTGTGACGCATCAGCACTGCATATGCAGCCGTAGTTTACTTACGGACTGTGGATGCAAATGGTGATGTTCATGTTCATTTGATTGCTCAAAACTAAGGTAGCTCCAACTATGCAAGTCTCCATTCCTAGACTGGAGTTAATGGCGCTGTTCTCCTAGCCAAATTAATTACTGAAGTCGCAAACGTACTGCGCATCAGTCAAGTTAACATACACGGATGGATTGACTCTACTGTGGTGTTATCGTGGCTTAGTAGCCACCCCAGTCGCTGGGCAACCTTCATTGGTAATCGAACATCGGAGATCTTGTCAAGGTTAGATAATGATCAGTGGGCTCATGTTGAATCAGCTCAAAATCCAGCCGATATTGCTTCGAGGATGTACTCCTTCAGAACTTGCTCAAAATGACATGTGGCTTCAGGGTCCATCGTGGTTAAAAACCCGTCAATTACTTATGAAAGACCAAAGTCCATATCAACTGACTTAGAGCAAAGAAAACTAAAGGCACACGTAATCATCGACGCCAATGCGATTCCCGATTCTTCTTTCTTGACAAGGTTTTCTTCCCTGCGAAAATTAGTACGTGTTACAGCTTATTGTCGACGATTTATCAGATACAAAAATTTGTAACTTACCTGTCAAGTGACGAAATCAATGACGCACTAGAAGCTTGCATTAAACATTGTCAAGCCATATATCTCGCAGACCACAAGGACAAACTAAAACCTTTGAGCCCTTTTCTGGATAGCAAGGGAATAATGAGGGTAGGAGGTAGGATCCAACACGCGAGTCTTTCCGAAGACACCAAACACCCTATTATACTTCCCCACCGAAGCCACTTCACGGACTTAGTCGTTGATGAAGCTCACAAAAGAACCATGCATGGCGGTCCAACTTTATGTTGAACTATTTGCGCACAAATTACTGGATACCGTCAGCAAAGAGTGCTGTCAAGGGTATGCGCAAATGTGTCATCTGTGTTCGTCAAGCAGCTGCAACGAAAACCCAATTCATGGGCCAATTGCCATCATGCAGGGTTACACCAGCAAGACCTTTTCTACGCAGCGGAGTGGATTTTGCTGGACCCATCAATATTCGAGTATCTAAGGGACGCGGAAACAAATCCTACAAGGGTTACATAGGCCTCTTTATCTGCATGGTTACAAAGGCTATTCATTTAGAGGTTATCAGTGATCTCACAGCCGAGAGCTTCATAGCTGCGTTTAAGAGGCTTGTTGCGCGACGAGGCCACGTAAGTGAAATTTGGAGCGACAATGGGACGAATTTCGTCGGAGCCTCCAAAGAACTTTGTAAGCTTGTCACCGCTGAACAGTCGTCCGTCGCCGTGGAAAAAAGTGGTTAAGTAACCACAGCACTAAATGGCATTTTATTCCCCACACGCACCAAATTTTGAAGACTGTGTGGTTATAACATAAGCCTATGCGTATAAAATATAACAATTATTTATTATTAGTTTAAGTTTGCGCTATAAATTAGTAATAAAATATATATAATATATGTATGTATTTAAATGTCAAGCCAGTCATTATTGGTTTGGTAATGGGCATAAAAGCACCACTGGACGTACGAAACTGCCTTTAGCAGTCTTAACGGTTACAACGCGGACTATCCCATCTTTAGAAGGGTGCACCTTCTCCACGACTCCTAGGGGCCAAGATAGAGGCGGTGCATTATCCGTCATAATAACTACCACAGTCCCCACGAGTATGGGGGCCGCAGATGAATTCTATTTAGCCCTAACCTGCAGTTTATGCAAGTAATCACTACGCCATCGTTACCAGAAAGACTGGACGAGGCTGTCTAAAAGAGAATGTCGCTGGATTAAGCTAGTAGAGTCAGTGGGATAACCGGGAAGAGATGACAATGGGAATGTGTTAAGAAAATGAGCAGGCGTGAGTGCAGATGGTTCTGCAGGATCACTACTCATAGCCGTCAACGGACGTGAGTTGAGGAGTGCCTCAATTTGCGTTAAAACCGTTAAGAGCTCTTCGTAAGAAAGAATTTGCTGACCTATTACTTTAAAGAGATGCGACTTGATTACCTTTATCATACTCTCCCAACATCCACCGAAATGGGGAGACGCGGGTGGTATAAATTTCCATTCAATGCGGTTTTCAGCCAGCTCTTCATGAAGTCGAGGATTAAGCTCCTTATCGATAAATTTATAAAAATCTCGTGAATAAGAATGCGTGCCCACGACGCACGTCCCGTTATCTGTATAAAGGCATTTTATAGGCCCCTGACGAGAAAGAAATCGTTTCAAGGCGGCCAGAAATGACACGGTACTCAAATCTGTCGCTACCTCTACTCGTATATGCGTAGCGCGGGTTGTCAAGCATGTGAAAACACAAAGCCATGTTTTGCGGCTTCTTATACCACGACCACGAAGAGGCGTGTACTGCAATGGGCATGCGTTATCACATCCCACATGAGTAAACGCCTTTTCAGCTTGATTTACACGCTGGCTAGGTAGATCAGACGTGAGCGGTTTAGATTTAAAACAAGCGTTGCACTTGTGTATAATGTTACAAATTATTCGTCTAGCAGCGAGTATCCAATATTTATTTCTAAGTAAGGACATAAGCAATTCTGGGCCCACAAGTAAATGCTTCTTATGATAATATTCAATGAGAAATTCAACAACATGATCGTGACGAGGTAGGATATATGGATGTCTTTAGTCGAAGTGCTCGCTAGAGTTTGAGAGACGGCCTCCGAGGCAAATAACACTATTTTTATCTATGAAAGGTCTTTGGTATCTTCGGAGGTATTGCACGTGACATATAAGCTTATTTTTGGCAAATTGTAAGTCGGAACTCGAAATAAATTTATAAATAAGAAGTTTTTCATAAAGCAATGTACGTACACTATTATTCTCAATAACTTGGGCCACGATGATACGCATTGAACGAGTTCACACAGTGGTGATTCAGGCAAGTCTGTGGTAAGTACAAGCACGGCGGACCTTTGTTCTGGTATATCTTCGATGGGCTTATTGCGATCAAAGGTATCGATGGACCACTCAGGGGGACTACGAGAAGCCCATGGAGGACCGTTGTACCATAAATGGTGTTTGATAAGATTAGCCGGAGTAAGACCACGTGACAAGCAATCTGCTGGATTTTCGGAGCTTGCTTCGTGATAGAACCAATTAGCGGGTATAAGCTCGGTAAGTGCTACGACCCGATTGGCGACAAAAGTCTGCCAACGATGCGGGTAGGAATTTATCCATGCAAGCACGAACTTAGAATCGCTGAAGGCGAATACATCTTTTACATTATAATGCGGAGAAATTCTGTCTAGAACCTTACGAAGCAATTTAGCTAACAACACTGCCGCACAGAGTTCCAATCTTGCGACTGAAATAATTTTTATCGGTGCAACTTTAGACCTGGCGCACACGAGTTGCACTGAGTATCCGGAACTAATGTGTACTTGCATGTATACGACGCCACCATAAGCGCGCTCACTAGCGTCAGCGAAGCCAATGAGGCGAACTTCACATCCATCCTTCACCCCAAGGTGACGAGGAAGTTGAAGCCCATTAAGTGCCGAGAGCTCAGAACAAAAGTGACTCCACGCAGAGACCACATGGCATGGTGGTGTGTCATCCCAGTCACACTTTAACAACCAAAGCTCTTTAATTAAGAGTTTGGCGTATAAAATGGATGGAGCCACAAATCCCATTATGTCCCACAATCTAGCCACCGTTGACAAAATTGCGCGTTTAGTATATTTTTCATCTGGTTTGACAACTTTAAAGTAAAAGCAATCATTCGACCTATCCCAATACAAGCCAAGAATTTTTTGCGGTACAGACTTCTCAAATTCCACCTCCTGGGGAGTCTTGTGACAATCAGTTATATGTGCGAGAACGTCGTTATAATTACTTGTCCATTTAACAAGATCGAATTGCCCTAGTTTGAAGAGCTGAATAAGTTCCCTTGAAATATCTAATTGGGATGATGTCATCACACTTATGGCCAGATCGTTCATATACAGAGCGGAAGAGACAGCGGACGCTTCAGCGGGATATTTATCACCTTCGTCAGTCAAGAGCTGTTGAATTACGTGCAAAGCATGATATGGACTGGACTTTAGGACAAAGCATACGCGGTTGAAGCGGTATGCTTGTATTGGTTTATTTACGTCAAACCTATATAAAAGGCGATGAAAATCACGGTCATATTCTGACAAGCCTATTTGCATAAATATCTGCTTACAGTCCACAGATAATGCAATTTTAAATAATCGAAAATTAACTATTATATTAAATAAATCACCTTGTAAGTTGGGAATCGCGTGCAGGATGTCATTAATCGATTTTACAGATGTGGACTTGGAACTCGCGACCAAAACCACTCTTAATTTGGTAGTCGATTTGTCATGGCGGACTACACCATGATGGGGAATGAAGTATGTAGGACGAGTCGTATTATCTTTACTTAAATCGACCGGACTCAAATAATCCTTATTTATATATTCTCGAATAACATCGTTATATGCGGTACGTAACTCAGGAGAAGCCTCAAACTTTTTTTCTAAACAATAAAAACGCCTAAGTGCTATGCTATATGAGTCACCCAAAGAGAAGGGGTCATCATTAAACGGTAATGATATTATATATCTACCACTCTTAGATTATTTACTCTCTAGATAGAGAGTAACGGCGGCTCAAAAGCGTCGAAAAAATATCAGCTGTCAATTGTAACGCCACGAGATACACACGCACGGCTCATTTTTTGTGGTAGATTATTTTGGTGAAAATGACAAGTTGCGCGATCAAAATCTGCAGAAATTACAAAGGACGTTTACAAACAACTAACAAAATCTCCTACCATCGCTAAGTAACTCAAAACTAATAGTAATTTACGAAAACAAAACTAATAAATTGATAATTATATTTTCAAAATCAACGCGTGGTTTTTTGTGTTGCCAGTCTTGGATTGCGAATTTCCCCGTATAGTTGACTTAAAAGTTGATGTATGTTCATTATTCTATTAGCGCATGGGATGAAGGCGGATTGATTTGTGCTTCAATGAATGTATATTCTATATGTAAGACTTCGGAGACAGTAATCAGAAAGTTTCTTAGACAAAATTTTATAATGACTAGGCCAACTTACACAAAATTTTTATCTTGTATATTAAAAAAATTTATTGGTCATAAAAATACTTATTTTAAAGTTGAAACTGAACATGCGTGTGGTTTTCTTCACCAAGTGAACCTAATAAGACTGGTCGCCGAAAAATATTTGACCATACGCTGTTATCATATAGCTAAAGTAGATAATGTAAAAAGTGATGCAACCTCAAAACGCAAATTATTTAAAAAACAAATTCAAAGAGAGGGCCATTAAATTAGTAGTTACAAACATTTAATGGTAAATAATGATAGGCCCCAAATAGAAGAGACTACTGTGTTCCTGGGGGTGACCTTAGATGCAAAGCTTCAATGGAGCACCCATATATCAACTCTTGGTGGCACAACAATGCAGGACGGAATAATTCTTCTTAAAAGGATCTATTAAACTGTAGAAACGCTATGGGATAAAATATTACGGTAAAGGGTACCCGCGGGATAAATTATTTAACTATGACGCAGGCGAAGCCGCCGGCCAACCTCTAGTATTTTTATAAGTTGACACCATACATTAAATAATAAAACATATTTTGTAAATGCGTAATTGATTTTTATTTGATTATATTTTTCTTTATAAAAAAATATTAGATTAAAACTTAACAGATAACTAAACACACAATTGGAAGCACCATATTAAAATATTATAATTTATGATTTTATTAACATGACATAATTTTACAGTTTTTCCCCATTTTATCGGGATAGATTCATTAGCTGGTATCTCCCAGATACAAATGACGCTGGTGTAAGCCACAGTTATTTATTCTGTGGCCATAGCAACCGCTAAGCGTGTGTGCGTGCCTCACGCACACACGCTTGTAAAAACTGGCCAGTTTTTGTTGCATCGCTCATTGCGTGACGCGCTATCTAGAGAGTAAATAATCTAAGCTACCACTGTCGTCACGAACTACTGTTCGTGACGACAGTGGTAGATGTAGATTGATAGACTGTAGCGCGAAAATGTTCTTCACACTCAAGGTCGCACTGACTCAGAGTGGGCGGCGCGGTGACCTCCTCTAGCTCCCAGAATTGCTTCGGAAGTGAATCCATGGGGTCTCGAACGACGGGACAACAAGAGGTTGTATATTTGGAAATATGTGAAGTAGGTACAGAGCCCATAATTACATAACCCAATACCGTCTCAATTGCAGGAGGTATATTACGCCTACTGCTATGCACTACATGAGGCAGCAACAAATGCGGAAAAATAGATGCATCCAATAATATATCTACGGAACCTGGGACTCCAAACTCCGAGTCCGCAAGCGGCAATGTCGTTAGGTGCGAAAGCGCGTTTAAGTCGACAGGAGCGGAAGGCATAATATCCGTAATGCGATCGACAACAAGCATTGTAACGTCAAAATGTATACCCCTTTTAAAATGAGAATGTATTTTTATATTTATCGAACCCTTAACGGATTTTTCCGATCCACCGATTCCCTTTATTATTATGTGTGAATTATCACATTTATTAGAGAGGCTAAGACGCTGCAAACAATTAAAAGTTACGAAATTACTTTGAGAGGCGCTGTGTAGCAAACATCGAATAGTAAACGGTTTACCGTGTGCATCGTGAACAATCACTTGAGCGGTCGCAAGCAATACTGTTTTACGAGTAACCTTACACTGACGCTGGTAACGTTCAGCATAACGTTCGCTCACTTCGCTCGGCCTACGTTGGCCTACTTTCGCTCAACTACGGCCGGACGTTGTGCACAGTGACTGTGTAGCCGGCGCCATTGTCATACTCGGGCTTAGGTTCGTGAGATTTTGTGATTTGTTATTAGGGCTCGCGTTATCGCGAGTATTGCTATTGTTATTCGAAACTTTATCAAAATGAAATATAGTGTGGTGTCGCTGGTTACACGATCGACATTTCATTTTTGAAGAAGAAGCGCCTGTCTTATGCTTTATACTTAGACAATTTACACAAGCGTTGTTATCCTTTACACATTTAAAACGTTCAACAGATGCACTGCTAACATGAGACATACGTCTGTGGATTAGGTACCGCAGAATTGCGAGATTTTTTCTCATACCTTTGTTTAGGAGAATTATAGTTAGACGACGCAGCAGAGTTAGTTTGAGTGTTACGATATAAACGGTTTTGATCTCTAATAAAAGTAATAAATTTTTCAAATGAAGGTATTTTATGTTCACGAGAATACGTCTCAAAAGGAGTGTACGGTTTCGGTGTCAAATTTCTTTAAAGCTATGTGTAAAAGGATATAGTCTAACAGGTTATCAATATTTAAATTCTTTAAAGAATTTATCGCCGATACAAACTTATCCATGAATAATTCAAAATTGGCAGCGGAACCTTGGCCTGTTAGTTGGAGATTAAGAGCTTGATCCAAATAGGTCGATGCCAGGATACGAGTGTCCTGATATCTATCGAGAAGAGATTGAAATATAATATTATAGTTATCAGTGCTAGGAGTTACGCCGGAGAACACAGCCTGAGCCTTTGGAGACAGTTTTCCTAATAAATAATGAAGCTTATCTGCATCGGTGAGTGAATGGTTATCATGAACTGTCGATTTAAAACTGACATAAAACAATGGCCAGTTCCGTATATCTCCGTCAAACGCAACTAATTCTATAGGTGGGAGTCTAGGCTTAGATCTAAGAGTCGCGGTATTGGTGCTATCTGACGGTGATGAATTCGAAAACTTCATCATAACGCTTTTAATAGAACAGTACAGATCCTCGAACGATGTATAGGCTTGATAGCTGGGTTGAGCATTAGGCTCACGAATTAATAATTGCTTATTATACTCGTCCAAAATTCAATGGAAATCTACTCGAATAATGTCCAACGTTATGCATGAACTAAGAAATTTAGCTGTATTATCTTGAGATAAGTGGGCAATCTTAGCTTGTTCATAAATACTTTGAACACGTTCGAACAACGCGTTACGCTTTGCTAAAAGAATGGCCAATTGTTTGTTTTCATTAATATGCGCTTTAGTTGCCATATCAACGTATTTAAATAAATAATAACTATAAAAGATTTATAAAATTACGAACTTAATATATGAAATCAAGAGGGTAGATCGTAACGCTAAGTTGAAACACTAATAATGACTAGCATAAAATTGTTAACGTAATGTCTACCAATTAATGATTTATATAATGTCTATGAGAGATATATGTATAGGTAATATGTGTATATATAAGTATATAAATGTAATTTAAGTAGGTTATATAGGCAACAATATTTATAAGAGCGATAGGAAACTGTTTGAAATTCTTATTGAATTTATAAGGCAGCTTGTGAAGTAAGGATAGAAAAAATATAGGTAGTTTATTGTATAAAAACGCGGTAAAATGGTTCGCAATTAACCAAAATTATGTTGGAGAATGCGGCTCGAAATGTACCAAAAAATATGTTATAGAGATAGAATTTAAATAGCGAAGTTTGTGGTCTTCGATCCTGGACTATAAAAGGATTCTAGTTGAGAGAAAGGGCGTTCGTTAAATAAATTGCACGCCTACCTTGTCACCGCCGCCCTCGTAGATCTTCCACGCTCCGGAGGCAGGTTTCACCAAGGTACATACGACCTAACGCTTCTTCCTCTCTTTTGTGGACACAAAACTTCCCTAATCACTAATTTGATTATATATGTCTTATAAAGTATTAATACGCGGCGCGGTTACTTCTCCTTCAGTTGACTGATTTGATATATCATACATACTAGGCGTGCGTGTGAGGGGATACGAACGCCCGAAATATAGGAATTTAAAGGAGGGTAAATATAGAAAAAATGCATTACATAAAATAAACTAGATGGCGCCAACACCAACCAACTAGGACAAATGCTTTTACGGGGGATCTAGGTATATGCACGAAAGAACACAAGACGCTATGACCTATGTTAGGAATTACGACCGGCCTGATCTTTTTTATCACTTTCACATGCAATCCTCGCTGGGACGAGATAAAAGAGCAATTGCTTCAAGGACAACAATCTCATGATAGACACGATATAATTTCGAGGGTGTTTCAACTAAAGGTGAAAAAGATCATGAACTTATTGAATTCGGAATGGCAAAAAAGAGGTCTTCCACATATTCATATTCTTTTATGGCTTCACAAACGTATAAATCCGGATAAAATCGACAATATAATTTGTGCTGAAACACTGGATCCCAAACGTAACCCAGAGCTTCACGAAATTGTTAAATGTAATATGATACATGGTCCATGTGGAACTTTAAATCGAAAGTCACCATGTATGAAAGATAACATGTGCAGTAAACCATACCCCAGGGCTCTCATAAGGGAAACTCAAACTGGTGAAGACGGTTATTCGCCGTACAAGAGACGTTTACTAGAAAACGGTGGGTTGTCTGTTGATATCAAAGGCGCAACCATAGATAATCGCTGGGTAGTCCCTTATAATCCAGTATTATTAGAAACATTTAACGCTCACTTAAATGTGGAATATTGTCTTTCGGTGAAATCAATAAAATACGTCTGTAAATACGTAAATACAAGTTCAGAGCAGGCATCGTTTGCTTTAGGGAATGAAAAGGATGAAGTTAAAACCTACACAAGTAGAAGATCATCACAGGCTACTGCCTGGGAAACGCTCATGAATGGCAAATCCTTGAATTTCCCATTCATGAGCGTTTCCCTTCCGTAGTCCACCTCGCTGTTCATCTGGAACATGGGCAAAGAGTTTATTTCAATTAGCAAAATCTGAATGAAAGAGTGAATAGTCCTCCAACAACCACACTCCTATCCTTTTTCGATTTGTGTAAAGTGGATAAATTTGCAAAAACATTGCTCTACCTAGAAGTACCTGCATGTAGTATGCAGGTACTTAATAAATAATGTTGAAAAAAAAGTTCCAAAGGAAAGATGAGCAAACGTTGAAGGCTGGTCAGGGTTCAAAAAAGAGCACGTTCTGGGCAGGGTTTATACTGTGCATCCAAACAATACAGAATGCTATCACCTTCGCATGCTTCTTAATGAGATCCGGGGCCCAATTTCGTTTGAAGCGTTAAAAACTGTAGATGGTTATGTATATTCCACGTTCAGCGTGCAAAGCTCTTGGCTTGCTTGAAGATGATCAGCATTTGTTCGCAGCAATGGAAGAGGCAGCACTTTGCCAATCACCGCAAATGATTCGGGATTTTTTACGATTATTTTAGTGTTCTGCCAAGTATCAGACCCTTTAAGCCTTTGGGAGAAATTCAAAGAATACCTATCTGAAGATTTTAAAAGGCAATTAGAAAGACAGGGAGATGTGGATGTAGAGCACATAACAGATGTGGTATGTAACATATGCCTTTCGGTAATAGAAGATGCCGTATTAGCGTTGGGTGGTTGGCTACTAAAAGAGTATGGGTTACCTCAGCCAAGCAAAGAACAACAATTTGAAAATAGAGAGTTTCTTAAAGAGACAAATTACGACTTAGCAACATTAGAAAACACAGTTAAAAATAATGAAGGATCACTGAATGACGAACAAAAAGCAGTTTTTTTTTATATAGAAAAAGGGTGACAAGCGAGCACACAGTCCACCTGATGGTAAGTGGTTGCTGTGGCCCATAGACATCTACATCTATTTTCGTTTGCGAATTAAAATGCAGATGCGTTGTCAGCCGTGAGGACTAAGATAAAATGCCTCTTTTCCAGTTAAAAGGTTCTCCGGTTCTCTACACTCACCATACGAAACACAGCAGCATTAAGCTGCTATTTTACGCTTGTATTCTGTGAGAGCGTGGTCTTTCCCCGGTCGAGCTGACCCATTCGTGCTACAACTATACTATTAATATAGGTGCAGCATGGCACTACCAAAGTTAACATGGCACTAAAAAAGTATATAATCAAATTAACACAAAAATTCAATCAAATGAGGGTGGAATATTCTTTTTATCTCATAAATTTGCTATTAGCAAAAGTTAGAAGTACTCGCGGAATTGCTTTGGCTGTGGCTTCTTCTGAGATCGCAGCTACACTGCTTGAGGGTGGATGAACTGCTCATGCTACCTTCAAGTTACCACTCAATTTAACAACAGCTGATACTCCCATTTATAATATATCGAAACAAAGTAATTTTGCTGAAGTATTAAAATATACGAAAATGATAGTGTGGGATGAAATAACAATGGCTTATAAGGGTGGCGCAGAGGCTTTAAACAGAACTCTACAAGATATTAGAGGAAATAAGAAGTTAATGGGCGGTGTAACTGTTTTGCTGGCTGGAGATTTTAGACAGACTCTAACAGTAGTGCCAAAAGGAATAAGAGCAGATGAAGTTAAGGCGTGTCTTAAGAGATCCACTTTATGGCCTCTAATTAAAATCCTCAAGCTCTCGAAAAATGTGGGTACGCTCAGGAGAAAAGGAGTATGCTGGTGGATTTGCGAATTTCCTACTTGAAATCGGCAACGGTGATTACCCAATAAATGACAGAATGATAACCATCCCTTATAATTTGTGCACAGTTGTATTTACGTTACAGGAGTTAATATCCAAAATTTACCCAGATCTTGCTCATATCCACGATAAACTAATGGAATGGTTGTGTGTACGTGCCATACTAACCCCGAAAAACGACCAAGCAGCGGCAATTAACGATATACTGTTAACGTCTTTGAGGGGAATAAATGGTGTACACGTGAATAGACTCTGTGGTCAACACAGTTAACGCAATTAACTATCCTATCGAATTTCTTAATTCACTGAAACCATCGGGTCTACCACATCATAAGCTTATTCTGCGCGTGGGCACTCCTGTTATGTTGTTGTGAAATTTAAAACCTCAACTGTGCAATGGAACCAGACTAAAAGTAAAAGTGTTACATCGTAATGTAGTGGAAGCCACAATTATAACTGGATGTGCGCAAGGAAACTGTACAAATACAGTTAAGCTAAAAATTCCTTGATCCCGAATGATCTTCCCTTTGAATTCAAACGAATACAGTTTCCCCTCAAAGTCTCCTTTGCAATGACCATAAACAAATCACAACATTAAAATTTGCGGGTATAGACTTGAGACAAAATTGTTTTTCACACGGGCAATTCAATGTGGCTTGCTCACGCGTAAGCTCGCCCAGTAGTCCTATAATTTTGGCACACAGTAATAGATTAGAAAAAAATGTGGTGTATAAAGAAGTTTTGTAGTTTACTAGGTTTTTCTTTATTCTTTATTGTACACACTGTTAGTGGATAACAATTATTAAATTTTCAAATAAGATGTACAAAGGCGAGCTTAACCCTAATAAGAGTTCTCTTCCAGCAAACCCTTTGTACTTAATAGAAATTGGCTATAAGTTACAGTTAACAATTAACATATAAGTGTATAAAATATAAGTATACGAGTAATTTATTTTCCTATGTCAGTTAATTATACATACATATATAAATAAAGTTAAAGTTATATATATATATATACATACATATGACCGCCCTTACAGTAAAGGATCCACCACATCGTCTTGTGAAATGAGAAGGGGTTTTGAGAAGCAGCTGTTTAGTGGTCCGGCACTGAGTTTCACGAGGTACAAGATACTCAAAACGCTCGCGGAGATATGGAGCAAGAGGATTAAAGAGTAGAAAGTAGAGAAATGATAATACATGTAAGTCTCGACATCTACGGATAGAAGCCATTTTAATTGAGCCCTGTACTCTGAAACATGATCAAATTTACGAAGACCGAAAATAAAACGTATACACAAATTTTGAAGACGTTCCAGTTTGTTCAACAGTTCATCTGAAGCATCCAAAAACTATCAGCGTAGTCAATGAGAGGAAGAAGAAGTGCGAGCTAAGGTTATCTTAGTTTTAACGGTAAAAACGTCTGGAGGCCTTGAGAGATTGAAAAGTGTAGTTCACTTTTCTGCTTATCATATTAATGTGAGCAACCCAAGACAAATTATTATCAAAGACAACACCTAAGTTTTAGCAGTCTCTGTATATGGAATTTGAGTATTATCATATGTTACTGCAGGGATCTTCGGACGGTCTAATAAGTAAAGCATATATGAGCTGCCGATAATCATTACTTGGGATTTAGCAGGGTTAACAAGAAGACCAAAGATTTTGCCCAACTGCTTATGCTACTTAAGTCAGCATTCAGCTTATTAATAGCCTCGTCTATATCTTTGACTTTGAAATGACGGTATAATTGCATGTCGTCAGCATAGAGGTGATAATGAGAGGAGAGAACAGTAGTGAGCATTGATGAAAATAGAGAAGATAAGTGGGGACAGAACAGCACCCTGAGGAACACCCGCCGTAAGATCACCACTCGGAGAAATCCTCCTCATGGCGGACACACTGCGAGTGAGTAAGAATAAGTAAGGTAAGAATTAAACCAAGAGGTTACTGATGGTTAAATGTTTAAGGACGAAACAATACCAAGAAGTATGTCATAATCAACGGAATTAAATGCACTGCTGAAATCCAATAATGTTAGAACAGTGAGAAGACTTTTATCCATGGCCCAGCGAATATCATCAGACACTTTAGAGCGCTGACTGCGCATGGCCTGGATGAAAACCAGATTGAAAAGGACTCAGCAGGCTGTGAACAGTTAGTAATTGAGATAATTGCCTCTGAACTATATTTTCTAGTACTTTAGATAAAATCGGAAGAATAGAAATAGGGCGGAATTGCGATAAAGACGTAGGATTTGAAGTTTTTGGAAGGGGAATGACGAATGCCTTTTTCCAGCAAGTCGGAAAGGAGCACGTCTCAAGCGAAGAAGAGATAATGTGAGTGATAATAGGGAAAAGTTCATTAGTGATAGATTTAATCATTTGCATACAAAGATTGTCATAGCCAATAGCTTTAGTAGAAATAGATAAAAGGCATTTTTTTATGTCACCATCAGTAACTTTACTGAAATTAAAAGGAGAACACAGCGGCTTGGGAATATTGGAGAGAAAATTAAGTGTAGTAGACTTATTAGAGTCATCAATAGAAATCGGAGGCTCAGAAAAGTGACGGTTGAGTGCAGTCAAATCAAACGAGATATTAGAATCATTATATGATTTGCCTATACCCAGAGTTCTAAGAAATTTCCACATCTGAGCCGAATGAGAATTTTCAACCTCATCATAAATATTTTTTGATGAGGTTGAATTAGTTTTTCCTGCGACATCCAGTTATAATTGTGGCTTGTACCAGCAGACTCTTTTTCACACAAGGGCGCGATATAACGGAACTCCACGCGGACGAAGTCGCGGGCAAAAGCAAGTTGTGATATATTCCCAATGGGTTTAGACTGAGCCTGCTTCATGTGTTTCATGATGACCAAGACCACATTGGGTACGATAAAACGATAGAATTTATTTTACGTCATTTCTGGTTTCCTGGATTACGCCCGTTTGTTAGGAAATATCCCAAGCATTGTATTGTGTGTCTGTCACACAAACAGATGCCGCGTGCCCCTCATTAACCCATCGAATCTTGGAATACGCCAGGCGTACCATTTTCGGTAGTACACATAGACACACTTGGTCCATTGCCTGAATCCCAAGGTTATAAATACGTATTGATTATTATTGATGCATTTACGAAATATTGCCTTCTATACTCCCTCCATCGTGAAGACACTGACGAATTGAAAAGAGCCTTTACTGATGTGGTTTCGATGTTTGGGTCGCCGACGCTTTTGATCGCGGATCGAGGACGGATGTTTGAGAGTGCCGCTTTTCAAAATATGGTCAGTTCATTTGGCAGTGACATTCACTTCATTACGCCAAATATGCACCATGAAAATGGACAGGCAGAGCGTTATTGGCGAACTTTACCATAGAGGTCAAAGTTGGTCTGATGTCTGATTTTGTTCGCCTTCCTTCGGGAACCCGTGCATTCTGGTCTCTCGCCAAGGCTGTCCTAGGGAATTTCTGTAAGCCATCACTACCATCTTTGTACAGGGAGGATGATTCACTGGCCCACGACGCAAAAGAGAAAGCCGACCTTTTAGGCTCCCTTTTTGCGTCCAACTCGGCTCTTGATGACAGGGGGAACACACCGCCGACCATCCCGCAGAGTGAGTGCTCTATGCCTGATGTGCGATTCACACAGTGCTCAGTACGCAAAGGCACTCCTCTCCCTGGACATCCACAAGTCGAGTGGGCCTGATGGAATCCCGCCAATTGTGCTGAGGACGTGCGCTTCAGAGTTGGCACCGGTTCTAACGCGTCTTTTGGTACTCTGCTCCCCTGCGTTGTCCCGAATTCATGGAAGACAGCTTTCGTGCACCCGATCCTAAAAAGGTAACCGCTCTGATCCGTCCAATTACAGGCTTATCGCCATCACCTCTTTGTTCTCGAAAATAATGGATTCCATTATTAACTGCCAGCTCATGCGGTACCTTGAGGAGCACCAGCTGATTAGTGACTGCCAGTACGGTTTCCGTCGGGTCGCTCAGCTGGTGATCTTCTTGTTTACCTAACACATAGATGGGCGCAGGCGATCGAGTCAAGGGAGGCATTGGCCGTTAGTTTGGACATAGCGAAGGCTTCGATCGGCACAAAGCGCTTCTTTCGAAGCTTTCTTCCTATGGGCTTCCCGAGAAATTGTGCAATTGGATCACCAGTTTTCTGGCTGATCGGACATCAAGGTCGTAGTAGACGGTGTGTGCTCCGATTACAAGACTATTAACGCTGGTGTTCCGCAAGGCTGCGCGCTATCACCAACGCTGTTTCTTCTGCATATCAATAATATGTTGCAAACCGGTAACATCCATTGCTATGCGGATGACAGCACTGGTGATGCTCTACACCGGCCATGCCAATATTTCTCGGGAAAACGTCGTCGAGTACCGGAATAAACTTGTGTCTAAAGTCGAGACTTTGTTGAACAAAGTCTCGGTTTGAACGACTAAATCTAGTTCAGGTCAATCCCCAGAAGACACAAGTTTGCGCGTTTACCATAAAGGAACCCCTTGTCGTATCTCCTCAGTTTCAAGGCAATCCCTTGTTGCCTTAGCCAGTATCGGATCCTCGGCGGAAAGTCGTGTAGGATTAAGAATGAAAAGCTACATACAAGCTGTACACACAAAATATCATTTATCTTTAGAAATTGACTGTATTAAACAATTTAAAATATTGAAATTAAGGGCAATTTTTTTTAATCATCAGATGAAAGTTATGCATCAAATAAATTATAATCCGACTGAATACAAAAGTGAGCTATTTTGTTTTTGTATATATATATACAAAAAACAAAATAATATTTGTTATATATTTGTGTGTTGTTATTTTTAATTTGATAATGATGTATTTTATCCGGTGAATAACTTTTATCTGATAATTGATAAACCTACTTTTAGAAACATAAATTATTAACGACTTTTAAACCAAAGTGGCAAAATGTGTGAATTAAAAAATAATGATTTTTAATTCATACTTATTGGGAAAATATATAAAGGTTTACAGTTGATCTCAGTACCTGACTTCTTGTAGATTTGGCGATGGTTTCCCGCTTAATATTTTATTATTATGTATGATTACATCTACTAGAGGTGTGAGACCTTTCGGCCGTTTATAACAATTGACACTTACCACATGAGTAGAATAAACTAATTTAAATATAAAACAATTTATATTGATCAAGATTCCTGTAATACATTGTTAATGCCATTCATTTTGATGTTGAATGGCTACGTATGGGAACCTCAACTAAGATGTACTATTAAACTTGGTTGGATTAGACTATAAAACCCAGACCAGAGTTTTCATTCTAATCCATCATCATTTAATCTAATACTAGTTTAGATACGACAATCCGCCTGCCAGGAGATAATCCTATACAGCAAATGCTTCCAAATAACATAAAGCTTAGCTGTAGACTTATTAATAGAATCGGTTACTTTGCGGAAACCATTATATTATAGAAGTTAAAAATTAATTGACTACGATCCACGTTAAAAATCAAAAATGATGTGCCTAAATGATCAGGAGAAAATTTTTCTCCTGATGATGCCTCGTTTAGAGGCGAAACACGTGTCGTGTAATCGACGGTGGTAGTGTTTTTCCGATTATAGTGGTGTTGGAGAATAGTAGTGCACAAATTGAGAAAGGGTGGGAGGTACTCTTCAAAGTAGTTAAACCACATCATTTTTATTTTTTAAGTGTATCTTACTAATTTTAAGCACCTGCTAACTGTAAACTGTTTTCTGAGTGTTTTTAATTATGATGAAATTATTTAATTATATGATCTTAAAAATATTAAATAAAATTTTGTAATACATAAAATATAGGAATCTGTAGTGAAAGACTGTATTAGATAAAATTTTATAAGATTTCAAACTTAACTCATGACTCATTTCAAATTTACATTTTTATTGGTTAAAAAAAAACTCTTTTTACTCCTACTTTATGTAGTTCTTATAAAAGTTTCAAAAGCAAACGCTCCCAAATTAAAGAATATTATTCAATATTTAAAATGCTATACTTAGTAGGTAGTATGTTTTAGTTGTGGGAAGCGATAGTAGCCGAATGGCTATGGGTGCGGACTGCAAACTCAGACAGTAGTATGTTCGAATTTACCACTTGGCTACAGTCGTGAACCACTACTAACACAAATATTTTATGCTTACTTAAGTGAGTACATGCAATATTTTTCATTGTCTTTTTTATTCGACGTTTAGAAAAGTTTAACGAAATATGCATGATTTTTCCAGTACAAGCAATATTTTATTATGTTATATATATTCGAAGTTTTGTAGAATTTTCAATTACTTTACTTTAATATTATAAACTACGTCTAACAAATAAATTTCAAGGAAATCATTTTATTGTGTCCATGTGTCCATTTAAAATTTAAAGAGCTTCTGTGATATTTTGATTATTGTTTAGTTTAATTAGTACGTGTGACAGCGTCGTTAGTCTAATGGTCGTAAGCACGACTAATACGACGGTCGGAGGTTCGAATCCCGGGTCGGGCCAAAATCACTTATTGGGTTTTTCTGTCAAGAAATTCTCAGTAGCAGCCTGAAGTCAAGAAGTTGACGGTGTTTCACCCCGATGCCCGATGCGAAGTGAAACGTTTGTTCTGCATCTGATCTCTTTTCGATCGTATTGGATTGTTGTTGGACCATAAGAGTGGGAAATAGAGAATGCACCTGTGCACATTCTTTAACTATAATTTTGTCTCGCCCAGATGTGTAGTCTAGAGTTACACATCTGTAGTAGTACTGTAGTCTGCGTTTAGAGTAATCGCCTTAACCTAAATTTGTCCTGGAGGACATTATTATTTATATTATAGTTTAGTGGTCGTATACATCGTATATATCGTACATACATATTACGACCGTTACATAATAAAAACCGAAGTCGCATTGTAGTCGCTTTACCAAATTCAATACTCCCTTACTATACTTTCCCTCTGTTATTACTTAGTTTTATTACATTTAAGTAGTTAAACGTGTTTTACTTCAAAATCAAATGAAGTTTTTATCAAACTTAGAAATCTAAGCCAATAGTCATCAAATATTTTTGTTTATTTGTATTCCGTAAAATTGTGGTTCTTCCACGGCCCACGCTCTCACAGAATACCAGCGTAAAATAGCAGCTTAACACTGCTGTGTTTCGTATGGTCAGTGTTGAGAACCGGAGACCCTTTTTACTGGAAAAGAAGCATTCCATCTTAGTCCTCACGGGTGACAACGCATCTGCATTTTGATTCTCTTTTTTTTAATTCTTTATTGAAGATAGATGTAGATGTCTATGGGTCACAGCAACCACTTACCATCAGGTGGACTGTGTGCTCGTTTGTCAACCTATCCTATAAAAAAAGTACTTTGTAATACTTACATAGATCAAGCTTCCACTCAGTAATTTAGTATAAGTGATGTTCAAAGATTCTTTGATAAGTCTTGCTTTGTAAAGTGGTACTATATGTTACTGTAAATAAAAGAAATCTCATATACCTACACGATGTACGTTCTTTACGTATTATATCGAAAATATATTTTTATTGCCACACAAATGAGCACATATTTCGTTAAATATCATTCATTGTCATCATCCTCATTACAATCCATCTCAAGTCCGCAGATGAACATAGGAACTCTCCCAAGGAACGCCACAAAGAACGGTCCTGAGCCACCTGCATCAATCAATTTCCTGTATCTGTTCCGGATGGTCACTCCATCTATTGGGGGGCCACTTGCCGGTAAGAGGGTATCATTCGAGAACCATTTTCCCCATCGGTGGTCGGTTGTATATTTATTTATTTATTTAAACTTTATTGAACTTAATGCTAAAAGCAAACTTAGGGCAGTGATAGAACTACGGAGGCGGTTACAAGATTGTGCTATTTAGAAGATGTTTTCTTCCTCGCACAACTTCCTTGTGGAATCAATTACCACCAGCGATTTTTCCGGACCGATACGACTTAGAGACCTACAAGAAAAGAGCCTACTCCTTTTTAAAGGCCAGCAACGCATCTGCAATTCCCCTGGTGTTGCAGTTGTTCATGTGCGGCGGTAGTCACTTACCATCAGGTGAGCCGCATGCTCTTTTGCCCCCTCTCCTATGTAAAAAAAACAAAAAAAAACAAAGAAATATACATACACACATACATATACATATTATACATACATATACACATATACATACATATACACACATACATACATATATACATACATCAATATACACAAATATATAAATTTATATATTATAAGAAAATATAATATAATACAAGATACATAAAGATACGTAATATACTGATGAGACTAATATTCAGAGATTACAACTATAATGATGAGGGAACTTAGCAGTTGTAAAGCAATTTTAGAAAATGATCTCGAACATTCTTCTTAAATTCTTGTTCAAGTTATATGGCTGAAAATTATTATGAGTACATATTTTACCTGATGTTAAGTTGGTATTGTTGGCTCTTAGACATCTATATTTCATTATCCAAGATAAAGAGACAAATTTGCTATCGCCCCTGAGAACTAAAACGGAATACAGCGTTACCAGTAAAAAGTCTCTAGGTTGTGCCTCGTCGTTACAAAACAGGGAGATTATATTGATATTTTACATTGTAATTCTATGAAAGTGAGTTCTTTTTCCGGTCAAGTCAACTCATTTGTGCTGCAGGCATAGCGTATCAACTAGAGCTCCTTTTTAACATAGGAAGTCCGTCTGAAGACACCCACATATTATTAGATACATAATATACTGTTAGCACGTACGAGTCTGTAATGAAATACCGATTTCCAAAATAGCTTCTTGTAACTAACTTAACTTCTTATTTATCACGTTTACAGTAGCGAAGGAAAATCCTCTCGGAAAACCTGTATGATTGAGAAATGAAAACACGAATGAAGTTGGCACACATCCGCACTAGAATTAATATTTAATACTACTGCTTATTTTTCTTTGTGCAGTCTCAGAAACCAAAATTGTGTGTTCTACAGTGTTATCTATATTAGACTATTAATTAATAATTATAATTAATTTTCAATTGATGTAAAATTGATAAATAAATAAGATATTTATAGATAGTTATTAGTTTTTAAAATTAGTAAGTTTATTTAATTATCATTAATTTGATAAGCACTGATATACGGCGAACTATGCAATAATAATTCAGCCTTTTAAAAATAATTAAGCCAAGATTTCAATTAACGATTTCTGGCCTGATTAAAGTATGAAGTTAAATAATAATTTATCGCAGCATTTACTTGAACTATTAATTATTTAAATAAAAATCTATATTAGAATTTTTTGCATCAGTTCAAGTGTACTTGTAAGATACAGTTTAAGAGACTTATACCATAATCGATTTGATATGTCTTAGCTAAATATGTAATACATAAATAACTATTCTGGAGGCCGTGGGTACTCAGGATAATCAAGGTAGTTAAGTGGATTACCGCTGGTACCAATTAAATTATTGATTGCAATTTTAGGTACTTGTTTACCTCATTTGCCACGTGATCGGCTGTAAAGGAATACTTCGTGAAGAAATCTGCATATCTGAGGAAAAAAATATGTACATAACATGATGTAACATACGAGAAATGAGATAAAAATCTCGTGTAGTTCGACCTCTTCAAAGAACGGTGTTTCGGTGCGCAAATTCCCCGATCTCTAGGTTATGTAAATAGCTCAATGAATTTTCTTGTGCATTTGATATTAGTTTCGATTCCCTGCTGGCTCAAAAATAACTACTCAAACATCAAGCAAAGATATTAAGTATTAAGTTTAGAGCGTTCTAGATTTTTTTATAAACCTATAAAATTGCCGTTCTGCAGTACTGGCCATTTCAAATCATAATGAGTTTTGTTTGGCTAAGAATTATTTCAAATTAATTTTATATTAAAAACATGGAATTCTTTTTTTTAATTAGTCATTTGTTTATTCGTTATATTTTCATCTCATTTTTTTTAAATCTTTTGCGTCATAATGGATACGTTAAAAATTCGAGTAATATGGAATATGAATATCGTCGTAGCAGCAACGCGACACAAGCGGCACGCAACATCAACGACGTTTACGGAGCGAATAATACAAACCAACGCACCACCTGTTATTGGTTTGCCCGCTGCCGTTCTGAAAATTTTGACCTGAAAAATGAACCCCGTGGTCGTCCGAAAACTTTGGTTGACAATGACGAATTAAAGGCGATTGTGGAAGCTGATGATACTTAATCTACGTCTGAATAAGTAGCTGCTTTCAATGTTAGCATCAAAACAATATTAGTGCATTTGCGTGAAATTGGTAAGGTAAAATAGCTTGACAAATGGATGCCCCACGAACTCAATGATTGCCAGAGCGAAGTACGCGTACAGACGGGCCTTGTACTGCTCAACAGGCATACAAACGAAGGAATTTTAAACCGCATTGTTACCTGCGACGAAGAATTTATTTTGTTTGACTATCGCAAGCGCTCAGCAAGTTAGTTGGATCCTGGGTCAGCACCTAAACAATGACTTTGTTCGGTGGTCTAGCGCCGGTGTGATTCATCACAGCTTCTTACCAAACGGGATGAACATTACTGCAGATGTTTACTGTGAAGAACTGAACACAAGATGCAGAAAGCTCGCACGTCTCCAACCAGCTTTGGTCAATCGCTCGGCCCCGCTGCTCCTGCACGAGAACGTGCGACCTCATACTGCACAACAGACAGCCTCCAAGTTACAAGAGCTGTGGTTGGAAGCTCTCCGTCATCCACCGTACTCACCTACATACTTCTACTTTTTGCAGAATTGGGATAACTTTTTGGCGGGAAAAATTAAATACCCGAGAGGCAGTACAAAATACCTTTGTAGAATTTGTTGCCTCCCGTCTAGCTGATTTCTTCAAGAAGGGCATCAATAAACTGCCACTGCGTTAGCAAAGATGCATCGCTTGCGTGGGTGATTATTTTGATTAATAGAAATAAAAATATAAAAAAAAATACGTTAACTTATTTTATAAAAATGGCAATTTCATAGGTAAAGAGCTAATACTTTCGATATTTTCAATGCTTGCTGTACCTTTAATAAACACATCCACACGGTATAGGGATATATTTAACGACATTGACAAACTAAAAAAGGTACTGGCCACTTTGATTTTTTTTAATATCAAATTTTCGTGATTTATTCCAAATTGATTCCAAATTTAAATACCTAAAATCTGTTGGCGGTAAAAATTGTGTTGAACTAGAGGGAGCAAATTTTGTACTCAGAGTAATTGTTTTTTTTTTTAAATGGAAAACCGCTATTTAAACATCTCTTTGATTCAACTTGTGTTGATTGTGATAATTTGACATTTTATTGCAATGCAACGTCAACATTTAACTGGAGAAGAGATGTTAAGAGCAGTGGGAATGCTACAGGCTGATGCTTTACAACGTGACGTCGCTGTGGCAATAGGCAACAGGCAAAATGTGATTTCGAGGTTGTGGTCACGTTATCGTGCCACGGGCTAGGTGGTGGATAGACATCCAGGACCAAGCCACATTACTTCAACCAAATGTTACGGCAATGCAATTGGCCCAAAGGCTACAGTTTGAACTCCAGGTGCTTGTAAATGACAAAACTATGAGAAGGTAACTGTACGAAGCGAATAGCAATATAGAAATCCTCTGAACTGCCACAATATTCCCGAATACCCACGGCTCGCAGACATAATTATTAACGTAATACATATAGCTAAGACATATCAAAATTATGTAGGTATAACAAAGCTATTAAATGGAACTTTATTTGTGTTTTAATTTTTCAATCATGCAGGTTTTCTCGAGAGGATATTCCTTCGCTTGATTAAAGTTTAAGTTATTTAGGTTATGTTTAAATCCCGCACTGAAAATTGGCTTTGTACGACCTATTACTAATTGTTCCGGGTCTGGTGGTGTATCATCTCTACAATACAGGAGAAAATTCTTCTGAAAAAAATAATGACTGAAGGTAAATGTATGCTTCAACGTGGTAGAGCTTGTACGTGGTAGAGCCATGCTACAGGTATATTAATAGTATAGTTGTAGCAGGAATGGGTCGGCTCGACTGGGGAAATACCACGCTCTCCCAGAATACCAGCGTAAAATAGCAGCTTACCATTACACTTACTTACCATCAGGTGGACTGTGTGCTCGCTTGTCACCCTTATCCTATAAAAAAATATTAAGAATCAAAATGCAGATTCGTTTCGTTCGATTCGAATGCCTTACATTGAAAAGAGTATCCGGTTCTCTACACTTACCATAAAAACACAGTATCAAGCTGATATTTTAAGCTGATATTCTGTGAGAGTGTGGTCCTTCCACGATCGATCGGACCCATTGGTGCTACAATCATGATATAATTCCAGCGTGATTCTACCACATAAACAAACTTTAAACAAAAATACTTTGGATACGCTGTTATTTCTAAATGCTATTTCTAAATGATTGAATTATGCTGGCTCTTTAAAACCTTCAAACTGAAACACAACACTGCTACTTAGCGCCAGACACAGGAAAGGAAAGAGGTTCCTTTGAGTCTTGTAAGAATTCATTACAATAATTCCTATTTATTTTGAAATACCTTTATAATTCACCTTACTTAGTTCTTGCAATAAGACCTGAGTAATGAAAAGAGTAAGGATTGTCTAGTTTTCATCAGTTATCTATATAGTTGAGTACGCGTGCTATAAGTTCTGATGATGACGAGGTAAGTGCTTATCGATTCTTAGTAACTGTAGTAGTTAGGATGATCTAGCTTTCGATTCTTACCTAATTGAGCACTGGGTTTACTACATAATACGCTCTGAAGGCCTGATGATGACCAGGTAAGTGCTTGACTGTACTCAGTAAAGGAAATAGTTAGGATGTCCTGGCTTTCTATATTTATCTAATCTAGCGCGGGTGCTACTACATGATACATACATAAATAAATTCTAAAATAGAGTTAAAGCACCCGAAGCATAGGGAATTAAAATAAGTTAAATTAAACACAAAAAAAAAACCGTAAAACTTGTTTTATTAAATGTCTAGTATTCGTGTAGTAAGTCATTGAGTACAACATTGTTTCATTTACAAAATCTAAAAATCTTATTTTCAGTCAAAAATCATTGAAATCTAAATACCGTGTGAACAGGTCGGTTGGTCATTTATAAGAATTGGTGTTGATGGTGCTTGTAGGCTTTTTTGAAGTACGTAGATATTTTCGTCTTCTGGTTGTGGTTGGTTATGTAGCTTTTTCCGGTCTGCCTTTTTTTATTGCCTATAAAATATTTTTGGGAGTTTTGCTGGTTTCTTAACCTAGAACCCTACCTATATTTTACATAGACTTTTCCTATCCAGAGTGACCCATCACCCTGTTATGTAATGAGACATAGTTTCAAGCATTATAATAAAAATGCAGTTTTTTTTATAAATAAAAGTATTTATTGGTTCTTTTAGAAACGAACTTAAAAGAAAATTTTTAATAGTAAATGCTTTTAACCATTGACTTATATATTACTAGCGTAAGGACCGGGCCAACCGCGCAACTAAATGACACCAATGCGTTGGCCCTAAAATTACAGTTTAGGGCCAACGCAACGCACTTGACAGCGATGCGCGTGCAGGAGCGAGTATTTGCTTGTCATAAATAAGCCTAGTTGCATGATAAAAGGCTGCAAAAATTACGATAAAAAGGTTAAAAAGGAATATGGGATAATTGTATTATCGGTAAGTAATATATGTAAACACCATGGCGGCCATTGTATGGCCGGTTACGTTAGCAAGGTTACGCCAGGGTTGGATTCAGACTGTTATCCTGGGCGGGAAGGCAGGATAATAAAGAGGGAAATATCGTGCGGTGTTCCATAGGGTTCGGTTTTAGGACCACTTCTGTGGAACATCGGTTACGACTGGGTGTTGCGGGGAGATCTTCCCCCGAGTGCTGGTGTAATCTGCTATGCAGACGATACGCTAATCACTGCCCGGGGTGAGATATAGGGGCAGCCGCCACCTCTACTTGGGTGTGGTTCGGACCATGGCTTTATATGGGGCCCCCATATGGGTAGGGGTTCTGACGGAAAGAACGGTCACCTTCCTGAGAAAGCCCCAGAGAGCGATGGCCGTCGGAGTCGTACGAGGGTACCGGACGATCTCCTATGAGACAGCATGTGTCTTGGCAGAGTTCCTTGCATCTCTGTACGGTTGGCGCTCAGAACTTCGACATCGAGGGTGTTCTCCCAGAGAGTGGCAATCGCGGAAGCTTCATGCTCTGCAGCTTATGCTTGAAAAATGGAAAGAGCGTCTAGCTCACCCGAAGGCAGGAAGCAGGACTGTCGAGGCTGTTTGTTCGGTCTTGCCAGACTGGTTGAACAGGCGGCACGGGTCACTGACCTTCCGGCTGGTACATGTGCTTCCCGGGCATGGGTGCTTTGGTGAGTATCTGTGCCGTATAGCCAGAAGAGAGCCGACAACTGAGTGCTATCACTGTGGTAGCGACGAGGACACGGCGCAGCATACCCTTGAGGACTGCTCAGCGTAGGCTCAGTTGCGTCGTGACCTCGTGGATGTAGTGGGGGGCAACCTCTCGCTTCTAGCTTTAATTAAAGATATGGTTGGATGCAAAAGGGCGTGGAGTGCCGGCGTAACCTTCTGCGAACAAGTGATGTTGCGAAATGAGGCTGCGGAAAGGGAGAGAGAAAGGACGGCAGATACCCCAATCCGTAGACGGAGAGTTGCACGTCGGAGGCGAGCATATCAAGCTCTCCTACACCCACCATAAATGAGGCTTAGGTGGCGGACACACGGACTGTCCTTCGTCTTTTAATGCCTCGAGGTGGCGCGCACGGTGTGTTTCCCGTGCGACCCTAAATGAAGAAGGAGTGGAGAACTCCAGCTCCACTCCGTCATCGAGACGGACCCTGTAAAGGCTATCGCGGTCGGGGCTGCGGTAGTGTGCGAAAGCGTTCCCGTAGCCCCGATCAAGGGCGAATAGATGAACACCGTGGGGTTTTAGCCGGTAGGAGTCCGGCATAACCTGTCTGTCGCTTTCGCGACACGCCGGTATCCATGGGAATTTCCCCACGTATAAAAAAGGGTTGGATTCAGACCCTTAAAAACTATAGCACATGGAAAATAAAATTATACCAAGTTTGACGTTTCATGTTTTTTTCCCATGCGCCGGGGTATTGGCGACACGCGGCTAGTATATCTATACGTTTCGTTTTTCGGCGTTTTTGTTTTGAATTGAATAAAATTTCATTACGATATCATGTTCATAGCAAATTCAAAAATATTGCTATGAACATGATATCGTCTTTGTCAGATCGACCGGGATAGTAAAACATCACGTGAGGAATCCCCGCCTACCCTGTCGTTGCCTGATTTGGTGTTGCCGTACATACAGAAATTCTTGATATTGTAGGGTAAATATAAAAAAGTAAAAGGACTCACCAATAATACAAGTCGGTCGATCTGAAGATAAAATTATGGTATTTTCGCGTAGTATAGTGGCATAGTATTGTGTAAATGTTAAGCACCAGGTTACCACCAACATGAGTATACATAGGTACTAAATTACTCTCTGGGGTTATTTCACCACTAATTTATGAAATAGTATTATTGAGAAATAAATGTATGTTTATTTTATTTATTACGATACACACTATGAAATAATGGTACAAACAGTATTGTACTACGAAATGCAACCCTGGTGACGTCGTCGACCAATGCAACACGGCACTCATGTAGTTCGTATGTGTTATGATAGATGGTACTACGTTTGTTTGTATGAAGAAGCTATAAGTAAAATGTTTAGACGGGCGTATCCTTCCTTTTGAAATCATTGCTTTTGACACATTTAGAACACATATGACATGTGATAACGACGACGCTATAGACAATTATAACTCTTTAAACTGAATAAGATTTTGGATGCGTATCTGCCAAAATCTTACTATCGTAACGGAAATAGTATAATTAATTGTAACCACGAAAACTAAATCGTTTACTATATCTACATCTCAGCAACCCAAAGAGCTTAAGCCGAGTCTTAATGAATCTTATTCCAATTCTATTCCTATTTTTGAGACGAGCTTCTAACTTCTAACTAAATTTTTAAGTGATTATTCCCTGGTCACAGATACCAGTGAAGAAATAGCCAGAAATCTTGTACATTTTATGTCCCTTTTCGGATTCCCTAAAACAATCTTAACGGATTTTGGTACGTGTTTCACGTCTGATTTATTTAAAGAAATGACTCAAATCTTACGAGTCAAAGCCTTATTTACTACTCCTTATCTCTCATAAACAAATGGAGCTCTAGAAAGCTCATATGCTACTTTAAAAGAATACTTAAAATTCTTTGTTAATGAAAACCAAAACGACTGGAATAACTATTTATTCATCGCAATATTAGTTTATAATACCACTCCTCATTGCATCACTAATTTCATCCCTCATGAATTATTATATGGGTATAAACCATATTATAATAATTTATATTTTGCAATATTTATCATACATTAAAAAAAATAGATTGATTTATGTACAATCCAATGAAAATAAATTAACTATCAAATGTAATGATGACCAGCCATTCAACCGGCTGGCTGCCGAGCCGATCGGACGTGTTTTGCACCGTGTGGTTGCACCGCGCATAATTCCGTGTGAGTCACAATGTGATCTATGACCTGTAGTGTAAGTTAACAACTATGGTGGGACAAATTATAATTAATAAGTTTTTGACTTTTGTCCAAAATAAAATAGTTTGGATGAATTGAGCAAAGTGCAAATATGTGCCACGAATTACACGGATGCAGAGATTGAGGATGGAAAAAGAGCATTATATAGTGCATACAATGACTGTGGAATAAGAAACATACAGAAACAGGCCAAAGATAAGAAAAAGAAGAATATCAAGGATGTCATAATATTACTAAAAGAAATCGATCCTGACGTACAACCGATATTTGTAGCGAAAGATCTTAATCGTTTACCACCTGTTTTCTTTGACTATGTGGACGTATCTCGGTTACTTAAAGACGTGTCCTTGATGAGAACCGAATTGACGAAACTCAAGGCAAAGTCCAGCCATGAGCTAGCAGACTTTAGAACCTCTTTGAACTCGCATAAAGAGCGAGGTGACAATATGCCTAAGATATTGACAACTTCTAAAAAGAAAAAATCTATAACATCTTTCACTCCGTTACCACTTGTCGTTGCACCACAGCCTACGCTCGGACACGAAGAAGTTGCATTAAGTTTGCATACGCCGACCTATCGCGATATCGTGCATAGTAAGGATCGTTCGCATCAAGCGAATGGAGCCCGTATGCCGAATGCAAGTTCGGGTGGGGGTTTGCGTGGGTGCGGACAGCTCGGGTTCGGACCTACCGCCTAAATCTGTTGAATCGAAAATTGATGATTTTTTTGTTAAATATAAAAAACGAAAACCTAAAACAATATGAGAGGAACTTTTTACAATCAGTGCAAAATACAAGTCCCTGAACCAGAATGCTCTATTTATATCTCACGCGCGTTTAAATCTGTAACGGAAGCTGATATTAAGGAACATATTCACAACATGAGACAGGAATGTCTCAGTGTTGAGCGTCTCCCACAAAGTAGGGAAACCTTCTTTAACTCTTTTAAAGTCAAGATACAAGCAAGTAAAATTAATATATTTTTAGATGCCAATTTTTGGCCTAAAGGCTTAGTATACCGACGTTACAGAGAACGGCAAACTCGCGCAGCTTTAAAATAACATATTATATGGATAGCACGACCAAAACAAATATTACTTCAGCTACTTTTAACTGCCGTTCTATTAAAAGATTTGCCGAACAAATATTGAATTTGTCTGAGTGTGTCGATATTTTAGCTCTGTAGGAGACTTGGCTTCTGCCGCATGACTTGGGTTTTATGAACGAGCTCAGTGAGCACTTCAGTTGTTTCGCTAAGTCAGCAGTAGATACTTCGGGGCGTAATAAAAGGCCGACCGTACGGGGGTCTCTCATTGATGTGGCGTAAGTCTTTATTTCATAACGTAGCAATCATAGACTGCACCTGTGACAGATTAGCGACCGTGCAAAATGAGTTGGGCGGACGCCATATTCTGGTGACGAGTGCCTACTTACCATATGACGATGGAAGTGAAGACAGCACGGAGCAAATACAAAGAGATGTTGTAATTAGATTTCACTATGTAACAACGCGTAAAAATTTGCGGGGTGAGGGGATGTTAAGCCCCGCCCACTTAACTATTCTCCATCTACCGATAAATAGTAAAAGTACTCGCATCGTTCCATATCGATGTTGCAATGTAGTTTAGCTACCTTGACGATAGATGGCGGCCTGTTCACAAAATGATTATTTAAAACTATAAAAATAATATTTTGGCGATTAAAAATTCCTTAGGACTGAATGCAAAACAAATTTCAGCACCTTTATATGATTATTTTACCAATACTGAGCTCTACGTACCTTTATATTTTTAGTTCCCATGACACAAAGTGTCGCCATCTAGTGTCGAATATATTTAATTATATTTGAAAGCCAACGCAAAGAAATTTTTCTAGAACTATGTTAATAGATTAGGTATAAAATTACTTACAAGTGAAATGTGATGCCATCGATAGCATCAGAGCGTCTATCTGAGTAGTACACGATAAAACACAACACTTCATCGTTTTCTTATTAATACTACGAAAATACACCGATTTGCAATTTTCGATACATAAGCGCACAGGACGAACGCTGACAGTATACTAACTAAAGCCACGCCCACTGTGATGACGTTAGGACCTAGTTAGAATCACAGTGCACAGTTGCTTAGGCCGTCTCCTCTTTGTTTTCCTCCGTGGAAGACAGTCTAGCAGACTTCATATGTTGATTAGGTAACATTGAGGCTATTTACGTCTTAGGCGACTTCAACGAACATGCAGGTACCAGATTCGGAAACGAACTTTTAGATTTTTGTGTAGATCACTCACTAGTATGTGTTCATAAAGAAATTTTGGCCCCGGACACTTTTACGCATGTAAATGACGGCAGTGGTGGTAAGCGTTGGTTAGATCACTGCATACACTATGTATACAGAAGATAAGTCGTTATTCGGTGTTCGCTGGGGCAATAGAAATGACGAAGAAATTAACCTATATAATAAGAACTGCTGTGATATTTTAAGTAATTTTGTTTTTTCTAGTCACGTTGAAAACTGTATACATTGTAACTTTAGTCGTTTTAAAGTATGCGATACCCATTTGTATTTATTGGATAAATATTATGATAATTTTATTAAGGCTTTGCAAAATGCTGCAAAAATTAGCGTTTGTCGCGATGTACGATACAGACATAAAATAGTGCGGGGTTGGAATCACCACGTCCGTGAGAGTCACCAAAGAGCGAGGTATTATTTTAAATGTTGACTGTGGTATGGAAAACCTGAGTCTGGTGAGATTTATAGAAACATGGTGGAGAGTCGCAGAGTTTTTAAAAGTAAGTTGAGGTGGTGCCAGAACAATGTCGACCAGATAACATGGACATATTGGCTTCACATCATGCAGATAAAATTTTTGTTAAGTAAATTTTTGTTTTGGAAAGTAACTAAACGTCTTGACTATAAATCTAACTTACCTGCGAGTATAGATGGTGTGCACGAACCAAAGGCAATTGCCGACTTGTTTTTGCACCACTTCAAAGTTGATCCCTTGCTAACTAGAAATGTACAGCAGTATGTTGCTATGCCCGTTAATATTAACAGTACCGAGGAAGCTACCTCTTTATTCACACCGGAAGTTGTAGATAAAGTGGTTCAAAAAATGAAAAGGGGTAAAGCCCCAGGTTTTGATGGACTGAGTTTATAACACACATTTATAGTATTTTGGCAGAATTATTTACGTTTTGTGTCAATTCTGGATATTTGCCGAAAAATCTCATGAGAATGGTGGTGGTTTCAATCCCTAAAAATAAATCCGGTGACCTTTCGAGTATTAAAAATTACCAGCCGATTTCTTTAGGGACCATCATAGGTAAAATTTTGGAAAGGCTATTACACCCGAGTATAAGCAACAACATTAGGATTGACGACGCGCAGTTTGGTTTTCATTCCGGACTTTTAACGGATTCGCAGTCTTCAGTCTTAAATCGACACTACTACATAAACAGAGGAGAGAGGAACATCTGCGCGAAAATAACTGTAAATGAATAGTACGAACCCCCTTTTGGGGGCAATTTTAGTATTAACTTATGATTTCAGTTGAATTGTCTTTTATTTATTTTATTTATTGTATCCTTATAATTATATTTTCATTTTGTTTTTAACTTTTAGTGATATTTGAAATGGATGTAAAAAAGCCTGAAATAAATGACTATTATTATTATTATTATTATTACTGATCATTCTATTATTGGCACAGGTATTGGCTAATTAACCGAAAATTGTATCAATTATTCCAAAACTATTCCATTATTGCCAACAAGTACTTATCAATTTTCGATTAAATCAACTATAGATATAAGCTTTGATATAACAAAAGATGATTGTTGCAAAAAGGACATATTTAATAAAAATTTACCAAATTTAACGCAAATTTTTTTAAACAAAGTTAACATTGATTCCTTAAAATATGCAAATTATCAGCTGGATAGTTTAGGATTTGAATTAAATAACCTTCAAAAGGAATAACATTTTATTAAATATGGCTCATACTATTCCACATTTACTTATATTTTAAATGTATTACTATTTTCATACGTAGCCTATAAATTATTTAAATGTTTCGGAAATGGTCACAATAACAGTGGACATTGTATACAAATATTTAATCAACGTAATAATAAAAATTCATCGAAACAATTCTAAAATTACAAATTCAATTGAGATGACTGATATATTAACATCTGAAGAAGATAATAACTCGCCAAAATCTTTACCAAATTGTACTAATTATAAAACTTATAGAACTGTACACAAGGTTTACTATTCCTCAGGAATAAATGTTAATTTCTAATTTTTATTCAATTTTAGTTTTCAAAATATTTGTATTAACACAAATAATTAATTTTGTTATCATACAATATTAATTTCTACTTCATCATTTTATATTTTGTAATTGCACATTACTACATAGTACATTTTGTAGTACATTTTACTATTTTTAATGCAATCTATTTAATTGTAAATAAAATTACTTTTTTCTTGAATACAAGCTAATATCTAATTTTACTATTTTATTTAAAATACTTTTAATTTTAGATTTTTCTATTTTACTTTTATAAAATTTTATTACTCAATTTTATATTGATTATTTGTTAAATTTTACTCCGTTTCTTCTAAACAACTAAGTTACAAATTATACTATTTCATCGTTGTGTAAAATTAAATAGTTCATAAGTTTTTATATTGTTATAAGATAAATTTGCAATATTTTACTATAACTTTTGATTTTCTATTTCTATATTTTGTAATGCCTTCCGTCATTTCTAATCAGTTTTGTATTTCGAAACTTCACTTTATCTTAATTTAGAAAAAGCTCAGTCAAAAGGAGGAGCTGTTACATCCCTTTTTACAACGCAATAAAATCTTAGTAAGCATTTCTTTAATCTACAGTATTTTTCCTTCATATAACCTTAGTCAGCAATCGTATTGTTCTTTTCTGTATTAATTTTAATTCCATTGTAATACTTAGATTCAGAGCCCCGGGTAGATCGGACATAGATTCCGAGACGTATTAAAGTTCGGAAGTCAGGAACAATATCAATTTTGTATGTAAACAAACTCAAACGGGACCGGCCTCCTAACAGTCTGCATAACTTAACAAAATAACTGATTAAGTCATAGGCACAAAGTTGGCATAACTTAACAAAAATAAAGTCAAGTTTCCCCGTCGATTATAAGCATGTGAAGTTTGTCGGTCTTCATTTTGCGAAACCGTTCAGCCGTCCTTTATCGCCTCATTTTAAAGGCATTTACTACATGAAAAGGCGTAGGCAACTACACATTACAAATATAAAAAGGCAATTGTATGAAATATCACACATTGCAGAAATAAAAAAGGCAACTGTGTAAAATATCACACATTGCAAACGACATCACAAAATTGCATTATCCACGTGACATGGCTCACCACTCGCAATGAAAGCTGAGAAAACGTCAGACGTCCATTTGCCGCCCTAAAGCACCATGTGTTGGTCGGCCGCTTGAGTTGTCTTGCCGTTAGATCCGCAAGATCTTATAGGGCCCCCGCATACCGGAGTCCAGCTTTCGTCGAAATCTATAATTACGACGAATTGAACAAAAAAATCACCGACGGTGAAAGTACGTGGCTGCCGACGACCCTCTTTGACATTAGCATCTTGACGATGCTGGTTAGCGTCTAGTAGAGTAGACGCTTGCTGTCTCCAGGGCTCGGCAACACCTTCGACATCATTCCCCAATTTTGTCAACTACATATTATTCAGAGTAAACTGTAACACTTATCACAATAGAATACAAAAAGACTACTTATTTTTTTCAATTCATAGCACATTAAATTTAAATATTTTCTTGGTACCTACATCGCTTCAACATTTTGAACTTTAAAATGTAGCCCATGTAAATCATATTTACATTTAAATACCTTTTTCAATATTTCCTTCAACATTTGTTAACATATTTGGGTACGTTAAAAAATAACAAGAGTACTTTAATATAAATTAAAGATCTATAAATCGAACAAAAATATTTAACTTTTGTCTTAAAACATTTCACTTTATACTTTCACTATACACTTTAATAGTACGTTAATGTCTTAAATAAGACAGCAAATTTAATTACGACATTAAACATAAATACAAAGCCATCAACGCAAGGCGCATTATAGTCTTTCACGAATGTAATAAAAACAAACAAAAGGATTTAACTTTTGGCTTAAAACATTTCACTTTAAACTTTAATTCTACATAATGTTTTCTTATATTTACGCGAAGACTACACATTAAATGAAACTAATTTTTACGTATTATATCGCGTTTAATTTTACTTTTTAATTCCCGACGTTTCGGGTGCTTTACAGCACCCATGGTTACGGGGGACTGAGGTGATTGACGTTCCGATGTCATAGATTGGCCAGCTACCTTCAGTTTTTAATATTAATATTAAAAAACTGAAGGCACCCGAAACGTCGGGAATTAAAAAATAAAATTAAACGCGATATAATCCGTAAAAATTAGTTTCATTTAATTCTACACTGTGATGATTCGTCAATGTCGTAAATAGGAAAATAAACTTCACTAAGACATTTAACATAAAAACAAAACAAGAGACACGTCATAGTCTTACACCAACACTATTCGAAGATTATATGTGAGCGATAACAGGGACTTTATTCCAATTCTGATCTAAGAAACTATCTTATAACACTTCTGATGTTAGCAAATTAAAATGTAGAGTTACAAGAAAAAGCTTTATTCCCATTTCTGATGTTAGAAATTATTCTCATTTTTTTAAATAAAAGAACAGTACTCGGTAACAAACCCTGCTTACAAATCCAACTTATTTGGCAGTCTATTTAATTATTTCTTTATTTATTATTTATTGCATTCCTTAAAACAAAAGAATACAAAGGGCGAACTTAATGCCTTAAGGCATGCTCTACCAGTCAACCCAAAAAAATGGAGTGGTGAGAATTTGACGTAAGTGTAGCAACATAGAATTAAAAAAAAAAATTAAAAGATGATAGTTAACTACTTACGTAATTTAGACAAACAATGGTGGAAGCCTAAGGTCAGCAGTGGATAGCCCTATTAAAAGTAAAAAATAGCAGCCTACATACATCCCACTTCTGGGTAAAGGCGGCAGCGAGTTATAGGACAAAAAAAAAGTTGATTGAGTTAACTTCAACGCGGGATGACCGAATTTCACAAATACCTAAAAATTATTTCCGAAATATTTTTTTTACTTCTCAGATATGAAGGTTTCCTCGTGATGTTTTTCTTCACCAAGGAGAACGTGGTTAATCGAAACTTCAAATTGCAATTAAAATATGAGTGGAATCGGCGCGGATCGAATTTGGGTTGCTTACGTACTATGAAATTTACCTTTCGATCGGTTCGATTACCAGCTTTTACAGATGACTTTCAAGATTCTGTCAATACAGTTCTACTCATAGTTAAAATAAAAATAAACCTGTGTTTAAAATTTGCTTCCTTTGATATTCATGTACTTTTTCGCAAGAGCCCGTTCATTTACTCATGTGAGCTATGAAACCGGGACTGTCACAAATTTTTTATAGGTACGTGTATGTCTGAAAATATGAAAACTAAATAACAAACTATTATAAAAGTCTCATTAAAATTAAAAATAGTAAAGAAGAAGCTTACATAGGCTATATTTGCTCTCTATTTGCTTAAATAAAATTCATAAAAACTGAACAAAAAAGCTTTTGCACGATTGTGGACCACATTTACCTAGTAATTTTACGTGGTAGAGCCATGCTGCAGCTATATTAATAGTATAGTTGTAACATGAATGGGTCGGCTCGACCGGGGAAGGACCACGCTCTCACAGAATACCAGCGTAAAATAGCAGCTTAATGCTGCTGTGTTTCGTATGGTGAGTGTAGAGAATACTTTTACTGGAAAAGGGCATTCTATCTTAGTCCTCACGGCTGACAACGCCTCTACATTTAAATTCGCAAACGAAGATAGATGTAGATGTCTATGGGCCACAGCAACCACTTACCATCAGTTGGACTGTGTGCTCGTTTGTCACCCTTATTCTATAAAAAAAAGTAATTGGTCATTCAACGGTATCACGAAATATTCCATCAATTACAGATAAAAATCTCACAGTGCCCTAATTTTCCGATATAAGTAATTGAAAATTACTTATATCGGACTTGATAAAAAAAGAAATTGGTAAAATATTGCTATGTCGATAGACACACAACATATTTAACTAAAAGCCTTTTCTCTTAATCACAGTTTTGAGAACACAGTTTTGTTAGTGCTTTTGCTAAAAGTGACAATTATGATAAATCATTTGGACAGTGGCCACTGGTCTGGATATTTTAAGTCAAACAATTTTTGATGCTGCAACAATAAGTATTTAATGGAATTGTCTTTAATTTGATCAGTTACTTATAATTAGTTTATTAAGCAGTAAGATTGAAACTATGAAAACTAAGACTGTACCCTCTAGTACTCAGCCACAATAAGTTGAGGTGCGACTGGGGTGGCTCGCAACAAAGCCACGAGCGTTTATATAATAAATAAATTAGGCACAATGTGATGTAGATTCTATTAAAAATTCTACTTCTGTCAAAAATACGCTATAAGTGCTGCTTACGGTGTGTAATGAAATTATTTTACAATATAACAATAGGTATCTAGAAATAGCAAGGTTGTGTTTAGTTGTTAATATCATCAGACGATCTCTGTTCATTGATTTGGTAAAGCTATATCATGACATTATAGTCAACAAACATTGTTAAATTTTTATGCAATGCCACCATTTCACGCAATGATCGACAAATTTATGACATTATTAATTCTAAGATCTGACCAATACATATATAAAAATCTCTTTATTTAAACTATAAGGATAATAAGAGTTTTGTAATAGTTGCAGTTTTTATCAATTTATCTATAGATAAAAAACTAACAAATAGTAACTAAAAACTTTTTTATAGATAAGAAATTAAACTAAGAAATATCTCAGATTTTATGATTTTCGATAGATGTCACTATTATCTATTGTAGTAATTAGTTACTATAAAATTTATTTATTTCTACTAAAATGAAATAACGAAAGAACTAAAAAGTGAACATTAGAATTTTCAAATCAATTATGAATTTAATTATTTAAACATATAAATGTAAGTTATTTATATTATTTAATTTATAAGTGACTGGAGGCAAAATGTTATCAAATTTTGTATTTTACGTTAAATGGCACTGTTTTGAAAAAGTGAAACGTAGACTGTCGACGTAGGTCAATTTATTAGGCAACGGTTAAAACTAATTTTAGGCTTTATTTATAAATATTTAATTTATTTAAAAATACATCAATCATATAAAATAGAAATTAATATCTGAAGGAAGTAAAATACTTAACCCTCTTTTTTGAAGTTCCGTAATCGGATAAAAAGGAGCCTATAAGTTGCACCGGTCCTTACTACCTACAAACAAAATTTCATGGACTGACAAAATTTGTAAAAACCATCAATTTGGTTTCAGTGCCTTTTATTTAGTCCCCTGGACTTGTTTTTTCCGGTAAATATTAGAATTACAGACACGACTTTTCTACAGATTCATTATAAATGTTCATATTGTATATTCATGTGTCAGATGAGTATTAGTAATATTCTTTTACTTTTGTTTTAAAAACTCTTATTAGGCAAGCACATTCCAGAGCCGTACAGCTGTAACAGGAAGCAGTTTGGGAGAAAACCGGTATGGTGAGAGGGAAATTGCACTACGTGATTGTCATGAGACCGAAGACTGCAATAATGGGAAAAACCCAGGTATTGAAACTTACATTTCAAATACGCTGGGGCCAATGGATCGTTAAGGATAGTGAAAAGAGTGCTAAAAATTCTAAGATTCATGGGTTGTGGGATATTCAACCATTTAAGTTGAGAGTGAAAGAATAACACGCGGTCATACTTTCAAAGACCGAAAACGAAACAGATGTAGTTGTTGAGAAGTCTATCCATTTTATTGATTAAGTAATTGTTTGCATCTTAGTAACACACATCAGCATAATCAAACATTGGGAGAATAAGCGGAATTAGCAGTTTCTTTGTACAAAGCGGAAAAATGTTTTTAAATGTGTACAATTGTTTCAAAGTAGCACAAACTTTACAGCTAACTTCCTCAACATGAACTGCGCCAAGTGAGAGAACAATCTGAGGTTAATCCTAAGTCTTTCACATGAGTGCTGTACGGAATTACCTCGCCATTATAAATCAGTGGATCTAATGATGTGTGACTAAGTTTACTTAATTGACGTGCGCTAGCTAAGACTATATATAGCTTGGCATTTGCTAGGATTAATAGTGACCCCGTACCTTCTTAACCAATTAAGAATCCAACTAAGATCAGAATTATTCACGGCTACAGCATTATTCATATGAGTAACACCTTCATCCTCCTACAACCTTCGCAAGTAATCATATTAATAAATATGGAGAAAACTAATGGAGAGGGAATTCCGCCTTGGAACACCAGTGGTCAAGTTGCACCAATGGGAAACCATACCGTCGACACGAACCGTCTGCTAGCAACCACGAAGATAGGAGGATACCCAATTCTGTACTAAATAGGAAAACCCTATGTAGGACAAGATGGCGACGAGAATATCAAAGTCACTCACCGAGCTATCGAGAGAGCTATGCTTAGAGATTCTCTATTTCTGATAAAATACGTAACGAGGTTATCAGCAGAAGAACAAAAGATTAACTGACATGGTCGTACGGGTTCCCTAGTAACAGGTTCATACTGCCTAGTGTAGTGTTTGTCGACCTTTTTATGAAGTGATATTCCGATGAAGGATGCAGGGAGTCAATGGATGCAGGTAGCTCAGGAGCGTGCTTTGAGTGCGAGCTATGCAAAAAGTCTATTTTAAGCCGTAGACTTGTAATAGTCTGTAATAAGGATAACAATGCTAGAAAAAGTTGAATTTTATTACTTTTTAAATGTTTACTATACTTCAATATTTTATCAACGTTTTGCAGTAGGAAGTGATGATTATTGGAATTAAAATTGGTATCGGAAATCCATTGCATGAGGCCGAGTGCTCAACGTTATCGATCAAAGGCTTTTACACCAACGTCTCTTAGATATTTTATGTTTTCAATTTACCAACGAAATAGAAAATGGTTTAAACTATATATATTTAATGTCATTGATAGTAAAATGTCCCTTTTTCAAGTTGTTAAAAACCATTAGAATAGTAAATTGACCAAACAAGAAAATTTCATATATAAATTCATCTTTACTGTATTTTTAGTCCTGGTAAGTCGCAATTAAGTATATTTTGAATATAAGTATCTAAGTTCTAAAAATTTATATTTGTTAAAGTTTAACAATTAGAGAGAGGGTGAATTATGGACACTTAAATAGATGTTTTAATAAAAACCAAAACCAATAGCAGTAATCATTCTCTTTTTTATTATAATTACACTCTGGTTACATCCTTACAAAATCAACATATTTATTTTTTATTTATTAACTACTATTAAATATATCTAAAACTGATCGTTGGCATACGGGTCTTGTGCCCCCGATCACAGATCAACAAACTGTTGACTTTCTATTCACAGACCAATACCACACCACGCGAGGTGGGCGTGACCTTAGATGAAGACGTTCGATTCCGTACACAACCCAGTTTCTTAAAAGAAAGGTTGGGCGACTAAGATGACGGGCCCCTATTGGATACGATAGGCGTCAAGGCAGGGTCCCGGTCTTGACGCCTATCGTATGTGCCTACGTAGACTGTATCTTCATTCCCTACTATTAAGGTTAACACTGAAGGATCTTGAAATAAAACAGCAATTCTTCATAAAAAATTCCCCCTTGGAAAATGCGATACTGATACACTATTACTTTACTAATGCACTATTACTGTTACTTTTCACTTATTTTCTTTCTTCTTCTTATTAGTTCCTGAAACTGTCGCTGGTCCCGAACTAATTGCAAATTGGGTGCGCTACTATCCTACCCATTTTGACCTAATTTAGTTATCAATTTTCACTATAGAATTTCCCTTTATTACCCAATATCTTTGCCCAAAAACAATAACATTATAAAATTATGTTCTACATGAAATACAATAAAGACACATTACAATAATATTCATATCATCAATGTCACATTAAGCATTAATAAAATATTTAACAAAATATCACAATTTTACAAAGTAATATTTAGAGTCATATATCTTAAAACATCTAAATTAAACATTATTAGATCATTTTTAATAAACAAACATGAATATCTTAAACAACACAACAGTTTTAATCACAAATTAATACATTTAAGCTTTTAAATATATTTAAATTTCTTATATTCATTTTTAATAACATATCGACATTTTTTCATTAGAATTAAATGCTTTTTGCATATTCTTTGTTTCATTATTTTATAAAACCATTCTAAATTATTTGTTACGTTAATAAACACTAATATTGATAATTTAATTCTTACTTTCAACAATTAAAAATAATATCTGTCGTACGACTCGATTTCAGCAAAGCTAGTAACCTACATTGAGTTGAACAACTATTCTTGCACGACCCTAAGTGCTATATATGAATCTGTTGCTATCCTTTTCTATATTTATAGCTATCTCTGTCTAGCATATATAACTATTATTAGAATCATGTGCCGTATCATACGTAACACATGATTCTAAATTATAATAAACGACATTGCATTTAATTCGTTTTACTCGTATTACGTAGCTCATTACGTACGGTTTCTTTACTTATGTGTCATTACTACGTATTGTATGACTCTAAGTTAATTCAAAGCTTATCTTTAGGAAAAAATTACATATTGAAATAAAGACGTTCTATCACATAGAAACTGGCTGAAGTTTTTAGGTAACATTGTTCCGAGGCGATACATATTTCTCATTACAAAATATGTATAACTCTTCCTTCTCTGTATCATCGTCAAAATTCTGACGAATTTTAACTCCTTTTAGGATTTTATATTTTGTACTTCTTTTTTATAGTTTTTTTTAAATATTTTCAGTCTTAGTCCTCTTATTATCTACTTCCAGTTGTTTTATTCTTTAAACTTTTCCTTTTGTCTTTTCTGATTTCTGTTTTTCAAAAGTACTGGTTATAAAAAAGTTTTTAAGTTTTTTTATAAACTATTTATAATATTTATTGATTGATTATAATATTTATTGACTTCTTTTCATTATGGGTGTCAAATGATTTTGACAAACTAGCAGTGCTCGCATGCAAGTTATCACCAAAACTCCGTATTGTGGCCCTAATTTTAAAATAATATTAGAATATTAACATTGAATAGTAAAATTGATTTCTATCATACCTAATAGAAAATTGAGTCTACATTTCATAACCCGTAATAGCTTAATATTAGGTCCTTACATATGAAATTGGCGTTTTGTACGGGAGGAATATAAAGTATTTTTTTTTTTTGTAAAATATATTTAATAAATCAAAGTATGCATCGTTGTTATCTATGCATTTTTGCCATCTCAAAGGTAGTTTCATTGATCCCTTTACTAAAAAACATGGGGCGAGAATCAATAAACTCTTTGAAGGCGGTTTGGACTGCCGCATCGAGGTTGAATTTTTTTCCTTGTAAGGAGTTGTCCAAATTCCGGAAAAAATGGTAATCTATTGGAGCAAGGTCCGGGGAGAACGGTGGATGTCGCATACATTCCAATTGTAGCTTATCTACCTTAGTGGTTGTTTTTGTACAGTGTGTGGTCTTGCGTTGTCGTGAAGCAGTAGTGGCCTAGAGCGATTGACCAATCTCGGTTGTTTAGCAGCTAGTTCTTCCTTCATGGTTTGCAGTTGCTGACAATAAATATATGCCGTAATCGTTTGGCCAGATTTTAGAGAGCTGTAGTGAACGACACCGGCGCTAGTCCACCAAACACTCTAAGTAACTTTCTGACTCAATTTTCGTTTAGGGCAGGATTTGGCTGGGTCTCCAGGGTTCAGCCATTGCGACGAGCGCTTCCGATTACCGTACAGTATCCACTTTTCATCACAAGTAATGATTCGATTTAAAATCCCTACATTATTGTGTTGATTTAACAAAAACACAGCAGTCGACGCGTGTTTGCAAGTTCGATTCACTCAATTCATGAGGTAACGATCGTTCAAGTTTTTACTTTCCGATTTGCTTCAAGTAGATTAATACAATTTTATCACTTACCCCAAAGCCTGCAGCTATCTCTGAAGTGCTTTGTTATGGATCCGCTTCCACAATAGCCTTTAATTCTTCATTTCCACTTTGGTCTCTGGCCGTCCACGGGGTTGGTTCTGAAGGTCGAAATTTCCAGAACGAAAACGTTGAAATCAAAAACGTACCGTGCTTTCTTTTGCGACACCAGCGCCGTACACATCATTAATCCTTCGAGCTGTTTCTACAGCACTGGTGCCACGGTAGAACTCGTACTCGTAAATATACCGATATTTCATGTTTTCCGTTGTGCGGTAATAAGCGACGCCAAAGAATAAAATAATGAGGAAAAAACAAATGAATGACTGTCTGAATGTCTGAATGCCAAAGAATAAATAATGAGGAAAAAACTCAAATGTACCAGCTAAATGAATTTATAAATTTGAATTTGGAATTCTTAACCAAAGAGGAGATATTTCAGATCAAAGTGGTCAGGGTGACAAAACGCTAATTTTATATGTCGAAATATGAAATTACTACTACTATTATTAACCTTCGTGAAGGGAATAAGAGCAATGAGAGGTCAAAAATCGTTAAATTCCTAAGTGTACACTCCTCTGAGAGTTAAATTCCCATTTCTTAATTCTACGCGTATTTTCCGTTGCATGAATCCTTTGTTGCTAGGTCGAGCTTCGCCACTACCTTTTTGGTGTTATTCACTGTAACAGGAAGTATATTGAGGTTTCATATTTTGGGTTATAACTATATAAAGGATGCTGAAGCCAAATTGTTAGTTTTTAAAATTTTTTCTGTCTTTGTGTCTGTGTATTCACGATTCACGCAAAAAATTTCGGACGGATTTGAGGTAAATTTGGTAGTTATCGTCCCTGGAAAACATAAAGACTACATTTTATCCGACTTTGGAAATGCAAAAAAAGAGAGTTTTGTCCTTCTATTCCTTCGATGTTTATTTTTATAAATGGCTGTTGATGAGCCTCTAAGTCATAAAATCTTAATTTTTTTCGAATTTCTGCTTACTTGGGAAATGTGGCGACGATCTACGTTTTACATGTTTAAAACAGTGACATCTAAGAATATTTAGTGAAACAAGATATTCTTAGACTCACGCGCGAAAGGTTTTCATCTGTCTGTCTCCAACCATTTTATTTATCGTGTCATCTGCCCGAGCCAACTCAGTACGCGGCCAGAGGACCCATACGGTACACGTGTGTTTCAGGTAAGCATTGTACCTATATATATAGATTTAGTGTAATCGTGAGTCAAAATGACTCCACGTTAAGTGATTTGTAACATTTTGAACTTAACCAGCCGAATGTTTTTTCGATTGTACGTACATACATACATAAACACTCACCTGTCACCCAAAGGGGTAGGCAGAGACGACGGACTTCCATTTGGCACGATCCTGACACACTTCTCTCGCTTCCTTTACATCCATATATCCACGCATACACGCTCGTCGGTCAAGGGTACTCCTAATCTGGCCCATTTTCAATATATCGCTAATTTGGTCGATAAACCTTCGTCTAGGGCGTCCTTTCCCGACTCTTCCGTTCACTTCTGCAACATAAATTTGCTTTGTTACTCTTTTCTCGTTCATTTTTTCTACATGGCCAAACCAACGAAGCATTCCTTTCTTAATCCTGGTCACAATGTCATCTTGCAAACCACACTTTTCTCTTATCACACTATTTCTCACCCTGTCATTTAGATTCAGCCCTAGCATACTCCTTAATGACCACATTTCTACAGCATTCATTCTACTCTCATGCTTCTTCTGCCACACCCAACTTTCACTACCATACATTAAAGTAGGAACTAACACAGCATTATGAATTGGCATACGTGCCTTTTTTGACACATTCTGACTTTTCATAATAGCGTGTAAAGCCCCATTCACTCTATTTCGTGCGCTCACTCGTCGTTCTATATCCTTACCATATCTATCCTGCTAAATAAACATCCCAAATATATAAACTCATCCACTTGCTTAATCATCTCCCCTTCTATTCTTATTTCATATAACGTTTTACTTATTTCTCTTTCAAAACCATCACTTTTGTCTTACTTGCGTTCACTTTCATACCCCTTTCTTTTAATGACCAGTTCATTAAAGTAACCATCATTTGCAACTCGGCCGCCGACGGTGCAAATATGACTTGATCGTCGGCGTACAAAAGGCATTCGACGGTTAACTCATCTATTCTCAACCCACATTGTTCAACTTTCAAAGTTTGCAAACAACTGACAAATAGATGGCCTATGGCGTTATTCTACGGCATGATGAATATGGCTTTTGTCAACAGCTACGTCATTTATTGCCACAACATGCTTTCCAAAAAGGAAAAACCCCTAAATAGACGGGCATTTATGAAACAGTTGAGCACTGACTTAGCAAGCCATGGATGGAAAAAAGACTTGAAATTCCTTATCTGAGTCGCTAATTACGCAACATACAAAATATATTACCGAATTCTCCTGCCGCGAACATACCACGTGATGATGAACCTGCTACAAAGAGAAGGAAATACTGCGCCTTCTGTCCGTGGAAACTAAGAAGAAAGACGCAGGCAGAGTGCAAAAATGTAAAAAACCTGTCTGTGGAGAGTATAAAGTTTTGACTTGTTTAGGCTGTATGTAGTTCTTATTTTGGGACTGATATGTTAATATTTTGATTTTTTTATGTTTTATTTTTATTCATGTTTATAATTTTTTTTTATTTGTGCTAGATATTTACGTGATTTTTACTCAAAGGAAAGGAAATACTCGTTTTAAGTTTCATTATTCCAAAGAACTCCAGTTTTTGGTTTGTTTTTAAGTAAAATAAAAATAATACAACTTAATAGTTATTTTTATTTCATTTCTTAGACTGGTGTAGAAATATTATTCCATAGAATAAATTACAATATTAAATAACAATATCGCAATCGGATCGAAAACAGTTGTGAGTCATATCGACCTCACATTATGCTGTCAGGGGTATCAAAGAACGTTATGTTTCTAGGGTTAAATTATTTATTTAATAATTAAACAAAGTTGAAAAAATTAGAGTACAGGCGAAACACGTGACGTGTTTATACGTGTAGAGGCGGAACACGTCTCGTATTGTCGTCGGTGGTGTGTCTTTCCTAGTGTAGTGGTGGTGGGAGTAGTGGTGCTGGTGACGGGGATAGTGCCCGCAATTGAGGGAGGGCGGGAGGTGCTCTTCAAACTAGGTAAGACACATCATTTTATTTTATTGAGCGGATATTGACAAAGTAAATTTTTCCAACTATAATATGATGGATTTCCGCAAAGTAACGCCTGATTCTATTAATTAATAATTAACTGAAGATTATATGAAGTAAAATGTCGCGCATCAAGCTACAAAGCACGCATAATGATTTAATCATCATTGAAGCGTTGAAGTTAATTGACGATAAAATATTTTTAATATTTGGCAAGAAATTGGCTAATTTCGGTTTGCCCATACCGCAGTGAAGGAAATAATTGTCAAGCGATGTTGTGAGTGTGCTCAGCTACTACACCGAGTTTTCTTCTGCAGTGCAAAGATATTTGATGCGAGGGGCTCTAAACTCTTGGCCCACCAAACCTCTACCCCCTGTACGGACAAAACATTCGTGCTAAACTTACTGCTGGATCAACTTTGCAAGGATCGCAATATAGCCTTAGTTGTGACGTCCTCGGGTATCACTGCAACGTTACTCATCATTGGACATGTATTCAGTGTTCAAATTTCCACTTAAACTTGCAAGTGAATAAACGCCAACGTGCAACATCATCAAACAGTCATAAGTGACAGTAGTGCTATGCCAGTTGAGCTTCTCAACTCTTTTGAATGAACGGGCATAAGCTGGAGATAAAATTTGGAGTGTCAGTTCTACTGATGCGTAACCTTAGCAACTTTACGAAGTTGCGCATCACAGAGCTGTAATGTTGAAGGTTTTAATAAATAGGAGACGTGTTGCTTGTACAAGAACTTTAATTATACTCTCCCTATTCTTAACAACTCTAATATATATAGTCGTGAGGGCTATATATATATACTACTACACCTCCCACCGACAAAAAAAAATAAATAAAAAAGAAATGATTACATTTGTTTTTTTTTTAACTATAAAATCAAAATTAAACTTAAATCTAATAAGAATATAAATTACAAAAGTCAAAACAGGTATATTCTATGGGTACGTCGGGTGGCCAGATCCCCCTGTCCCATAGTAATTTCAAGGTCACAATAGATTTGGTATGATGTATCATGCACACATACAACATACATATTTGACATTATTAGGCAATATAGTAAATATTTGAGAAATTCGCGGACATCTGGTATAATTTTACAGGCATTACAAATTTATATCACATAGTCTCATATAATATTTAGGTAGGTATATCGTTGTCAGTCAGGGATTGAGGCTCACAATATTATGGGCACAACAAAATTTAAATTAATTAGTTGTAAACATAGTATAATGAGTTTCTAAATCATATTAAATGAAGTAATTATTTTCATAATCCACACAAGTAAGTTGGCATTACTGTACTATTTTCCCAGAAAATAATAAATTGTAATGGATAAAAGTTTATGATTTGATAGTTCAATCAATATTATACCGAAAATAGTTTGTTACATTTCATATTAAGATATCCAGAACAAAGAAGTCAATGCAAAGCAATGTACCTAATCATTTTCGTTAACATAACAATAGACAGATCAAAATACATGTTGCGATCCCAGCCGCGTAAGCGATTTGTGACACCTTTGTTTTAAATTTCTGAGTACGTTTATGGGAACGTTTTTGATTACGTCGTATAATGGTACCTAGTTTTAACAATGCATTAAAATGATATCGTGAATAAAATTAATTTATCTTGCCTAATAGTTTATACCTCTAATATAGATGGTTACATGCAATTTTTATAATGCTTTTACATAGGTACATTAATAAATATTTATTATTTAAGTTATTTATAATTTCGAAAATTCATTATTTCATGACTTCTAAGGAATATGTTTATCTTAATTGAGACAGAAATTTATATAAAAAAAGAATACATTATTAGGTACATAGCTAAAGTTTGTTTAACAAAATATTTATTAACATTAGAAAAGACAATTGTATTTTAAGCAGATAACATAATTTTAGGTTTCGTTGTCTTTTATAAAGAAAAAAAATACTATTACATTACTACATAATAACAGCTTATCTACACACTTTGGATTTGACTATAGTAAGCAATATAATATACCTAATATAGTTTAAAATGTACAAATTTTACATAAACAAAAATTTAAGGTAGAGTTTCAAAAATTTAAGGCACATTCAAATTTGCATTAGCAAATTGCCTAATATGAAAAATCTCGTAAATTCATATAAAAATTATGCGAAATGTTTATTGTATTTGATTAATATTATTATTTTTTGTTTACGTGTAGTTGTGTGCATCGATCCCTATAGTTATTACATGTGTAACGTGTTAGTAGCATTTTGGACAGCATTAATAGCCCTAATACAGAAATGCAAATAATTGCCTATCTAACTTTATAGATTTGGTCGGGGATCACCTTATTCCTTATTTTCGTTTGTTAGGCCTTTATATTATAATTTTTTTTTCCATAATTCTTGTACGTAATTTTTTTTGTGATATATTTGACCTTTACCGAGCTTTATTTCTCTCTATTCACTTATATATTTATTTATTATTTAGATACCGGAATCGGGTTTTAATTCACTTCATTTATATTTTACTTCATGATGTTTATCATGCGGGTACTTTATACATATGGGCCCCATTTACTTGGGTACTATATTACATTTTCATTACATTCATTTTATTTTATTGGTACATAAACTTTTAAATCATACTATATCAAGGTAAAACTGTACCTTGGGTTGTGCACAACCTTGAGGTCAACGTTTAAGTCATTTTAAAAAGACTCCAACAATTGTCACGGAGGAAACTAAGTTCACACTATGATCCAATGAAGGATACGACCTCAATGTACCATTATTAAGGGTAACTAATTTAAGACTTCTCTGGTCCCCAACAGTACTAATATGAGTAAAATTGTTCATCTCACTTGTACTGAAGGTATTGTTCCCTAGTACCCGTTATCTCCGATTTTATCATCCAATCATGGAAACATACCCTGCTCGAGGACTATATGCTATACCAGTGATGGACGTTGTTCCCGTATCTCTCCATTAATATCATATCAAGATAAACTTTTGTTTTAATTTTATTTTCTTCATAACTCTTATTTCATTCTTTATTTATACATTACCGTGTTCCTTATTAACATGTTATTATGTATTTGACTCTATCGATTACTTTTATACACTTGCATGCTCCACTTACTATACTAACTTGCATTATTCTCGTTCATAATGAATTCCATACCAGGAGTTTAAGCATTCATCAATATTTGGGTGATCAGTCCAATATTGACGAAACTTAGCAACCCAATCATTCATATTCACACTTTTGAACATTCCTTTCTTTCATTCTTCACACCTTTTAAATACATCCTTGTTAATTTTTGTACAAAATGGGATAATATTTTTGTCAGTCAAAGTTTAACTCTGTTAAAATATTACTATTAAAACTCTCTTAGGTCGGCGACATATAAACTTTATAATAGGATAGCATTTTTTAATCAATTTCCTTTCCGTTTTATTACGAAGTGTACCCTATCTAAGGATATGCTGGTGTTATGTACCTGTATATTATTGTTATTCTTAATTAGGAGAACTCTTATACAGTAACGACCTACTTAAATTTTGTTTTAGTAATAAATTATTTTTATTGAATATTACTTTATATAAAACTTGTCATAATTAATAAATTGGACATAAATACAGAAATAAATTAATGATAATTGGATGTAACATTTATAATTTATAATATATAATGATTGACAAATTAATGGTCATATCAACATATAATTATAGTATAATATATGTATATAGTATAACAGAATATAGTATATGACATTGAGCCATAATAACAATCTTACGTTGGTATTTCCTCTGACGCTGTTACATAACTAATTAGTTACCATATAAATTGAATAATATTGAATAATTTATGTGTTGTTAAAATTTCGATAAATATTGTTATAGTTACTTGACCATTAATATTTGCACACTACTATAATATAATATGTAAAACTAAATTATACTTAAACACCATTGTACAACCATATTGTTGCAAAAAGAATATTATTATTATTAACAAGTGGTTATTTACCGATTAATTGTTGCGGTTTAATACATCATTTTGAATTTTTCTATTAATAAGTACTAATGTTTTTCCTACTTGTTAATTAATGATTTAAAGTTTTCTTTCCCCAGAACTGTGTATAACATTATTTAGTAATAATATAGTAATTATATTAAAATGGGCCAAATTAAGAGTACCTTTAACCGACGAGCGTATGCGTAGGTATATAGATGTGAAGGAGGCGAGAGATGTGTCAGGATCGTGCCAAATGGAAGTCCGTAGTATCTGCCTACCCCTCTGGGTGACAGGCGTGAGTGTTTATGTATATATAATTTGACACATATATATATATATTACATTCAGCGCTTTCGAGATAAGTATGTCTTGTACCTGCTACGGAACTTGGCTGGTCGCTGGTTGTACTCTGATTTCTTTCTGCTGCTCTGGCACTCAAAGATGTTGTTAGCTCACCGATGTGGTTGGGCACGTTTCTTTCTTCTTTCGTTTTATTTTTGATAAAATTGGAACTCTTATCTTGAAGGAATATTGATTAAGATGTTTTCTGGATCTTGAAATCTTCTTTCTTGAAACTTGTCAATCTTGATTTAATAGCAATGTTACTAGAGCTTCTTCTATAATTTCTTCTTCAGGTCTTTCTTCATTTCTTCTTTGTTTGTCATTTCTTGGTTGTCTTACTAAATTGGTCTTCAAAATCTTCTTTAAATATAAGTAAAATTGTTGTCTCTTCTTATATTCATAATTTAAATTTTATTTGTCACATCCGGTATTATGTTCTCTTTGTTATTTTTTTTTTTTTTGTCAATCTTCTTAACAAGCCTTCATAATTTAATTTAGATTTCTTATAATATTTTTTTCTTCTTTTATGTAGTAGGCCCCGGCAGGTGCGCGTGCATTGTCGCAGCGCACCGCCTGGCAGGGTCGCCATGTAATGTTGAAGGTTTTTAATAAATAGAGACGTGTTGCTTGTACAAGAACTTTAATTATACTCCTCTATTCTTAACTTAACTCTAATATAGTCGTGAGGGCTATATATATATACTACACTACAGAGCTGGGGAGAAATATTATAAGGGATATTATTCTGATCGAAGCAACTAAAGAGAGTGTATTTCGATTAGCAGCATTCCAATTATTTGAAAATAATTTACTATTTCAATTTAAAAGGCTGCAATTCCCGTTAATGTTAGCACCATTAAAAACTCCCAGAGTCAGAAAAAGTGGAGGATATCCATTAGGGTAATCCGTGCGTTTTGAATGGTGAGATGAGAATAACACTTAACTCGTTACCTGCGTTAATATTTTTAGATGTATTTCAGCTAGTGCTATATAAGGTGCCTAAGACCTGAAGCATGTTGATCTTGGAGTGCGTAATCGGGTTGAAAATATCTGTTCCGTATACATGTATTTAGAAGTGGATTTTGATGCAATTATAAGTATTTATGCAAATTTTCTTAATAAAACATAATTTTAATTAATCATTTAATATATTTATCCATTCGTAGCAAAATCCGGCCAGTGTAACTTATGTTAATTATTTGTCAAAATTTTCGAGTCGTTTTCGCCCGATATCCGCACTGATTGTAAATTGTATCGATAAAAGTTAGTATTGTACAAGTAAAACAACGATGAGATGAATAATAAGTTTTAATTCAAATAAAACTTACTTAGCGACAGTAAAAAAATATGATAAATATGTTTCTCATTAAAATATGGGCGAAATAGGGGTTTTTTGCATAGTTCGTAAAAAGATTTAACCTTTTTCACTTTGCGTGCGGCATTGCTACTCATAGTTTGACGCAGTTTATCATAGCACACAGAACAGTTTCGTTTCTTGTCGCCATTTTCAAAACAGTGAACTGCTGTGTTATGGTTACTGAAATCTTCTCTTTAAAAGCATAACTGAAGGATTTTTTGTAAATTTTTCAATTATGCTTTCTATAAACTTTATTTTAGGTATGCGCGAGTTATTTTTAATATTGTACACAATCCATGCATTGGTTATAGCTGTTCCAAATAGTTACTCCATCATAACCTTCCGGTACCATTTAAGACCTCGTTTCAATGTGGAGTAATATTAAGACATCTGGTCGCTATAATCGATACCTTTTTTGTATTTGTTATAGGTAATTATACATTCGGGCTTCATAATGTCCTCATTTGTACCTTTACGCTTTTTCACAGTATTTTTGATAGATGCATCATGATTTTTACATGTACTTAGCATTAAAACAGGTCGTTTTTCAAACCACTTTATAACTTTTATGCCTTTATTATTAATTTTACCCACAATTTGACCCTTCTTCATGTAGGCAACCCTTTTTTATTAGTGCGCAATGTACCGCAAATGAAGGTTTTCCTTTTGATCAAAGCCTCCGATAGGTCGATGGATGTGTAGAAGTTGTCAACAACTACAAGCCGTCCTACATTCTCAATATATTATATTAATTCTAATACAACTCGCTGCATGGCACTTCTCGCTTACCATATTTTGTGCCAGTATAATCTTATATTAAATGTATAACCTTCGGTGTGCATGTTTTATATAAATTTACGCCGTACTTGTGGGATTTATTCTTATTATATTGGCGAAAACCAAGACTACCTCGGCATGGTACCATCGTCTCATCTATGACCAAAACTTCCCTAAACCGATTCAAAAGCATATTATATATGTACTTCCCTTATTTTATTCAGTTTATCAGTATCAGAAATTGTGTCTTCAATAAAATGCCAATATTTTGAAAGAAGTAAAAACCGATCCCTTCTCATTACAGAGGCAACACATTCATTTCTATATTTTTTTTTTTGGACCAATAGTCGTTCAGATTTGGAATTTTTACAAGACCCATCACCAGCAAAATACCTAAAGATTTATGAATTTCTTCAGAATCTGTAGGTTTCCATAGCTTAGATCGTAACCTCTCTGTAATATGCTGACGTGATAAACATTTATCTGCATATTTGTTCGTTTCAAGTACCATTTTAGTAATAATTTGATCTGCCAAAAACAACTTGAAAAATTCATCAGGATAACGAATATGGGATGGATCAGATATTTAGGCGGTCCCTGTAAATTCTTTAAAGAAGGGAGGTGTATCTGAAATATCTTGCCATTCATCTTGACGTATGCAAAATTCGTCATAATCACGAGGATTTTATATTTTTTCAATGTTTATGATTATAATGTTTATGAATAATATGTCTTAGTTATTTATAACACCAAACAGGGTAATTAGATGAATGAGATAAACAAGTTGGTACAAATTTGTTAATTATTAGTTGTAGTTTGGAATAAAAATTTTGAGCTACGACATCAATTGAGTTGCCAATTAACAAGGAAGCTTAATTGACTTCTGAGAGGGTTTTATTTATTTTATCGTAATCAGCTCGGTAAAAGTTTAATTTTGATCATAGTTTTTTTTATTTAACAGGGTATTCACAAATCAGATGCGTCGAGCAATAAAGAAGGATGATATTTATCCTCAGATATAATATATATTTGGGAACGGGTAACGTCTATGTTTATGTTACTAAACACTAAGTCTAGTACGTTGTCACTATATTTTTTGTTGTTAATAATATTATGTTGATTTAGTCCTGATAAGTTGCATAGATCAACTAACTTTATTGTAGCATTTTGACACACCTGAAGAGGACCAAGAATTATTCGCTAGGTTGAAGTCACCGGCAAGTATAAAGTGATCATTTTGACATTGAGTTATGATTTTTATGAGCATTTCTGTAAAACTATCTAAACGCGGTTTATTCCGCTTTTTCCCACCAAATGTACTACTGGTGGGACAAAGTTGACTTCGTTTCTTGGTGGGACAAATTACACTGTTATAATAAACCTCATTCACTTTTCCTCATTATAGCTGGCATAAGCAAATTCTAAGATCTTGAAGTGTTTTTCAAACAAATAAAAAAACAAGTTTTATACTTGTATAATTTTATAGTTGTAGCACAAATGGGTTGGCTCGACCGGGCAAGGACCACGCTCTCAAATAATACCAACATAAAATAGCAGCTTAATGCTGCTGTGTTTCGTATGGTAAGTGAGAGAATCGAAGACGCTTTTTACTGGAAAAGAGGCATTCCTCACGGCTAACATCTGCATTTTGATTCGCAAATGAGCTTGTCACCCTTATCCTATAAATTAAATAAAACAACAAAATTAAATAATCGTAATCAATATATGTCGTAGATTTACATATTGTATATAACATTTTTTCGGAGTTATCTACAGATATCACAGACAACGTTAATAAAATTATTACTGACATAATAACTGAAATTACAGATGTTTCATAATATAACCTCTTAAAAAGACAGATACACAACGATATACAAGTCAAGAAGTATAAATCATAGAATATTTTAGTGCAATCAAGTTAGCTCATAAATAGGGGTAAGGTTATAATAATTAGCATAGAGCTAAAAATTGTAATGGTAGGAACATCATTACAAATGAAATGTGAAAAGTCCCCATCGATCCCACATATGCAAAATAAATATTCATAGTCAAAGTTCGCAAATATGGGATTTTTGCATTTTTCAGCTAAACGGTAAGTTTTATCATAAATATAGCTCTTACCCTTTTTCCCTAAGAATCACCATTTCTGAGATATAGCGATTCAAAAAGTTGAAAAAACTTTAACGCCACCGGTGAGGTAGTCTACGTGGCTCGTATTTTCAAAGTGGTTTCCCTGGTAGACCTATTCCACGATCTATTGTGGTCCTGTTTAATTAAAAAATATTGTATCGAATAAAAAACGTTACAATTGGAAATGATGAAAGCGGTGTAAATTATGAATAATCGGGGAAAACCATTCGTCTGATTGATAATTATCTAATTAAACTTCAAGTGTAATATTTCCTTTTTCTTCTTCTTCCTCTTGGATAAATGTGAATTGTTCCAATAGCAATGCAGCAGATGTCTCCACGCTAATATCATTAGAATCCTCTTCTAATGGCGATTGAACACTGGAGCACGATTGGTCTTGACAACTGGAACGGCTAATGAACAAAACAATCCAACTTTTTTGCAGCTGCATTAAACATTACCCACAAAAATTGTATTGAGGAGATTTTCCAGTGCAGGTGAGAGTAAAGTCTGAATTGGTTCCAATGTATTATTAATGAACTTCCAACCCCAGTTTTCTGGGTCCAGTTTATTACCAAGCACACTTGAACTTGATAATATACCCGAAATCAATGTTGATGACCAGAATCAGAGGTTGGGTAAAGACAAGCTAATTGCACTCGTTTTTAAGGGTAAATGTCGAAACTTATTTAAGCAGGAAACTTTTTTTGGAGCTCCGTATACAGAAAGAAGGAAGCGAATTCCGTTGGTGATTACAAATTGTGGAGTAGAGTCCTCTCTTTCAAAATTTCAGCACATATAAATACATTTTGTTTCTCAAACAATTTCAAAACTGTTGTTTTACCCCTCTGCAGGCAGTTATTGCGTGTGAAAATAGTGTGTGATTTTAGCATTTCGAAAAGCAGGTAAACTTTTGGATGAATATATTTCCGATTGATGTTGATCCAATATTTATTTTTACTTGTATACGGTCCAGTGATGTATTTAAATGAACGCAATTTTGACCTTGAATTTTTTTTTGCAGATGTAGGATCACACGTTTCATTTGTAATAGTGTTCCTACCATTCGTTACAATTTTAAATATTATAAAATATTATTATAACCTTACCCCTATTTTTTGACCTAACTTGACCGGACTAAAATATTCCGTGATTTATACTTCTTGACATGTATTATATATCGTTGTATATCTGTCTCTTTTAGTGGTTATATTATGAAACATCTGTGATTTCAGATATTATGTAATTAAATCTTTTATTAACGTTGTCTGTGATTTCTGTACATAATTCCGAAAAATGTTATAAACAATTTGTAAATCTATGACTTATGTTGATTACAATTATTAAATTTTGATGATTTGTTTTTTTTTGTTTGGAAAACACTTCAAGATCTTAGAATTTGCTTATGCCAGCCATAGTTAGGAAAAGTGGACGAGGTTTGTTATATCAGTGTAATTTGTCCCACCAAGAAACGATTAGTGGGGAAAAGTAGACGAATACATTTTAAGGAGTCAACTTTGTCCCACTAGTGGTGGGGAAAAAGTGGAATAAACCCTAAACACTTTGATTGACAATTATCGGGCGGTATATAAACAACTATCCTATATCCTATGTGTAAATTACGTCTGTCTTGACAACTTAAATATTTTCCTGGTAATGTTACCCACAAACATTCTCGATCTCTACACATCCATTTCGTCCGTTCTTGCGCTTGTTATTGTGTATACGTACAAATCATGACCCCTCCACACTTCTTTTTCTGAGAAGATGTTTTATTTCTATCATACCTAAATATGTCGTACCTGTTGTTACATAATTCACCGTTGTAAATACCATCAGTCAACCAAGTTTCAGTAATGAGTATTATAATTAAGTTATTACTAATTATACTGTCTCGAAAGAGCTAGTTTTACATGAGTAAAGAAACTGTACAGAGGCAAAGCTTCTAAAGAGCTGTCAAAATTTTTACCTATTTTGGTAGGGTTGGCAGCAGGATGAAATTAAATAAAAGGTCAAAATATTCGCGAAATTTTTGCTCAAATCTTTTGAACATTTGTGGTGTTCGAGACAACATTTTCTATATAAATATACCGACACATAGACTAAACCATTTTTTTTGGTAAATTAAATAAATAATCATTTGTTCTTACTGTTAACAGAGGGCAGTAACATTGTCAGATTGCGGTGATGGTGAATTAAAATACGACAATCGTCTGATTTCATAAGTAACATATCAAATCGCATTCACAATAGTATTTTAAAGTTTCGCTAAGATATTGGTTATAAAAATCTTATTAAGGCAATACTAACTAGACGACATGTTGGTTTCTGGCAGTTACCTCCCTGCCTGTGTGTTTTTCCAAAGAATTTTGGAATAATCTTGATTGAGACGTCTCGTAAATATAAATTAATTTAATTTCTACTGATTTTAATTCTTCATGAAGTTTTATTAAATATTTTATAGATACTTGAAATCCGTGAATGAAATTCGTGTTGTTTGTAACGTCTTTCTGTTTATCACTTCTTATTGATTTTAAGTACCTGAAAAAATGTTAGCATTTCTTCTAAAAACTCAATTTGACAACTATCGCATCGATAAGCTCTTTTATATTTTTTAGGAGATCGCAGTGTACTTGAGTGTAAGAAATCAAACAAATTATTAATTTTATTTACAAAATCAGCGGTATCTCTTGCGGCAACCTCGATAAGATTTAAATCTACGTAGGTATTACCATATTTACACTTTTTAATACTTCATTTGATACGAATTATTCTTTAAAAAACAAAATTTGACACTTATTATTTTTATACAACCCTGATTTTGAGCACTGGCCGAGCCGGTTTAAGGCAGTTTCTCCCTGTACGTGACAAGCCGCCAGTGCTCACGCACACACGCGCCTCAAGATTGTAGTAGTGCTTGTAGTAGACACAGCTGTATGATGTTTTGCCTCTGTACGATACGGTTTCTTTACTCATGTGGTTTTAGTTCGCAAGCCACGGACGTTTTGAAAGAATACATACATTGAGTTATAAGACACTTTTTGCGTGATTTAGGTACCATTGTGTTATAATTAACTTATAAAATTATATTTATCGAAGTAATTAATAGTAATGTAGATAATAATTATATTATGTAACAGAAATAATACAGGCAGAAGAGCCGTGAGGGATGGTTTTGATTTTTATGGATATGAATAAATAGTTATTAAAAAGGTAAACCCAACTAAAGTCGTGTACCAGAGCACCTCGGCATGATCTTCCTTAGGTGCCATTGATTATTTAAAAAAAAAGTGTAATATAAAGTGGTATAATACTATATAAAATTTTATAAGAATGAACGTAAGTAGGAAATTAATAGAAATGCTTTTTTAAATTAAAACCATACAGTAAGAAAAAATAACTGCACCCGCGACTGGTAATTGCCGCTGGGAATAAAAAGACTGATACTTTTTTCACCCAAACGCTATGTATTCATTCAGCAAAGAAATTCTGCGTACTCGTTTGAACCGTGAGAGGTGGGGCTAATGAAAAATTTACTAAGGATTTGTAATTAATTAGTTGATTAACTGTAATTCGAATGCAGTAAATTATATTGGAATGATGGTTATTTGTAACTAAGAAATGCTTCGCTGAATTATAACTATACTCCCGTTTAGTAAATCCTACGTAATTATGTATGCACCATTATCATTCTAAACATGGATTCAAAAATGTTGCTTTTTCCGCTTCCCTTTTAACGCAATCGTGAAAAGGATGAAATATATTTTCGAGTACATTAATTTTTCAATGCAACTCAGACCATATTTGAAAACGAGTCATCTGATTGAGTTCATACTTCATCATTAGTATTTGAGATATGCCTCTATAACTTTGGTGTTGAAATGTTGGCGTGATTGTAATAATAATAAACCTAGTCGTTCCGAAAATGAATCTTGTTAATCCATCATTTGTCGACGCGTAAAAGTCTACTGCTGGACAAGGGCTTCTCACCTGACCCGTAACCAACTTTTTTTAATAGAATAAGGGTGAAAAATGAGACAGCACCTAACTTCAAGACACAACAAAAAAAACTCTCCGATCACATTCTTAATCTCATGGCTGTTAGACGGGAAAGGAAGCTGCAGTCTTCGGCAGATTTGACAGCATACAGGCAACTAAATAGACAGATCTCGAAATACATGCGGCGGGACTTACGCAACTTCAATACAGCTCGTATTGAAGAAGCGATCAAGCGGAACCAGGGCTCCAATGTTTTGCCAGAGATCTGCCTGCCAGAAAGAGCCAACTGTCTAAGCTGAAGACCGAATGTGTCAGCATCGTTTCCGGGACACCTGAGATTTTGAGTGAGATTGAGAGGTTCTATGCGCAGCTGTACACATCACCGTTGGAGTCACATGCAAGTGTGAATAACGATCCGAGAGCAAGTTTAATCGGACACTGTTCCGATGATATTCAGGAAGTCAATCTGAGCGAGATTAGAATAGCTCTCCAGCACCCTAAAACCGGCAAGTCCCCGGCGAGGATGGAATAACAGCGGAGCTTCTGAAAGCGGGTGGAAAACCGGTAGATGAAGTCCTTCAGAAGCTCTTTAATTCTGTCCTCCATGGTGGCACTACTCCGAGGCGTGGAGCAGAAGTGTGGTGGTCTTGTTCTTCAAGAAAGGCGACAACACTCTCTTGAAGAACTATAGACCGATTACAGAATCAGAGTACGAAACCTATCCAACTGCAGAGAGGTGTAAGACAGGGTGACGTTATATCCCCGAAACTCTTCACCGCTGCATTGGAAGAGGTTTTCAAGCTACTGGACTGGAAAGGATAGGGTATTAACATCAGTGGCGAGTTCATCATTCACCTTCGATTTGCCGACGATATAGTCCTTATGGCAGAATTGCTGGGGACCTAAGCACTATGCTCAATGAACTCAATAGTGCCTCCTAACGGATAGGTCATAAGATAAACATGGATAAAACAAAGATCTTGTGTAACGTTCATGTCACACCTATGTCGGTAGTTATTGGGAGCACTTATGTACTTATGACAAATATTCCGACTAGGTAAGTCCAACTTCGACCGAGAGGTCAATCGACGGATTCAACTCGGCTGGGCAGCGTTTGGGAAATTACGGCATATCTTCTCGTCAGCTATACCTCAAACCTTAAAAACTAGTCTTTACAACCAGTGCGTGTTGCCAGTGATGACCTATGGAACTGAAACGTGGTCCTTCACTGCTGGCCGTATGAGGAAGCTCAAGGTCGCTCAGCGAGCTATGGAGAGGGCTATGCTCGGGGTTTCTCCGGGCCTCGTAGCGGCGGATGAAGTGTCCCCCCACTAGATGGAGTGACGACCTTCTGCATCGACTTTCTGCATGGTAAGACATGCAGAAAGTCGATGGACAAGTGGCTCAGGACCGTGCTGTGGCATTCTTTGGGGAGGCTTATGTTCAGCAGTGGACTTATGAAGGCTGTAATGATGATGATGACATACAAATATACATATTTAAATACATATATAATTAATACATACATATAACTATGAATATGCGTCTGTTTTGCAATACATATTAAATGGATGAATCATGAAAAATGCGTTGTCTTCAATAGATGATTACGGACCAATTTTTAAAAGCGTACTTATTGGGTGCTTTTCTGATGTCATCGGGCAATGAGTTCCAAAGGCGTGTAGCCTAAACTGTGAAGGAGTTACCATAGAACTCGGTAAAGTGAACAGGAATACAGATTTTGTTATTAGAATAAGAACGTAGGACCCTATCATGAGATAAGGAGAGAAAGTAAAGAAAAAGAAGGCAAAGATGAGAGTCATTTAATATGGAAAAAAGAACAAGCAATATTCTGGAAATGCTCCTCTGCCGGATTGTAAGCCAATTTAGCTTAGATCTATATTGCGAAATATGGTCATACTTACGAAGCCCGAAAATAAATCTTATACAGTTATTAAGAAGGTGTTCCAGCTTGTTCAGAAGATCTTGGGACAGATCTGGTTAACACACATCTGCATAATCAATTATGGGTAATATGAGCGATTGGACAAGCATGATCTTAGATTTTGTAGGAAGAAAATGTTTGTAACGATACAGAGAGCATAATGTGGCAATGACTTTACGACTCACTTCTGAAACCTGGGTTCTCTAATTCAACGTACTGTCGATGTGTAGGCCAAGATTTTTAACAGAATTACTGAACGGAATTATAATACTGTCATAATAAATAGGAGGTACATCTACAAGATTAATCTTAGCCAGCATCCTTGAGCTACCCACCAGTATAGCTTGGTATTTCAAAGGATTTTTTTTTATAGGATAACGGTGACAAACGAGCACACAGTCCACATGATGGTAAGTGATTGCTGCGGCCCAGAGACATCTACATCTATCCTCTATTACAAATCAAAATGCAGATGCGTTATCAGCCGTGAGGACTAAGATGGAATGCTTACTTGTTGGAATGGAACATTCCACTCATGTGGTAAGTGTCAATTTTTATAAACGGCCGAAAGATCTCACATCTTTGGTAGATATCATCATACATAATAATAAAATATTAAGGGGGAATGCATCGCCAAATCTTCAAGAAGTCTTCTACTGTAATTAACTGTAAACCTTTATACATTTCCCAATAAGTATGAATTAATAATCATGGTTTTATAATTCATACATTTTGCCACTTTGGTTTAAAAGTCGTTAATAATTTATGTTTCTAAAAGTTGGTTTTTCAATTATCAGATAAAAGTTATTCACAGGATAAAATACATCATTATCAAATTAAAAATTACGGTATGAATAAAATAGCTCACTTTTGTATTCAGTCGGATTATAATTTATTTGATGCATAACTTTCATCTGATGATTAAAAAAATTTGCCCACTACCTTAGTTTAGTAGTTTATTAGCTTTTAACGTGGTAGAGCTATGCTGCAGCTATATTAATTGTATAGTTGTATCACGAATGGGTCGGCTCGACCGGGGAAGGACCACGCTCTCACAGAATACCAGCGTAAAATAGCAGCTTAATGCTGCTGTGTTTCGTATGGTGAGTGTAGAGAACCGGAGACCCTTTTTACTGAAAAGAGGCATTCCACCTTAGTCCTCAGGGGTGACTCAAATGAGGATAGATGTGATGTCTATGGGCCACAGCAATTACTTTCCATCAGGTGGACTGTGTGCTCCTGCACCCTTATCGAACAAAAAATAGTTGCGTGGAGGTCCGATTTTTTATTATTTTTACATTTGACAGCGTAAAACGACTGCTCTGCGAAGATGATTCTCAACTTCCTCGAATAACTTACTGCACGATGCTTTGAACAAACATAACAAGAAAAAAAAACTCTTCAGACTTGTTCTAGGGACTTGTGGTTTTTTCGGCAGGACAGGCTTAGGTGTTGGCCGAGTAAAAATGTAATAAGGATAATTAAAGTCGATCAACCCGTCCGTTGTAATGATATATTTGATTTTATTGCCTAAAAAGTCACATAGATTTCTTTTCTGAGAGGGATTACTATTGGAGCGATTACTCCATCGCGTTCATTACCATAGCATCACTTTTTATCCCTATTGAATTCAGGTAATACTTCTCTAATGTTTTAATAGATATACTGTCGAATGAATGTAATACCTCGTACACCTTAGTGACATATTATAAGAGGAGAAACAAAAATATAACTACCATAACGCTGTTTTTACAGTCAATATTGGCTTTAGTAAAGATTATTTTTATTAGGGTATTATTTGAGAAGGATGTCCTTTTTTTTTTTTTTTTTTGCGGATGGAAAATCATCTAATGACGCCTTTCGCTGTGGGTGGAGCGGAAGGAGTGTCGACTTTTACTGACTAAAACCATCCGTGTTCCTTCAGTGCCCTTACGTTCCGGAGCCGCGGTATCTCTTTCGAACAGCCCGCAGCCCTGGCAGGCGTCGGCCCTTGCGGGCCTTCACGCTGCTGACAGCTCTTTGAGGCGCGTGGAACAAAACGCGCCGTCGACACGGCCTGTCGTCGTTAGACGGACGGACGGCGAGCCCATTGCTCGCCGTCCACAGGTCCGCCCTACGGTGGTCAGGGGCCACGACGTAGCCCCGACGCCCGGGGCGTCTCCGCGGCGGCCGGGAAGGAAAGCTGCTCTTTCCTTCTCCCGCTCCGCCACCTCCTTCGCTAGCATCACTGCTTCGCAGAAGGTGGTGACGGCATCCCATTCCGTCTCGCTCCGGACCATGGCTTCGACCAGGCCGGACGCGAGGTCGCCGCCGCCTATCGCCGCTACGAGTACACGGCGGTGCTCCGCCCAAGCAGGGCACACCTCCACGGTGTGCTCCACCGTGTCCTCCGGTCGATCCTCGCAGTGGGAGCACGGGCGTTTCCTCCCGCCCGATTCGGTGCAGGAACCTCCCGAACACACCGTGTCCGGTGAGGACCTGCGTCAGGCGGAAGGTGAGGACACCGTGGCGTCTCTCAAGCCACTCCTCAAAGAGGGTCTTATCGCTGCTATAGTGGCGTGCCCAGCACGGGGTTGCGACAGTCGCTCTCTCCATGTCGCCATGAGATCATGCCGGAAGTCTGTCCGCTGCGCGACAACTTGCCGCGGCAGCGGGTTTCCGGCATAGTGCCTCCGCGCGCATTCGTGCAGGCGCGCGAGGACTATCGCCTCCAGATCCCATGGCGGCAATCCAGCAAGGAGGCTCGCCGCCTCGCGGAGATCGTGCGGTAGCCGCGAACCATCTTTACGGCAACCACCCTTTGGGGCGCGTTTAGGTGGTGGACGGCAAGCCGCGCCAAACCACGCGCCCACACCGGGGCCCGTAAAGGCCATGGACCTCACGATCCCGCGTAGAGCCTCCGGCAGGCGTTTGGCCCCAGGTTCGGCAGGAGCCGCCTGGGCAGCGGTCCGTTCCAGTTTGGGAGCCAAACGTCGGAAGTGCTCAACGAAGTTCCATCGGCCGTCGAGGACGAGTCCTAGGTGCTTCAACGTCGACTCGACGCCGACGGATACCCTCCTACCATCACTGAGGATCCCAGTGGTGGCCTGTTCGAGGACCATGGGTGCATGGCCTCGGACTTGTGCAAGCCACCTCGAGACCCAGTTGCCGGATCCTCTCAACGACTATCGCAGCCCCGCGTGTCATAGTTTCCGCCGCCGCCTCGTACGACCCCTGTGCCAGTACCAGCGTATCGTCAGCGTAGCAAACTACGCTGACGCCGGTAGGGAGGTCGGCGCGCAGCACCAGTCGTAACCGATGTTCCACAGGGGCGGCCCCAGAACCGAACCCTGTGGGACACCGCACATCTCTCGCCGGTTCCACTCACCGTTTCGACCGGGGTAGATGACGGCCCTGTCCGTCAGATAGTCCCCGACTATACGACGGAGATAGGTCGGCACCCGGTGATACCGGTGCCTCTAATGCAGCTCCAGGGCATGGAGTTGAAGGCGTTGGCGATGTCGAGAGACACCGCCAATACACCCCTGGCCACCATCCCCGTCGTGAGGCTCTCACGCGCATGATGGCGTCCACCGTAGAGCGCCTCTTGCGGAAACCAAACTGGTGTTCCGCAAGATCCGGCCCGTCCCCAAGGTGCTCGGCGAGGCGGTTTGCAATTACTCTTTCAAAGAGCTTGCCTCGTCGAGCAGCACCACGGGCCGTATGCGGACGGAGAGTCCGCAGGGCGCCCGGCTTCCGAATGAGGACCAGCTTCCCGTCTTCCAACGGCGGGAATTGGCCTCTCTCCAAGCATGCGCTTAGGAACCCCTCAGTCGGGGCCCGAGAGCCTCCGAGGCCAGGACCCAGGCTTTGCCAGGCAAGCCATCGGGTCCTGGGGCGGTATTCCTGGCCTTGAGCCTACGTACCGCCACTCAGGTCTACCCAGTCCCTTCCGGGATGTCGTCGTCGTCGTCCTGGTGGTCGCTTCCGGCACCGCAGGTGGCGGAGCCATAGGCAGGGGCGGATGTTCCCCGCGCGCAGGAACAGAGCGCTCACCACATCCTCCACGAGCTGAGGCCGGAGACTCTGTGTCAGCAGGGGCCCAGGTGCGGAGTTTATCCCACCATCTTGTAAGGGCGCCCCACGGATCTCTATCGAGAGTCTCAGCATCTCCTCACGGGCCCGATCCGGGCCCGCAGGACAGCTCCCGGAGGGTCTTCGCCGCTCTGTATCCTCGTACAGCCCCGCCTCAATAGCTGCCGCATTCGGTGGACGAATGCGGAGCCTGCGATGCCTGGCGTACAGGTGCCGCGCGGCGACACACGCCTCGCGCAGAGACGTCAGCTCACGCGACCAATACACCTGACACCGGGCACTTCCTGGCCGGACGCGGGGCATTGCCACGTCACATATCTCGGACATGGCCTCCTGGAACCACCCTGCCTCATCATTGACGTCGGCAGGCCTGTCCGGTGATGACACCCAGCCTGCACGATCGAGGCTTCCAGGAGGAGCTCCCGGTCCAGCTGATTCAGCGCCCAACGCGGACCACTCGGGGCCTGTAGGACTGGCGCGCTCGAGGGCTGGGTGGAGACGTCAAACCGGATGTACCGGTGGGAGGTGGGTCTCACCCCTCCATGACACGCCAGTCAATGGCACGCGGCGACAGGCAGGGCTGGCGAACGAAATGTCCACCGACTCGCCCCGCATCCGCACACGTGGGGACAGAACCCGATTTAGGACGACCAGGCCTGTCTCCAGAGCCAGTCTTCCACCATCCTACCGCACATCTGTACGACGAGAACCCCAAGCCAAGTTCTTGGCATTGAAGTCCCTGAGGACAAGTACGGGAGGATAGCTTCCGACGACGACTGCTCTCAGCTCTGCAAGAGAGTTGTGAAACTCGGCGAGAGATCGGTTCGGGAGAAGTACACCCCACAATGACGAACTCCTCGAACCGTGCGTTACGCACCCTGACCCCTCCTGACACCTTCAGGGTCGGGGTACCGGCGGCGGCTGAAGAAATGATGGCCACTGAGCCGTTAAGGTCCGCCACCCAGTCCTCCCTAGGCCAGACAAAATACGGCTCAGCGACCACAGCGATGTTATCGACCACTGCGCCATGCTCTGGAGCAACAGATCCTGAGCACAGGCGCAGTGGTTGATATTCGCCTGAGGAAGCCAATGGGGCCGTTATAGGCATTCCATTTCAGCTTCTCCACGGGGCGCCTCTCGGGCGTCGGTGTCGCGGCGGCGGCGGCAGCGACAGCGACAGCGGCGGCGGCGGCAGTCGCGACTGCGGCGGTGGCCACAGAGGCGGTGGCGGCGGAGGGCCTCCCCTACCCGCGGCCTTGGCCTTGGCGGGTGGCACGCAGGCCCTGCTTCGGCCCGGTGATCGGCTGGCTTGCCGGTCGCCGCACATGCATCACAGTGCGGCGTGGCGCAGCAGGTCGCCGATATGTGTCCGGGCTGACAGCAGCGGAAGCAAAGGCCACTGCGGTCAACCTCCGAGGCGCATTTCACCGATACGTGGTGCCCACGAGAAGCGGTAGACCTCAGAGGTCTGGGCTCCAGCAGCTTAACCTGCGCTGAGACCCAGCCCACCAGAAGCCTTCGGCCCTCCACTATGGTTTTGCCGCCGTAACAGGGCAGCACACCGTGGCGGCATGCATACCCTGTTGGACCGGGCGTATGGCGCCTGACCTGATCTGGTCAGTAGTGCACCCCGGACCTGGCGACGGCGGCCACCAACTCCTCCTCCGATACCGAGTCGTCCAGACCCATGATGCGCAGGTCTGCGCATCTGACGGCCTGGACACTGGGCCTCGTCCGCGTCCAGGGACGCTCTGAGCTTCGCAGCCAGAGCGTCCGCGGTCGCGCCACTGGTCCCTGGGATCTCCAGCATGGGCCCCGTCTGTGACTTTGAGCGGAGGCCCCGGTGATCCCGAGCTCCCCGAGATCCACCGCCTCTTTCGCCTTTGCGAGCAGATCGCGGTAGGTAACGCCCTTCTTTTTCGCGTCCGGCTGTAGTGTAATCACTACAGCTGCGGTCTTCGGGGCGCGGAGCCAGCCGCGATCTTGCGCGCCTGAACTGGCGCTGCCGCTCCTGCTCTTTGGCCTTTTGGCTGCCTTCCTTTATTTTTTTCCCGACCACCTGCCAACCGGCTTCAGCCGCGGGAGGTGTAGGGAGCTGAGGGCGGTGGCGGCGGCGGCAGTGGCTTGCTGCCGGCGCTGGCACATTCGCCGCAGGCACTGGGGCTGGCGCAGCCACCGCCTGTGCTGCCGCCTTTCTTTTTGCCCTTCGCCTTGCCTCTCCTTCCCGTTGCCGGCTTAGCCGGAGCCGGTTCAGCCGGTACCGGTTTGCGGGAGCCGGCTTTCAGGGGAGGAGGCAGCATAGCCCGCCCGAAGGCTGGCTGGACGGCCCCGGCTTGGATGCGGCAGCTGTGGCCGCCGCGCACGAGACCGTTGCCGGCCCGCCGCCGTCTTGTTTGCCCCTAGGGGCCGCAGACGATGCCCTCCAGCACGGAGAACCGGTGTTGAAGGCAGCCAGCTCTCCTGCCGACCAGGTTCAGAACCTGGTTCTCCATCGGCACGGGCTGGCTTGGGCGCTGCGTCTGGGGCGCCGCGCGAGGCAGGCTCACGTAGACTGGCCAGGTTCGCGCGGAGCTCTCGTTCTCCTTCTGGAGAGTCCTAACAATATGATGCGGTTATATTATTTTTATGACTACAACATCTGTGCGAAATAGCGGAAGTTTCGACACGTAACGTAATATATTACAATTTCATGCGTCCTATACCTTAACAAAGCATATAAAGAGCAGAAAAACGCGTGGCTTAGTGGTATACATACTTGATAAAGTCTTATGGGTCCCAGTTATTAATTAAAGTTGAAATCGATACTTGCAAAAATGACAAATTATTAAATTTTGAATCAATTATAGTATATTTTTTTATTAATTATGATATAAAATTTAATACCTAATACGTTCGACTAACCTAACTTCTGTTATATAAACGTTACATAAGAGGCACATGTTAGTAGCAGAACCTTGCGCTTAGTTGAAAACTTTCTTCAGTATTTGGAACATTTTACGTTTTGTTAATGTCAGCTCGTGATAAATGAAAACGGGTCGACCACAAAATCTTAAACATCTCCGAAAATATTATGAATCTTAGTTTAAATAAATAAAAACTGTTTGATGGCCTCATTAAAAACGTTGAAATATGCAAAATAAAGTTTAGTTATATTTATATTCTTAAAAATAACGACATAAACATTAAATGCGTTATTTTTCAAAATAATAAATATCAAAAGATATTTTCTGAGTTATGAATTTTATTATTTTTATTTTATCTTTATGTACGGTCAATACAGACATTATTTAATATGTTTTGCCCCAGATTTCTAAACCAATCCTACGGAATATTATATAGCAATTCTTTAGCGTGTTCATTTTTCGTAGTTACGAGCATACTTAACATCGCAAACTGTGTGTGGGGAGATTTCTTCATCTCACGTATCGTTTGAGATCAATAGGATTGAGCACAAGCACGCTCGACAGGATTAAGGTCGGGGCTGCGTGCCGGCCATTTCGTGCATCGGATATCGCCCACTTGCTGGAAGTTATATTTTATCTTAGTGGTATTGAAACTAGCATTGTCATTCATAAAAATGTCGTCCTAAGCCTAACTGGACCGTCATAAATGGACCGTCATAAATAGACCGAAATCCTCATTTATAATTTTATCTATTAATATTTCGACAGTCAAGTTACATTTTCTATAAGAATACGTGTAGTTGGATTATTTCTATAACATAGGATTCTTTCTATAACATCTCACTGCCATGGTTTAAGGGGACCTAAGTGCAGTTTTATTCAACGAAAAGCATTCGTTATTTACAAGAATTATTATTTTTGATATTAGTTTATACATTTTCTCAAAATCAACTACTGTGATTGTGAATCGGTAGTAGTTGTAGCTTTATTCTTACGTTTGGTTTTCCATATTGAATAAATTTATCAGTATCAATTATAAGCCAATAACTATTAGTTAAGTTCCACGTTATTATCAAAATGAAAAAGATAATGATTTTGCAAAGAGTTTCCTACCACCTAACTATACCCACTTGAGTAATACAATTGCAGACCTTTACAGTTCCTTTACGCTTAAAAAATATTTGCTAAAATGCGCGGAATTCATATTAACTATCCAAAATGAAGCGACAAACGGTATAAATTCTGGCGTACCCGTATATATAGAGAATTATAGGAAAAGTTGTGAAACTGGACTTATTTTATGTTTTAGTTTATAAATATTTCTGTAGATTTATAACTGTACAAAATAAAAATAATATAACGATTTTGCTGAGATATTCCTACGGTCAAACGATTCAAAATCAATTTTCAGGCTTAGATATGCGTTTTTATTGGTACTTAAGTCCAGCGTATTGTGGATGAAGGAATGAATTGGCTCGACGTTTAAGACCACTATCGCGAAAAATACCATCGTTAAATAGAGGCAAAATGCTTAAAATACCTATTATTGCTGGCTTTGAGGAATTCCTTTTTACTGGTAACGAGGAAACATTTTTTACTGGTATCGAGGCATTTCATCTTAATACTAAGGTGTGACAACGCATCTGCATTTAGATTCATTATCGAGGAAAGATATAGACGACTATGAGACGTAGCATCCACTTAACATCAGGTCAACTGTGTGCTCGCTTGTCACCCTTATTCTAAGAAAAAAATCTGCTTAGTTCTCAAAAGTGACAAATCACCGATAAAACACCGATGCTCCGGTAAGTCTGCACTTTGTAAACATTTTCAAGATTGTCCCATATTACATCAGATTTCATAGACCACATCCTCATGAAAGAACACTGATTCTAGCAAGGATGATTCCTTGGCTATTAAATTAAAAAATAACATCCTAATTTCAATAGAGAAGATGTATGGGTGCTACTATTTGCTTGAGATCCTATAATTAATAAAATTAAATCCAAATCCAAGAATGGAATGGAATCAAATCCATGGGGACGTCAAATAATTCAGCTCCTTCTTGACCATGGGTCATGAAGTGGATGGGTAATGCATTAGAAACCGAACCGGATCGGGAATTATACGATAAAATAAACGCAATAGAATCCGTAAAATTAATTTCATTTAATATCGAGTACTCGTGTAAATATAAGAAATCATTACTCCTAATAGAGCTTGGCACCCGTTCAGACCTCATCTCTTTTATCGGCGAATACGATTATCCCGGACGTTGATTGTATCGAACTTGGCCTTACACTTGTTTTTGGTAAGATATATATAAGTTCATGAGATAATTACAGAAATCTGTCTTTCATACCTGTTTAATAAAGAATAATTAAACAAAGGGAAATATTTATGTGTGCGAAGTAAGAAATATATAGATTCAGCAAATTGTATTAAACAATGGTTATAGAAATTTCTTATTATCTTCCTCCTTTTATTCAATATTATCTTCATCTATAATATTATACCGCTTTAACTTTATAGCTAAGATTACTAACTAAACTAAATTCAAAATGTGACTGTATTTTTTCCTTTTCTTCCTTGAATTTTCTTTACATAATTTAACACAAATTAAGCTAAAGTAAAATAAGAACTCGCCAGCAACACTTCATTAGCATAATACGTTCTCTTTGGATTGTGAAATTAGTACTGCCATCCTGTAAATTTTCGCAAATTTACATATTATTCTTCCAGGATTTATCTAATTATTTTCATTGGATATTTTCGCATCAACGGGAAATAACTGAAAAGAATGGCTAATTACGGCAGTTCAAACAATAAACCTCAGAATTTAATATAAACGATTTTTTCATATTTAAGTTGGTTATGGGAAACATTTCGTTCAAACACTTTTATACGTACGAATTGTCCATCTAAGAAAGTCTTAGTTCTACAAAGAGCTCACTTTAAGAGTAAGACTCTGCTGTGCAACGTTCAAACTACTGTGATTTTAGTCATTATTATCTCTCAAGTTTAAAACAAAGTTAAACCATTGATGTTACTAGTATTGCCTAACGGAACCGAGACTAGAGATGTTTCTGAGATAAAGAAACTTAACATCACGCAGTACATCTATAAAACGAAATAGTGAGCATCTTTTCATTTATGTAAACCTTATAAAAATAATATAATTTATAAGTATATCTCTCATACAAGGTACCCTGCATGGGCCCGACTCTTATGTTGTTCAAGGCAGTGTGACACATATTGAAAATATTGAATTGTATGCATTGTTTAATTCATATCATATCCAATGCTTAAACCGATGTAAAACTTCTCGGAGTCTTACGCATTCAATCTCCCCTAGACTATAATTCCAAGTTTTGTACGATACACCTTTTTATTATTTGACATGTATAATATAAACAAAGAATACATCATATTATTCAAAATATTATATTTTACGCAACAATATAAATAATTAAGCACATACTGTATATTATATATTAATTGTAATACATTCTTGAGGCTCGTATTTCCGTTCTTATTGCCAATTATTACTAACGGAGCCCAAGAGGTGTTCCTCCGGTGATGTCCGTATGAGGAAGTTTTTTTTTTATTTAACACTCTTTGCGCTAAAGGTATAAATGCCGTTTATTTAAATAATAATTTAAATATATTCATTCATGTGTCAGATAAGTCTTAGTAATATTCCTTTACTTTTGTTTTAAAAATCTTTACTAGGCAAGCGCATTCCAGAGTAGTACAGCTGTAACAGCGAAGAAGTTTGAGAGAAAGCCAGTATGTTGTGAGGTAATGTGCAGTACGAGATTGTCATGAGACCAAAAACTGCAATAATGGGATGAACCTAGGTATTGAAATTTACTTTTCAAATGCGCTGGGCCAATGGATCTTTAAGGATAGTGAAAAGAGTGCTAAAATTCTAAGATTCATGGGATGTGGGATATTCAACCATTTAAGTTGAGAGCGATAGAATAACACGTGGTCATACTTTCGAGGACGTTGTTGAGAAGTCGATCCAATTTATTGACTAAGTTATTGTTTGCATCTTAGTAACACACATCAGCGTAATCAAACATAGGGAGAATAAGGGATTGAATTAGCAATTTCTTCGTACAAGGCGGTAAAAAGTAAAAAAGTAAAGTTGCAACCTTTATACGTCCCACTGCTGGGCACAGGCCTTCCCTCATTTCTGAGAGGGTTTTAGGGCAAGGAAGTGTCAGCCGCGCTGCCCCAATGCGTGTTGGCGAACTTCACATGTCTTCGAAAAAATTTTTTTTCTTATTCCTCAGACATGCAGGTTTCCTCACTATGTTTCCTTCACCGCCGAGCACGTGGTAAATCGGCACTTAAAATTGCAATTAACAATTTCATTGGTGCAGGCGGGGATCGAACCCGGTTTGCTCGCGTACTGTGAAATTTGTAACGAGTGCTAACCATTTGAGCTACCACGGCTCTAAAGGCGGTAAAATGTTTTTAAATCTATACAGTTGTCTAAAAGTAGCACAAACTTTACGGCTAACTTCCTCAACATGACTGCGCCAAGTAAGAAACAATCTAAGGTTAATTCTAAGTCTTTTTTATAGAATAGGGTGACAAACGAGCACACAGTCCACCTGATGGTAAGTGGTTGCTGTGACCCATAGACATCTACATCTATCCTCAATAAATAATCAAAATGCAGTAAAAAACTGCAGTAAAAAGGGTCTCCGGTTCTCTACACTCACCATACGGAACACAGCTGTGTTAGAGCGTGGTAGGACCACGGTCGAGCTAACACATTCGTGCTACAACTATACTACTAATATAGCTGCAGCGTGGCTCTACCACGTAAAAAGTCTTCCACATGAGTGCTGTACGGAATTACCTCGCCATTATAAATCAGTAGATCTAATGATGTGTGACTAAGTTTACCTAATTGACGTGCGCTACACAATACTTTTTTTTATAGGATGGGGTGACAAACGAGCACACAGTCCGCCTGATGGTAAGTGGTTGCTGTGACCCATAGACATCTGCATCTATCCTCGATTAAGAATCAAAATGCAGATGCGTTGTCACCCCTGAGGACCAAGATGGAATGCCTCTTTTCCAGTAAAAATGGTCTCCGGTTCTCTACACTCACCATACAAAACACAGCAGTGTTAAGCTGCTATTTTACGCTGGTATTCTGTGAGAGCGTTGTCCTACCCCGGTCGAGCCGACCCATTCGTGCTATACTACTAATATAGCTGCAGCATGGCTCTACCACATCTAATATATATGGCTATATATAATATATATAGACTATATATAGCTTGGCATTTGCTAGGATTAACAGCGACCCCGTACCTACTTGACCGATTAAGAATCCAACTAAGATCAGAATTATTCACGGCTACAGCATTATTCATATGAGTAACATCGGCATGAGCATACAGTTGCAAGTTGTCGGGTTACAGATGGTAGGAGGCACCTTCATCCTCCTACAACCTTCGCAAGTAATCATATTAATAAATATGGAGAAAAGTAATGGAGAGGGAATTCCGCCTTGCGGAATACCAGTGGTCAAGTCGCACCAATCGGAAACCATACCGTCGACACGAACCGTCTGTTAGCGTTCACGGAGATAAGAGGATAACCAATTCTGTGATAAAAAGGAAAAGCCTATGTAGGACAAGATCGCGATGAGGATATCAAAGTTACTCACCGAGCTATCGAGAGAGCTATACTTAGAAATTCTTTGTCTGATAAAATACGTAACGAGGTTATCAGCAGAAGAACAAAAGATTGTCTGACATGGCCGTACGGGTTCCCTAGTAACAGGTTCATACTGCCTAGCGTAGTGTTTGTCGACCTATTTATGAAGTGATATTCCGATGAAGGATGCAGGGAGTCAATGGATGCAGGTAGTTCAGGAGCGTGCTTTGAGTGCGAGCTATGCAAAAAGTCTATTTTAAGCCGTAGACTTGTAATGGTCTGTAATAAGGATAATAATGCTAGAAAAAGTTTAATTTTATTACTTTTTCAATGTTTACTATCTTTCAATATTTTATCAACGTTTTGCAGTAGGAAGTGACGATTATTGGAATTAAAATTGGTATCGGAAAACCATTGTATGAGGCCGAGTGCTCAACGTTTTCGATCCAGAGGCTTTTACACCAACGTCGTTTAGATATTTTATCTTTTCAATTACCAACGAAATAGAAAATGGTTTAAACTTTATATATTTAATTTCTTTTATAGTAAAATCTCCCTTTTTCAAGTAAAACCATTAGAATGGTAAACTACCAAATAAGAAAATTGCATAATAAAATAAATTCATCTTTACTGTATTTTTAGTCCTGGTAAGTCGCAACTAAGTATATTTTGAATATAAGTATCTAAGTTCTAAAAATTTATATTTATTAGAGTTTAACACTAAGAAATAGGGGGAATTACGGACACTTAAATTGATGTTTTAATAAAAATCATACCAATAGCAGTAATTATTCTTTTTTCCATTATAACTACACTTTGGTTATATCCTTAATAAATCAACATAATTTTTTATTAATTAACTACTATTAAATATTTCAAAAAAAAATTAAAAATTATAGATTGAGTGTACCGTTGTGACAGCAACGCAGCACAAGCGGCACGCAACATCAACGACGCTTACGGAGCAAACGAGCAGAACGAACGCACAACCTATTATTGGTTTGCCCGCTTCCGTTCTGGAAATTTCGACCTGAAAAACGAACCCCGTGGTCGTGGTCGTCCGAAAACTTTTGTCGACAATGACGAATTAAAAGAGATTGTGGAAGCTGATGATACTCAATCTACGGCTGAATTATGAGCAGCTTTCGACGTTAGCATCAAAACCACATTGGTCTATTTGCGTCAAATTGGCAAGGTGAAAAAGCTTCACAAATGAGTGCCCACGAACTCAATGATCGCCAGCGCGAAGTACGCGTCGAGACGTGCTTTGCACTACTCAACACGCACACAAACGAAGGAATTTTGAAGCGCATTGTTATCTGCAACAAAAAATGGATTCTGTTTGACAATCGCAAGCGCTCAGTAAGTTGGTTGGATCCTGGTTCAACACCTAAACAATGCCCTAAACGAAAACTTACCCCTAGAAAAGTGATGGTCACTGTTTGGTGGTCTAGCGCCGGCGAGATTCATCACAGCTTCTTACCAAACGGGATGAGCATTACTGCAGATGTGTACTGTGAAGAACTAAACACAATGATGGAGAAGCTCGCACTTCTCCAACCAGCTTTAGTCAATCGCTCGTCCCCGTTGCCCCTGCACGACAACGCGCGACCTCATTCTGTACAACAGACGATCTCCAAGTTATAAGAGCTGGGGTTGGAAGCTCTCCATCATCAGACCTTGCACCTACAGACTTCTGGTTTTTCCAGAATTTCGATAACTATTTGGCGAGAAAAAAATTAAATACCCGAGAGGCAGTACAAAATGCCTTTGAAGAATTTGTTGCCTCCCGTCCAGCTGATTTATTCAAGAAGGTCGTCAATAAATTGCCACTGCTTTGGTAAAGATGCATCGATTGCATAGGTGATTACTTTGATTAATAGAAATAAAAAAAATATAAAAAAATACGTTAGTTTATTTCATAAAAAAACGACAATTTCATAGGTAAAGACCTAATATAAAAGTTGCAAATCTAAAATGGCACGACGTTTCTACAGTAAAACCATTTGTCAAAATACGATGTTAACAGCGTCTCCCTGTTAAACGTGCAAAAATGAAATGTTCTCCTACAACTAAAAATTGAGGTAACAGCTTTATATCCCCATGTGAAATGTGAAAATTCATGTATGCAGACTGCATTTTCACATTTCAGAGAAGGTTTTTTTGCAGCTGAGAAGATTCCATCACTGCCCTGCGTGACTTATAGATTTTTTTATTTTTAAGTAAGTTTCACGACGCTTCATTCACTACTAATAATAAATCTTAAACAATTTCGAAACTAAGGAAACTCACGTAATTTGCGGGCACTTGAGTTATTATAGCTCTTTTCCGTTATTAATCTATAAATATTAATCTATCAGTCGCTTCGAACATTTTGACTTCTATTTTATGAAACTGGTAAAATTAGCGTACTTCTTCAAATACAAACAATGAGAATAGATTAATTAATAATCTACATATACCAGTAAACTGAGCAGCTGAGCGTTTGTCGTAAATACATTACATCACATAAACATCAATGAAATTTTTAATAGTAATTCTAAGTGATGATTTATCAGGTATTCTTCGGTGAGGAAAACATCGAAATGTCTGAAAAATAAAAACATGGAAAACACGTGAAGTCCGCAATACGCTGTGGGGCAACATCCCAGACACTTCCTTGCTTTAAAAACCTTCTCACAAATGGGTGGAGGTCTGTGCCCAGCAGTGGAACGTGCAATTGGCTGTAACGTATAAGCAATATTAACTATGAGTGCAATAAATCGTTCTGAGCCTGAAAACTGGCACTAGCCTTTAATATTACACATAAATATCTTTAAAATGTCTGACATTCAATAATAAACCAAAAAAAATATCTTATTTGCACTTTAACAATTGTTACGATGCATTTTACTATATTTAATTTTAACATTTACCGACAGGTGTACCTGTTCACTGTTATTCTTTTAAAATTCCCCAAAACTTTCTAAAATATACTTAACTAACTATACTTGGCTTAAATTAGTACTTGATAGACGTAGAGATTACCATCGCTTGTGATATTTTGAAAGGGTAAAAACATGAATAACATTAAGTTCTAATAATTACCCGTTTTGGTATAAAGGAATCAAGGTGCTAATGGGAAGTTGCTTTGCAATGCCAATAAACAGCGCTCAGGTTATGGAGCTCACGAATAGTTATTTATTACTTAGCCAACTCTTAGTGGTGCTGTACCGTGTCAAAGATACCGATTAAATTTTTAGCGTCATAAATAAAATTTCCAACATTGCTTATGAAGAGGTTGTTTGATACAATGTGTTTTTTTTTGGATTCCGTGCTTAATGGTCTACAATCTACATATTATTTGCAATCCCATTTTTCTCATTAATTAGTTACTAATTGCTATTGATTTGAAATTTGACAAAATTGTTAAGTTTTTTTTGCCGGTACTTAGATATTGCTGGAAAAAAATATGTTTTTCTCTTAAAAATAAATATGGATATAATTAAAAATGGCTTGCTAACAAGATTTAAAATACATTCATTTTAATGTCACATTAATTCAAGGCAGAAAATGTCAAAAGAAATATAGTTCACATTTTATCATCGAAGCTTGCAATCCAAGAATTTATGTTATGACTTGTTAGTAAATAAATGTGTTCATGACGCCACTTTCTACCTAACGCTTATGAGATTCGTTGATTATTATCCAATAAAAGTACTGCAAAGCCTATTTCCGGGTTTCCTAACTACCGCCTTTTATGCCTAGCATGTGCACTCTTGTGTTAAACGGGGTTCTCACAACCTCGCAAAACACGAAAACAACCGCATCGCCTATATCTTGCGTCATCGCTCCCGCCTTTGTGTGGTTTAGATATTGAACTATAGAAGAACATAATAAAGTATATTGACATTTGTTAAAATCTGTGAAGTTTATATGAGTAGAGACAGCCGGCATCCAACCAAGGTGGCCGCAGCCTTTGGGACACGAGGCAGATTATCAGAAGTCCAGGTGAGTGCACATGCATTCCTTCACATCCTTCCTGTAGCCCGAATTCCCTAACATTTGCAGTATCGCGAAATAGTAAATTCTCACCGCCTCATACAGTCCATAATTTACGTAAAATCATCGCTTTTAATAACTCTGAACCAGCAGTTGGTCATTTTAACCAACACGCTATTTTGGGCCCCGCACCAGAAATTGGATAATTAATTTTATCCACCATGATGACTCACTTACTAAATTCTTTTTGCGTGTTTTCTAATTTGCTAACTACGTTATTAATTCTTCGTAATATATATTATTATACGGAACCCTCGGTGTTGGAGTTTTTATGATGAAATTACACCTTATGAGACTAAAAAATAGCAAGACATTAAGAAAGAAAATTATTTTTCCCAGAAATAACTGTAGATCCTTATTAAAGAATATGCAAAAAAGACAAACGCAAATTATAATTTGAGTTGTAATAGAGGCGCAGTTCAAAAAATTAGACCTCTCAGCCATCATCAGCCTAGATGTTTGAGGCTCATCGTCGTCAACTTTTTAAGTATTGATGTAAAAATGCCAAATTGTGGTAAAAATGCCGAGGGTAACAGCGTGTTGCCTTCGCCGAAATCCTCGACATTTTTGAACAAATTTTTGCTGTCAGCCAGAAAGTCTCGTTCGTCGCGTGGTATGTGTAATGAATGATAATGCATTACCCATACCACGCCATGGACCATACTGCAGCCGTAGTTGTCGAATACCTTTGAGATGTTAAAATCAATGCTATGGGGTGGTCAGCGCGCTTTCCCGACTTAAACCCCATAGAACATGTAATAATAATAATAAATCTTTTTATTTGTCTCAATTCACACATGGTTGTTAAAAATGTACAAAAAAGATCATCACAAACTTATCTTAGAAACATACTTAGGTAATATAAAAATAATGAGACAAACTGGTCTGTGACTCGGCTATGTAGTGATTTGAGGTCACAGCTGATATTCTGCCACAGCCGACTTTTTAAAAAACACAGTATCTTAACCTAGTTTTGGCATTGACGTGAAACGAAGTAAAGAAAAGACTGAAATGTATACTCGTATGTGCTATGTAAATTTCGGTAAGTTTATATATAATACTTAATACGTGCCTCCAGTTTTTGTTTTTCAAGTAACCGTACTTTGCATTTCTTTGTAAATGATTTTGTATTTGCGATCTCCTGCAAAGGAGGAGATATATTATTCCAAAATTTGAAGGCAGCATATTTGAAACATCCTTTCGCTTTAACACGCTTATAAGTTGGAAGTATATATAATAGTTTACCCCTTCGTCTCAAACGTGTTAGTTGACATTTTGGATATAATTTTTCATATAGATAATGAGGAGATTGCGATTATTTAATGAGTGTACGAAACAAACAAGCATATTTACAGTTTCTGGTGTAACATACTTAAAATATTATTTTGAGGAGATAAGTTATGTGGTTAGTCGGGTATGTCAAAACAATACGCATACACGCATTTTGACCCTTGTATTCTTCCTATAGTTTTCTGTGAGAGGCAAGGACCATATACCAAGTTGCAATAATGCAAAAGTGGTAAGACAAGACTGACCCAAAAAAAATTCCTATTTTTTGCTGTACGTGTTGTATAAACGATAAACCTGCATCCATGTTAAGCTGGGTGCAATCATCATCGAGGAATAGTTGTGCAACTGATCATGATAGTCGGATTTGATAGATGCAACCTGATGCCGTGTACCCATAATTACAGTGCCATTTTTGGTTGTAGTAGGCTATGAGACTTTGACCAATACTCTATTAATTTTAGATCATCATTTAAGCTGGTAACCTACATGTTTTGGTGACATATGGACGTACAATTGGGTGTCATTGGCATAAAGGTGATATTTGGAGTGTTAGTACGTTTTTATGTCTGCTGTGTATATGAAAGTGTTGGGCCAAGAATGGAAATGTGTATGCCTTTAGAAATTGATAGAATCTGAAATATCAGCAGTACCTTCAGTATTGATGCATTTTAATTTTAACTCGCCCGCAGAAGTATGATTGAAACCACGAACATGCCGTTTCGGAAAATCCAACGTTTTTTAAATTTGTTAGTAAAGCGGTATATTAAGTCAGCCGAGTAAAATCTAGTAACTAGAATGTTACCTTGTCCATTATCAGCGGCGGTAAGAATATCGTCCGTTATGTGTATTAATGCTGTAGTTGTATTTTGCCGAAAACCGATTGGAAATCTGGGAGGATGGCATTCTCTTTCAGATAGCTAGTAATTTGTGACTGTACTGCTTTCCACTATTTTGACAAGGCAGGTAATGCCTTATTTCTGATGTCGTCAAAGCTGTCTATCTTCTCTTAGCTAAGGATATGATCAATGAGCACTTCAAACATCAGCAATACTCATTCTAATAATGATTTATTAACGATAAACTGGTAGCAACCAAAGAGTAGGGTGTGTAAGCTTAATCATACTCATGCAAATTTCATCACATCCTTTAGAGTTAGAAGGAATTAATAATCTTATTAGCTCTGAAGCACTCACTCTATTAAAATTGAACTCTGATAAGTTACTACTACGAATACTTTCAAATTTTTCAAACTATTTCAAATCAACGGGTAACACAGGAACGTTATTTATAAAATGTCTAATGAGTTTTGTGGCATCCAAAAGATGTACAGGAATTGATTTACTAGAGCCGCTCTTAATTGTTTTATTAATGTGATGCCACATTAAGGACGAATATTAATATTACTATTTACAAATTGGGTAAAATATGCCTGTTTAACGAACAGCGCAATTATATAGGTTGCGCATGTCCTGGTAAAATTTAATGATTCAGAATTACCTATTTTAGCTTTCCGAACTTTTAGAATATTTCATTTCTATAAAAAGTGTTGGTCATCCATGGAGAAGGTTTTAAATTTACGTGTACATACCGGGGCAAAAGTATCTATTAGGTCTAATATAAGAAAGTTGAACAAGTGTCCCCAAGAAGTGAACGTGGTAGAGCCAAGCTGCAGCTATATTTATAGCATAGTTGTAGCACGAATGGGTCGGCTCGACCGGGGAAGGACCACGCTCTCACAGAATACCAGCGTAAAATAGCAGCTTAATGCTACTGTTTCGTATGGTGAGTGTAAGAACCAGGGACCCTTACTGAAGGAGCATTCCATCTTATTCCTCAAGGCTGACAACGCATCTGCATTTTGATTCGTTATCGAGGATAGATGTAGATATCTATGGGTCACAGCAACCACTTACCATCAGGTGGACTGTGTGCATTATCTGCCAGTGGTCTATACTGGACGGTGCGGGTTTTATATTAGGAACACTAATAGGAAATGGCTATTACTAGTCCATGATCACAAGTCATCATGTACAACATCTACCGATATGGGCTGCAGATTAACTCTAGTAAATATGACATCAATAAGTGTCGAAGTATGCGGCGTTATACGAGTCAGGCAGTTAACAATTTGATGTGGCTTGTATGGGTCATCAGAACTGAAACATTTAGGTAGAGTTACAAAATTGTTACGATCTATACAGTTTATATTAATATCACCAACAACAACTATGTGCTCGTATTTAGATCCTAGTACTGATAAAGATTCGTTGAAAGTTGATTACTCAGGACGATATGCAATTCGATTAATAAACTGTGTCGCTTAATTTTAATGTCAATCCATAATTGTTCAAGTATGGACTCAGGGTAATTAAATTGTTGTGCACATATTGGACCTCACATATACACACTACACCCGCCACCACAGCCTGGCGTGGCCTATGACAGACAGACAGACGACATCAAATTTAGCCAACCGAAATTAAGCCGCAAATTCATCCCAACCTGTATTAAGCGAATGAATATTTAACAAACCTATGGTAAACTGTCTACTTTTGTTTTGTGAATTGAATTTACTCATCTTTATGCACGCGATATTGATAGTTAAAAAAAGAGAATACTATAGTCTACACAGGATTAGAAATATTTTTTTTAAATATCTTTGTTAACAATATGAATACACATAGATTTTTCTGTTTTACGCACAATTTTTTTTTCATTTTTGACCCAGACAAACCTGAAGCCCAATTCTTTTGCAGGAGCCCTTGTTGCAGTATGCAGTTCTTTGTTATCCACCGTTAGATGTTCTACTATAAAAATCAGTTTTGGTAGTTCAGATGCAATTCCTAGTAGGCTGGTGTTGAGTTTACTCTTACTTTCTTTATTATATTTGCTTGCACTAGCAATGAAAGAGTCACGTATACGCTGGTTATTAAATCTTACTAGCACAGAACTTGGCCTGGAACTTTGAGAATTTTGTTTCGAAATTCTTATACAGTGCGAGATATCGGTTTCGTTAATATTATAATTTATGAATTTTCCTATTTGAACAACGGTATTTAATATGTTTTCCTCTTTATTTTCTGGTAGACATTGTATTTCAATGTTAGACGATCTAACGAATTATTCCATTACGTTCAAATTATTCCTTATACTGTGAACAGATGCCTTCAATTTCTTATTATCGGCTTCAAGGTTTTTAATTATAATTGATTTTTCCCCAATGTTTCTTTTCAATTCCTCAAACTTTTCATTAAATAATGTCATTGATTCGTGGAAAGTTGCAATTTAGTCTTTAATATCTCCAACTGTTCACACTCGTTAGTTCCTCCTTAATGATTTTGCGAAGATTTTTAACGTTTAATATGGTCTCCGAATCAAAGTTATCAACACTAACTTTTTGCGTTGTTCTCATAGTGACGTTACTGTTGTCATGAATATCCTCAACATTATCGTAGGCATCCCATGTTTCGGAAACTATGTAACTATTTTGTGAACGCACCGGAGTATTTGTGTTATCAACTTTTGGTTGTTTATTACGACACACATGACATTTCCATGACTTTTTATTGTCTCTGTTCATAAGTTGAAATCGTTTTGTAGACACGCAGACAGGTTTGCGCACAATAAATCGTAGCAAGACCGCAATACGCGCATATCAAATATTAACGACTTTTGATTATATTTGGTCAACTTGCACAAGTGCATTTTGAGTCAAAATTTGAATCCATTGTATAAAATATGAATGTTTTTCAATGACTTACGATTGAAAAAAGTATTCATCTGGTAAGGCTCGAACCGAGTTCTCCAAATTTCGTTGATCTTGTATTCGTTACTTTTACAAATACGCTGTGTTTACTATTACGCAGATGGTGAAATATGACATCTATTTCTAGGCTATATTCTTTAACTACAAAATGAATGTAAGTTACATTGAAATATTAGTAAATAACAGGATAATTCCTCAAATTGAAGGGAAAAAAGTTCAACTTGTTATTACACTCAAACAATGTTAACCTCTCAGGAACAGACATTTTATTGGACCAACTAGTCAGACCAATGGTCAAGCCAAAGAGTATAGTAGGTCAGGCCGAGGACAATATTTTTTTCAAATGAAAGTAAATAAAACTTAGAGTCTGGTAGTAGTAGACTATGTTCTTATCAAAAAAAAACTAACGACTAAAAATAAATAACTGTGGTTGCCAACCCGCTTGCCAAGCGTGGCAGCTATGACAAATATACCCCTATTAGGCAAATATGGAGGAATCCTATGTTCAGCAGTGAACTTTTATAGGCTGTAATGGCAAGTGTTTGTTGTAATAGTGATAAGAAAAAAATGTGTGAGGAAAAAAAAGACGTACATTTTTTTATTTAATTTTGGAGGAAAGCGGCCAAAATTAAATATAATGTTTAGGGCAGCGTTGCCGAGGTGCGCGATATTTGTAGCAGTAAAATTTTGTGCTCCCCCCTTTATTTCCATGGCCCATGGCCAGCAGTAGAAGGAAACTGTAAGGAGAGGGAGGGGGTAATTGAAACATGAAACAATTTATTAAACACATTTTTTGCACGCACAAGCCGATTATAACTAGCACAATGAATAATTCTTGCAGACAACGTTTACATAGGTACGACGTCTAGCCTGGTTGCGCGCGGTTATGTACATGTATAGGATAAGCTTGGAAGACACATTAAGAAAAGCAATCCTGCCACCGCTAATTTGAGAGATTTAAAAAACGCATTACAAGAAGAATGAAACGTAACCTCTCAAGATTTCATTGATAACTTGATTAGGAGTATGCCAAAATAATTAAATATATTTTTGTCTTTTATGAGCATTTATGAAAAAAATTAATAAAATGTTAAGTACAAAAATGTTTCATTCCTGTAAAACTTTTATTTTTTTTAATTTGGTAAATTTTTGTCATTTCATTATTTGTTTTTCGAAGTTTGCAATTTTAAATCAACAAATAGTTAGCAAGATCGAAATTAATAAACTTAATTTTCATAAATATCCATGATATTTTGTTTAGTACAATCATTTTTTTTGCGTTCCTCTAAATTTGCCTATGAGTGTATATGAGTAAGGAGTTAAAAAGGTACAATCAACTCGACATAAAGTCGTGTTACTACCAGAGCATCACGGCAATGTCCTTCCGTAGTACCATTGATTATTTAAAAATTAAATAATATTAAATGGTATAATATTACATAAAATCGCATGTAGGTATTGTTTTACGTTTTAAACATAACCAAAAAATTAATAAAAATGTTGATGTTAAACGGTAAGAAAAAAGAACTCTATCGACGACTGGTAGTTGCCGCTGGAAACAAAAAGGCTGAACTTTCCTTCTTCGCTCAAAGGCTATGTTGTATTCATTCAACAAGGAAATTATACGCATTCAGCAGAACGGATTCTGCATTCTCCTTCGAACCGTGAGGTGTAAGGCTAATAATAAATTTAGTAGATATGTAATTAAATTATTTACTTCCCGATGTTCGGATGCAGTAAAACATTTACTTTAAAACATTCACATTTAAATGATGGTTATTTGTAACTTAGAAATGCTCCGTTGAATTATACCTATGAAACTGCTCCACTTTGATAAATCCGACGTAATTATATATGCACCATTACCACTCTAAACATGGTTTCATAAATGTTGCTTTTGCCGTTGCTCTTGCTGCTGTGAAAAGAATGATATAGATTTTAGAGTACATTAACTATGAATGCAACTCAGACCATTAACGTATTATAAAACGAGTGATCTAACCAATTTCATACTTCATCATTAGCATTTAAGATATGCCTATTTAAGTTTGGTGTTGAAATGTTGGCGAGATTATCATAATAATAAATCAAGTCATTCTGAGAATTAATCTTGGCAATCCATCACCTTCTTTATTATACTGCTAGACAAAGCCTGCAACTTCTTTTATTTGCTTGAGCAAAGGAGATCGCAGATGCGATGTTACTAACGGCCGAAATGAAGCTGTAAAATGGGTGATGAACTACCTTACGCTACAATTCATCATGAATTTTCGGTCACGGCGGCCAGTTTCAACGAAATTAGCCTTTGCGTAGTATAGGATTATAGTGAACTACCTATTCCCCGTTCTCATATTCAATTGGACAGTAATACGACATGACCGGAGAGATATCTAGCGCAGGACCAACGGCTTTACGTGCTTTTCTCACGTGGGTGTAACACCGCCAACTTCCTGACTCGAGCTGCTACTGGAATTTCTTGTCGAAAAAACCAATAATGATTTTGTACCGACCCGGGATTTAAACCTGGAATCTCAAGGTTATCAGTCGCGTTTAAAACCGCTGGACCAAAGAGGCATTCATGAATTATTAATTTAATTAGTTATATTAATATCTTTATGTCATTAAAATATTACGTTCAATACCTAGTTTAAAATCAATGCTTAACCAATCCGAAACATAATAATTAAAAATTATTGGCTTTTAACGAACCATGAAGATACTTTTTGTGATATTTTCTACTCGATTTTTACTTATATACTGATTTTATAATGAAAACTAATTTTAGTCACAAGAAAAACTAGCCTATCTCATTCCGGAAAAGTGTAACTTTTTCAGTAAAAGAATTTTTACAATCGGATCAGCAGTTCCAGAGATTAGATTTAATTAGGTGCAAACAAATTTACTTAAAATCAGCTTTACTTCTTTATAATGTAAGTGAGGATTTATTAGTGTACGTTAATTCTTTTAAATACCATCCTATCTTCATTTACCATTTCTATAATATACCAAAAAGAAATACAGCGCACGATACATATAGCTACGAAAGTCAATCTGCCAGATTCATTTATTTAGCTTAATTATACGTCTCCTTTCATTGGACAGCACAATTTATAAAACTGCCATTAAGCTAATGAGGTCTGCTTAGCCTAATGTATCTTCCGATTGCCGTTCTTTTCTTTTTGCTTTCGATAAATGTTTTCATGTATCATATGAGAGGCTGTTATATAAAAATAAGAATTTTAATGAAAGTTAAACCTGACTTCAAAAATAACCTAACATATTAAAATATTTTCACATAATATTAATTTTACAAGAAAGGTTTCATACGGGATATTAGACGAAAATTTGACTTATTTTGTTGGTATGATGAACCGATCCCTAAAAAAGGCGACCGCTCAGACCCGTCCAACTACAGGCCTATCGCCGTCACCCTCTTGTTCTCCAAAATAATGGAATCCATTATAAACTGCCAGCTCATGCGGTACCTTGAGGATCACCAGCTGATTAGTGACCGCCAATACGGTTTTCGTCGGGGTCGATCAGCTGGTGATCTTCTGGTCTACCTGAATCATAGATGGGCGGAGGCAGTAGAGTCAAGGGGAGTTGGTTGAGACATAGCGAAGGCTTTCGATCGGGTTTGGCACAAAGCGCTTCTTGGCTCCTTCCTATGGGCTTCCCGAGAATTGTGCAATTGATCACCAGCTTTCTTGCAGATCGGGCAATCAAGGTCGTTGTAGACGGTGCATGCTCCAACTGACCTATTAACGCTGGTGTTCCACAGGCTGCGTGCTATCACCAACGCTGTTTCTTCTGCATATCAATGATATGTTGCAAACCGGTAGCATTCATTGCTATGCGGATAATAGCAGTGGTGATGCTCTATACGCCGGCCGTGCGAATATTTCTCGGGCGTCGCCGAGTACCGGAACAAACTTGTGTTGAAGTCGAGTCTTTGCTGAACAAAGTCTCGGATTGGAAGCGACTAAATCTAGTCCAGTTTAATCCTCAGAAGACACAAGTTTGCGCGTTTACCGCAAAAGAACCCTTTGTCGTATCTCCTCAGTTTCAAGGCACTCTGTTGCCTCAGCCAGTATCGGAATCCTCGGCGTCGACATATCGAGTGACGTGCAGTTTCGCGGTCACTTGGAAGAGAAGGCCAAATTGGCCTCTAAAAGCTGGCGTGCTCAGCAGAGTGGGACAGTATTTCATGCCGGCACAACGCCTGCAACTTTACAAGGCGCAGGTTCGGCCTCACATGGAATACTGTTCCCATCTCTGGGGCTCCCAGTGCCAGCTACTTCCACTTGACCGCATCCAGCGCAGAGCGGCTCAGATCGTCGACGACCGAGTCCTTTCCGATCGGCTCGATTCATTGGCGCTGCGAAGAGATGTTGCATCTCTTTGCATTTTCTTTCGCATTTACCACGGTGCTCTGAGGAATTGTTCGGATTAATCCCAGCCGCCACATTTCACGAACGCACATCGCGGAACTCCGATACCATCCACACCATCTGGATGATTGGCGGTCCACCACTGTGCGATTTAGAAGATGTTTTCTTCTCGCAATTTCCTTGTGGAATAGTTTACCACCAGCGATTTTTCCGGACCGATACGACTTAGGGACCTTCAAGAAAAGAGCCTACTCCTTTTTAAAAGGCCGGCAACGCATCTGCAATTCCTCTGGTTCCCCTGATGTTGCAGTTGTTCATGGGCGGCGGTAGTCACTTACCATCAGGTGAACCGCATGCTCGTTTGCCCCCTCTCCTATAAATAAAAAAATATAAAAATAAAAACATAAATTTAGTCCTTGGTTCAACTGGTAAAGTGTGATACATAAGAAGATGACAACATAAGAATACGGTACGAAAATAATTCAAGAGCGAAAATAAAGAGGGTCTTCAGGAACTAAATGGTCAGCATATTTTGTGGCGTATAAGTAATTATTACAAAAGATTAAGTCGAGTATTATTCTGTTGGGCACATTCGTATTTGAATTATTTTGCTGTAGATTACACTTATTTAAGGTATGAATGAAGTTGGATTGAGTTGACCTCTTAATATTTTTTGGACAAAGTGAGTACCCATTATCATCAAGAGTCCAAGATATATTTGGCAGATTAAAATCTCCCAAATAACGAAAGAATCAATTAAATTGTTCGTTACTATGTTAAATAATTATGTTAAAAACAAGCTAACTGTGCAGTTAATGTGTAACATATTTTGTCTGTATATATAGACCGCACAAATATGAATTTTATGTTCTGGATTGCATAAAGTTTATCGATACCCATATGTCTTCTGAAGAAAGCCAGTCGACCAGCTCATGGACAACAAGCTTACGCCTAACAAACAGCGATAAGGACAGCACTTCCCAACGTTTGACTTGTAACACTGAAGTTTCTATCACGCATCTGAAAAACATAAAGATCATCAAAGTTAAGCATATTAGATCATTATAGTTAATACATACATTTTTCAAAAAAATTGACATGTCACAATGTGCACCTATCTATCGGTGCTGCGAGTGAGCTACGCACGACTTCTTCTTTCACTTCCATTGGCGCTATAACTATTTCCCATTTGTGCCATTTCTTAGCTTCCTTCTTTCATGAATGATGAATGATGAAATGATGTCCTGAGATATAAATATAGATATTTGCAAATTCGAATTAATTGTGCTACTATATTCACATTCGGAACCGCTTTTATTTACTTGTTATGTAGTATATTCCACCACAGACGGCAGATAATGAGTATATAGTAATATTTAATCTGTTAGAAAAATATGTATTAAATATAAAAACAATGTTGTAATAGTAGGAGATTTTAACATGTTTTCATGCAATAACTATGTACTTAATTTGTGTGAATATTTTGTAGCCTTCTGTGAACTTAATGGTTTCTTATATTTACATGAACACTACATTGAATAAAACTATTTTACGGATTTTATCGCATTTAATTTTACTAATTTTGATTCCCGACGTTTCGGTGCTTTACAGCACCCATGGTCAAGGGGACTGAGGTGTTTGACGTCCTAATGTCATAGTTAGCCCGCTACCTTCAGTTTTTGAATATTAATTTTGGTCCGATCTACGCAGAATGAGCTTACAGTATCTTGAAGTCTTGCAGTGGTATGCTTGGGTTTGGATTTAATTTTGTTAATTATAGGATCCCAAGCAGATGGCAGCAATCCATCTTCTCTATTGAAATTAGGATGTTTTTATTTCAATAGCCTCGTATCATCCTTGGTAGGAATCGGTGTATTTTGCGAGGATTTGTGGTCTATCAAATCTGATGTAATGGTGGGGACGATCTTGAACATGTTCACAGACTGCAGACTTCCCAGAGCGTCGGTGCCTCACGTCAGCTATATGTTCTTTCACGGGTTTTAATGGATCTTTTGTTTGTCTTATGTAAGAGAGACCACATTCACAATCAAGCTTACACTCCTGCATCTTGTAGAGATATTACACTTGACGGATGGTAAAATTGACTAATCTTCTTCGGCGGCTTAGTATGTTTTAATAGAAGCTCGCTTCAAAATATAGCCAACCTTGTCTGTGACTCCTCTGACATAGGGTAATACAGCAGGCACACGCTCGACTGTGGCTTCACTCGGTCACTGTGACGTAGGCGCGGGACCCGTTGTTGTCTTGCAATACTTGCTCGACGTGCTGAAGCTCGGCGGCCAGATGTTTTCTGTCACAGATCCCTCGTGCTCTTTGAAACAAGATTTTCCCACGGTAGCTAACTGTGATGGATGATGGTGCGATTCACCATTTAAATATCGGTTGGTATGGGTCTTTTCCTATACGAAACGTCGGAATCAAAATTAGTAAAATTAAACGCGATAAAATCCGTAAAAATAGTTTTATTCAATGTGTGTGTTCGCGTAAATATAAGAAACCATTATGTAAACCAGTACGGACTGGTAATAGCAAATAATTCGCCGATTAGAAGATCTTAAAACTAAGCGTGCAAGATATATAACATCTTTAAATTTCTTGAAGAGATGCAGAGACCATAATCTCATTCCTACGTGTGTCAAAATATCAACCAAAAAGGACATTCGAGGAAGCGCTAAGATCCTAAATCAGGCAAGTAAAAAGTTGTTACGAACGGTGATTCAGCAAAAACGGTTCGATCTACAATTCATAAATAATACCATAGACAATTTGTCCAGTGAGTTAAAGACAATTTTAACGACATTTGATTTTAATAATTGCATTGAAACTTTAAACAAACGCGAAACATCGAAATATAATGAATGCAAAAATAAACAAATAGAAAAATATCAAAAATTAACTATCAAATCAAATGCCAAACATCCACAGACACAAACAATAAACAACGCACGGTCTATAATCTGTCAAAACAAACACTGGACGAACCTACAATAAAAGTATTATCGAAGGGCCTGAATTTCCGCAATAACACCGCGAATCATATGAAATTATCTGTAACGTTGAGGATTGTCTGTTTAAAAACAATGTGGGAAAGGAAGATTTAGAGGCCATACGTCAAGACATTTCGTCCTTGTTACGTCGAAGTTCAGTGCCGAAACTAAATCTACCCAAAGACGAGATTAAAGCGTTGTACAACTTACGCAACAGACCAGAACTCACGATTCTCCCAGATAAATAAATGCTACGGTAGTAATGCATACGTCAGATTATAATTCTAAAATACAACAACTTTTATCGGACGAAAGTACGTACAAAAAGGTCAAAACAGACCCTACAACCAATGTGCTTAAAACAACAAGCGATCTGTTAAAGAATTACTCCGAAAAATTAGATCTCGACGTAAATTCGATAATACCACCATGTACCAAACCACCGAGGTTGTATGGGTTTACCAAAATACACAAACCAAACGCTCCACTACGTCCTATAGTGAGCCAGATCGACTCACCAACTTATAAATTGCTCAACACTTGGCAAAAGTTCTGTCACCGCTGAGAGGACAAACGAGCACACACGAAGGATTCATACCATTTTGTTAGTGAGATAAAAGACCACATCTCGCTGACAATGAAACTATGGTCAGTTTTGATGTTCAGTCACTATTTACATGCTTACCCATTGAAGACTGCATCTCAATTGTAACCAGGCTAGAGAATACAACATGCCTACAGAATATGCATTACTGTTAAAACACTTACATCTGGCTATCTATTGTGGAAGGAGGAGTTCTACAAGCAAGTAGATGGCGTAGCAATGGGTTCACCGTATCTCCCATAGTCGCCGACATATTCATGGAGGATTTTGACCCTTCTTACTGCTCCTGTATATCCAAGATTCTACAAGCGGTACGTAGACGACACTTTCACAATTTTACCATCTGACAAAGTAACTGCATTTTAACCACCTTAATTCCATAAATTCTAAAATACAATTCACAATGGAGTTAGAGGCAAACAATTCTTTAGCTTTCCTAGATGTTTTAGTCATCCGAAATCCTGATAACACTATTGGTCTGTGTATAGGAAAAGACCCATACCAACCGATATTTAAATGGTGAATCGCACCATCATCCATCACATTAGCTACCGTGGGAAAATCTTTGTTTCAGAGCACGAGGGATCTGTGACAGAAAACATCTGCCGCCGAGCTTCAGGACGTCGAGCGTATTGCAGACAACAAGCTTCGGGTCCTGCGCCTACGTCACAGTGACCGAGTAAAGCCGGCCACAGTCGAGCGTGTGCCTGCTGTACTACCCTATGTCAGAGGTCACAGACAAGGTTGTATATTTTGAAGCGAGCTTCTATTAAAACATACTTCAAGCCGCTGAAGAAGATTAGTCAATTTTTACCATCCGTCAAGTGTAATATCCTTCTACAAGATGCAGGAGTGTACAAGCTTGATTGTGAATGTGGTCTCTCTTACATAGGACAAACAAAAAGATCCATTAAAACCCGCGTGAAAGAACATATAGCTGACGTGAGGCACCGACGCTCTGGGAAATCTGCAGTCTGTGAACATGTTCAAGATCGTCCCCACCATTACATCAGATTTGATAGACCACAAATCCTCGCAAAAGAACACCGATTCCTACCAAGGCTGATACGCGAGGCTATTGAAATTAAAAACATCCTAATTTCAATAGAGAAGATGGATGGTGCTGCCATCTGCTTGGGATCCTATAATTAACAAAATTAAATCCAAACCCAAGCATACCACTGCAAGACTTCAAGATACTGTAAGCTCATTCTGCATAGATCGGACCAAAATTAATATTCAAAAACTGTAAGGGGCCGGCACTGACATTAGGACGTCAAACACCTCAGTCCCCGTGACCATGGGTGCTGTAAAGCACCCGAAACGTCGGGAATCAAAATTTGTAAAATTAAACGCGATAAAATCCGTAAAATAGTTTTATTCAATGTGAACTTGTTCAGTGTAATACGGCCCCAAACTGTAGTGGCAGACAGCTTGATCTTCTGTTGAGCGGGCACGACAACTTGTCGGTATGTGCGGGAGATGAGGCCTTACAGCCCGTGGACGCGTACCATCCCTCACTCGTCGTGGCCGTCACTGTCAACATGTCGCCAACGTTCCTGACAGACAGACGACGATCACCGTGATCCGACTCGGGGCGTATAAGCAATGGAATTTCAATAAAGCTGACTGTCTTAGATGGATATGAAACACCAAGTCTTGATAATAGTTAATAGTTTATTGCGATTATTTTATAGCATACTTTTGAAAAATTGTGTATCGTGAGTACAAAGAGAGAAGATACAGCAATCTGAAGGTAGTGACACAATTATATACTAACAAAAATAATAAGCGCCTGTGGAATTTTAATAGCACCTAATTGCAGTGGTGAGCCTTAACATCTTCCCCATTGAAAGACCTGGGCTTAATCTTGAAGGTCTTCTTGGTTTGAAGGGATATAGGCGCACGAAGGTCGGCGATGCATCCTCTTGTTGTATTGATGTCTGCTACTCTTAAAATGCCGTCTGAACCCGGAAAAGTCTTGCTACACGTCCCAGACGCCAACATAAAGGTGGTAGCGAATCTTCTTTGATGATGACTAGGTCTCCAACCTTTAGTTTGTCTTTAGTCGTTTTCCACTTTGTTCTTAGCTACAATTCCGATATATATTCATTTTGCCACTTCTGCCAAAAATGCTGCCGAATTTGTTCTAATCTTGCGTGTCTTTGTAGAACATTTTCCTTCGCATTGAGAAGATTTGGTGAAGGCAACGCAGTTAGTTGTCTTCCTATGAAAAAGTGCCCTGGGGAGAGGCAAAGGTAATCGTTCGGGAAAGAGGATAGTGGACAAAGGGGACGATTGTTAAGTATAGCCTCAACCTGCGCAAATAACGTTGAAAGCTCTTCGAAGGTTAAATAAGAATTGCCCATAACGCGCTTAATGTGAAATTTGGCTGATTTCACACCTGCCTCCCAAATACCGCCGAAGTGAGGAGCGTAAGATGGTATAAAAACAAATTTGAAACCTTCTTGAGTTGCAAAATCAGAGATAGTGTCAGTATGATTGCTCAAAAAGGAGGCGATTTCCTTTGATGCTGCCGTGAAATTTCGACCATTATCGCAAAATACCTCCGCTGGCCGGTCGCGTCGTGAAACGAACCTACGCAATGTCATAATGAAACAATCTTTAGTAAGGTCACAACTTCTAGGTGTATACATTTGTAGCGCAAGCAAACAAATATGCACATATAACATTTCATAAGTCTTACCTCTACGATTGAGTATGTAGAAAGGACCTGCAAAATCCAATCCTACCGAAATAAAACCGGAATTCACTCGCTGAGAGGTAAGTCTCCATTTTGGTGTTAAAGTTTTACCTTGAGCACGTCGACAACGTACACACTTATAAACAGTACGCCGTGCAAGTCTACCGTTAATAGGCCAGATAGTATTTCTTACAATAGCAGTAATGATTGGGGCCTGCATGCATGCCGCGTAAGTGCTCATATGCAAAATAAGTTTACAAAGATGATGAGATGAGTCTAATAATATCGGATGCCTTCTCTCATATGAACAATTAGCAGCATCGATGCGACCACCGACTCTGATTAAATTTTCACTTGATAAAAATGGAGTAATGCTAAAATTTTGATTTAGGACTGATTGGGTGATGATGATGATGATGACTGATGATTTATTTAATTCATCAAGAGTCAATTTACCAACTTGCTTAGATTTTGCATTTTAATATTGTAAATAAAACGCAGAACATATGCCATAGTTCGACGAATTCTGTAAATTTTGAAAATCTTTGCCATTCGATTATAGAAGTCTGTAATATTGTTGATAAAATAACTTTATTTTCAGTCAAATCCACATGTTTGTTGGGTTTTAAAACAGGCCATAAAGAATCATCAAAATATAAGAAACTGGGTCCTGACCACCACAGATTTGAATTTATGAGCTGAGTAGCACTAACAAATCTGGATATAAGATCTGCCGGGTTGCTAGCAGTGGGTACATAATGCCCGTTTTTTCTAATATTAAACCAACTCTGTTAGCGACAAAGCTCTTAAGTTTATATGAACTGCCACCCAGCCAACCCAACACCACGCTCGAATCAGACCAGTATATTATCCGGTCTGGTTTATATCTTATTGCCTTGACGACACTATTGCATAATCGCGCTGAAAGCAACGCAGCGCACAGTTCTAGTCGCGGTGTTGTGGTTGGCTTTAGCGGAGCCACCTTCGACTTAGCACATTGAAGTTTGACAAAAACCTTGTTATTGGCGTTTTTGGACTTAACATAAACACAAGATCCATAAGCTGCCTGTGATGCATCACTGAATACAAGAATTTCAACGGAAGTTGTGCATCACAAATAACTGTTCTTAGAATCCTTAATCGTGATAAGATATGTAGCGAATCTAGAAAGCCTTGCCAAATCAAATTGATGTTTGATGGAACTGGCTCATCCCAGTCTAGTTTAAGCTGCCTAATTTTGTGTAATAGAATTTTAGGTACAAAGACACATGGACTTAGAAGACCCAAGGGGTCAAATATCTTAAATGCATTGGACATGATAGACCTCTTAGTAGCGTGTAAGTTTGTAGGGGAGGGTTATAGAAAGTGTAGTATATCATTATAGTTCCACCCCAATCCTAGCGTGCTTGAAGATTCACTAATCGTAAATTTTCATTACTTTTAAGTTCAGAATTGTTGAATATAGAAGGAAAATTTGTTATGTATTTTCTCAATTTTAAAGCATTAATTATGCTTTATTGAGCTGCTTGAGACTGATTCTTGTATATATTTTAATTGTTTTCACTGTTGGACCAGTTATCAAATCATCGATGTAAAATCGTTCTGTATAATAGTCTTTATAGCTTCGTCTTTGCATTCTTCACCCACCTGCCAAACATCGAGTGCTCAAATAACTCGCACTTGCAGTACCGTAAGTAAGAGTATTTAAGCGCAATGTTTTATTGGTTGAGACTCATCTTCCTCCATAAAATAAGTTGAAGGTCGCGATCTTCCTCAGCAACATATATCTGACGGTACATTTTTCGATATCAGCTGTCAGGAGATATTTGTATTTGCGCTCTTACAAGAATGGAAAGAGAGTCCTGAACGGTAGGTCATACTCTAAGAATGTCGTTTAATGAGAAGCCTGAGGAAGTGGGAGCTGATCCATCAAACACTATTCTAATTTTTGGGTCTGCCAATAATATGTGTTGGCAGGTTTAATTGTTTTCTATCAATGGGACACCTTGGTAGATCGCCTGTTATTTCATTAATAACATAAAGAGTTGAATATTATAGTTGTTACGCATTGATTGTATTTTTACAACATGATTCCTTAACAGTACTTATAGAGCTGTTTCAATACCAATGACATTCAACTGGATAGAATTAGAATGTAATGATAGCTTATTTTGTAATTGGTTATAAAAGATGACTGCCATAGTCTAACAGAGCACGAATCGTCTCAAATTTATTCGTCAATGGATTAATTACCTTGATCAACGCTGTTGACAAAAGTATATGATTAGTGTCAGGATTGCACCCATAGACCATAGATTCATTACGTGCTTTGTCGTTATCGTCGTTCTGTGTATTATTGATAGAAGTGTTGTTGGTATGGTTATTTCTTGTTGAAGCATAGTGGTTATTTATTGATTTTGGAGTATGTAGAAGAGTATTATGTTTCTTCTTACATAGTCGACAGGGACCCATCCTGCATTCGCTTGAATTATGACCCTTCCTTAAACAATTTGCACATAGATTATGTTTCGCAATTTCCAACATTCTTTCCTGAACACTCTTTGCCTTAAATACATTGCAATAATAAATTCTACGTTGTTCGTTACAAATGATACATGGATAAAAAATGTTACTGTGCGTTGGGGCCCTTTCTTCACTAGAAGATGTAAATGCCTTAATTATTGTATTTTTATTTTGTTTATTGTACGAGTTTGATGGATTTTGTGTTGTCTTATTGCTGTTGTCTGATTTGTTACGATATATTGATTCAAGAACGTCAGCGCGATCGATTAAAAATTTGTTGAATTGTTGTAAAGTTGGAATTTCGTCCCTATCAATGTTGCTACGTTGTTCCTCCCATTTAGTAAGTGTACGGTTATCCAACTTCGTCGTCAACATGTATATTATAAGACAATCCCATTGTGTGGGTTGTCCTAAATTGGACAACGCACGTAAATTTTTGATACATGAGCAACCATGAACCTTAAAGCATGTTCAGACTCTCGGGTAATAGTGTTGATATTAAATAATGACTTTAGATGATGGTTTATTAACAGTCTTTTGTTATTGTAACGATTGCATACTAACCTCCAGGCATCTTCATAATTGGCTGAGCATACTTCAAGGTTCGATATGATTCGCGCTGCGTTGCCTTCTAAGTAAGATAATAGATATTGAAATTTACGAATTGGTGATAATCGATTATTGTTATGAATAGAATTGTTAAACGAATCGCGGATTTCAAGCCAGCGGAAAAATGAGCCGTCAAATTTTGCAATGTTTAACTGTGGTAAATTAATCGGTAAATCAGAATGATCGGAAGCGTACTGTGCACAATTACCAACGGACTGACGTTTATCCCTTTCTATTGAGGGCATTTGTTGATCAAGAAATTCCTTGGCAGTAGCAAGCATATAAATCCTGTTCAATAATCTCCTCTCATCCATTTCCTCATCTAAAGAATCACTGGCTAACACCTCAATTTGATCTTGCAACTCATCAAATTTACCTGACAATGCTTCAAATTTATTTATTTTATAGTTAATTCAGCAACTACAATATTTGTTATTTTAAATGATCTTGTAATCTTATCTAAATAGTAAATTATAAATAAACTTGGTTATTTGTCCCTTAATTGAACTACGCTTAGCTATCAATTCTCTAAATTGCTTTGACTCAGTCATGATTATTAACAATAAATATACTTACACATAGGTGTTAAAAGTGTAAATATTAGAGTTGAAAAGTAAACAAAATATATCTCACGCTCCTCGCCGCGAAGGCACTGGCCGAACTGGAAGCAGGTGATGGATGAAGCGACTGACCTCGAAATGAACTTGAAAATTAGGTACACTCGACCCTGAAACCGTTCGGCAAAAATATTTAATATAATATAAATATATTGTTTTCGATGAAAATTGTATTTATTAGTTTAAAATAGAACTTAAAATCTACTAAAATAGTTGTAATATAGTCGAAATTGTTGTAACGTATTAAATATCGTTAATTAATTATATATATTATATTTTTTGAGATATCGTTATTGCGAAGTTAAAGTCAATACTTATTGGGATTAAAGACTGAATGGAAAAGAAGGACACTTATCTCAATTTCACGTATCTCAAACTCCAATTCTTACACGGCAAATTTGTATTTTTAGCTTCCGTAGGTTATCCTTTGAGTCGTCTTGCAATTATAATTAGTTCCAACTTCTTACATGAAATGGTGATAGTTTATTATATCAGATATTTCCGTTGAACTGTAATTTCCGTGATCACGTCGGGGTCACCAAATTATGTCTCAGATGGCCATATGAAACACCAAGTCTTGATAATAGTTAATAGTTTATTGCGATTATTTTATAGCACACTTTTGAAAAATTGTGTATCGTGAGTACAAAGAGAGAATGTTGTACAGCAATCTGAAGGTAGTGACACAATTATTTACTAACAAAATAATAAGCGCCTGTGGAATTTTAATAGCACTAATTGCAGTGGTGAGCCTTAACACTGACTTTAATTATTTATATTATTTAATAATGACTACAGGGAGGAAATATATACAGTACATGATTCCAATTTAATTTTAAGCATTTTTATAATAAGCTAAGTGAAATTTTTGATACTTGTGCCTCTTAAAAGCAAAAACCTAAAGATGTACTTGTACCTAGATATACTTACCGTATGGTATACATCGGAAATTATAAAAAATATTAAAATAAAGTACGTTTTACATAATAAATATAAAAGAAGTAAATTACGTAGTGATTATGAAGCGTTCGTTCAGTGTAGAGCAAAAGTGAAGGCAGAGATCGCACTCGCTCACGAAACTTATGAAAATCGCGTACAGAACCATCTGGCAACGAACCCGAAAGCTTTATGGAACTACGTGAGGTTAAGAAAAAGGTAACTCTTCCCAACATTATTTAATTAAAAATGGACAAGTCCTATCGAATGAGGAATGCGCTGACGAATTTGCACAATTTTTTCATTCCGTGTACAATCAAAAACCGTCTGTACTGGACGTGTCAGCAGCAGGCGTGGCTTCGATAGGGAGCGCATGGGTGCATCTCGCGGCCCTACAGCCGGCGGAGATACGCCGCGCGCTCTCCCGACTAATGCCGAAGCGCTTGGCAGGACCGGACTGTATACCACCGTTCATTTTTAGGGATTATCGCTTTGCTCTGGTGGAACCGTTACTACACTTGTTTATTACCTGCATCGTTACCGCGACCTCTCCTGTGTGGAAGCTTACTCGAGTCGTTCCAGTGCCGAAAGGTCGTGGAGATCCGGAACCTAGTGACTTCGGCCATTCACCACTGCTTGTATATGCAGGTAAAAACTTTGTCATCTGACGCGCAACATGGCTTCCGCTCTGGACGGAGTACAACCGGAAACTTGCTGCATTTAATGTCACAAGTAGTTCCAGCAGTTGATGCAGGGATACAGGTTGATGTGGCCTATTTCGATTTTCGAAGGCATTTGATACTGTCGATAATAATATCTTGATGGCAAAGTTGGCCGGAGTAGGCTGCACACATACATTGAATTTCTTCGCCAGCTACTTTCGAGACAGACGTCAGTACGTTGACTATGGTACTACTCTGAGCAGTACTTTAAAGGTCAGGGGTCAGTCAAGGAAGTAATTTGGGTTCTCTCCATTTTATCATTATGATAAACGACTTACCGGAGGTGATCAAGGAATCGAGGTGCCTTTTATTTGCTGATGACCTAAAATTAGTTATCGAAATAAGAGATACCTTAGACCATGCTAGACTGCAGCGGGATATAAATGAGGTCATGAAGTAGAGCCGGGACAATAAACTTTATTTTAAGGTGGGCAAATGCTACGTTGTCATTTAACCGACGTGTTCCGCGCCATCACCCGTACCATATGGAGAGAGCAGCTGCAGCGCGTCATGAAAGTGAAAGATCTGGGTGTTCACTTCACAAGTGATTTAAAGTTTCGAGAACACATTACTGAAGTCTGCAAGAGGGCATACCGCAATCTTGGTTTTATCCTGAGACAATCAAATGGGTTCACTAACATTAACACAATAAGGGCCTTGTATGAAGCAATGGTAAAAAGTCATTTGGAGTGCAACTCTGTGATTTGGGCTCCAAATGAAGACAAGTATAAGTCAAAGTTGGAAGGTGTTCAAAACAAGCTAGATTTTTATATCTCAAATTATATGGAGTGTATCCGGGTTATCCGTTACTGTATCCTACTCCGTTTATCCTCGGTATGGTAGAATACAGTAAACTGGAAGTAAGAAGGGAAGTATCGCTGGCCACATACTTGTTTAAGGTGTTACGGGGTGTAGTTAACAACCCAGCTATCCTGCAGGAGATGAAGTTGTGCGTGCCAGATCGAAGTGCCGAACGGCGGCGACGAGTGTGACTGCTGGAACTGCCGCGCGCGAGAACCAGCCTATTACGCGAGGCCCCACTCACCAGCGCACTACGCTTAATGCGGTGGCTGAGCGGATTGATTTATTCGGATGTTCTCTGAACGAGTTCACAAACCTCTTGTTATTTCTATGTTTTAGTTTATAGACTTATTATATATAACATACCTAAAATATGACTTATCTATCGTATTAGGGCAATCCTGTAATGATAGTAGTAGTAGGTGGATATATAATAAATAAATGATTTTGAAATATCAATTGCACTGAGATCTTCCCCTACTATACACTATCCATATATCCATCAATCAACCCGATACTTGTTAAATCAGCTTTATGTCTTTACTTTTGTAGCATCTAATAGCTCACCAAATCACTTCCGCTGTTGTGCTTTCCAGAAGCATACTATGGTTTTCTTTCGACTCATTCTAACCCTAAATTTTGCATCTGAAATTCTTACAGATAGAACTTGTATAAAAATCTGAATACTTGAATTTAATTATAGAAGGAATATTAGCATTTTTATTATCAGCCCTATTGTACAGATATATAATATACCTTAATCGTCACACGGTAGGCGGATTAACAATCGTAATACCAGACGTTTTGCAACTTTGATGCTGCTTCCCGACGCCGGTATTTGGCATATTAAATAAAGAGGCGATTCTCTAACGAAGTCCACAGGATTAGACGGAATATTAAAATTACTTTAGTAAAGGTCCCGAAAAAGCTTAAATACCCATAGTGCACACATTAGGAGATATACCCGCAGATTACGTGCTTTCTGTGTGCATTGCGTGTATCTATTGTGAGAGATTGCTAAAATAACCTCAATGAAATTATCTTTGAGAAAGCTTTTTTAAACAATTCCGAATCACAGCAGTAAATGTAAAAAATTACTTTCAATAAGAATTAAAAATGTAATATATATTGAAAAAAATGATTGTAATTATTAAATGAATTTTAGATCAAAATCTTGTGCATGAAATAATATATCTTAAAGACTGAAAACTCGGTTTATATTTGTAGTGTGCGAGTAACCAAAGTTCAATCCATTAATTTCTTTAGCCCAACTTTAATTTGCCTGACCGTATTGGTCAAACGACACTGTGATTTGCTTTGTGACACATCAAGCCGTATTATTCATTGGAGATATCAATAAAAGGCGGAAAAGTTCACAAGTAACCAGACTTACACACTTGACTTAAAGAGGCAGATTAAATTGATAATATAAATTACAAAATTCATGTACACAACTAAAAACAAATTGAATAAATTCCTATCATAAATTCATAAATGTACTATAAAAGCTATCAGACGATGGCCATAATAGAAATATATTTGTAAGCTTTCCTTTTTTTTTCAGGAAAATTACACAAAACACCACGCTTTTACTATTCAATACAAAGTAAACATGCTTTTCAGTTATTCAACAAAAGTAGAAAAATGTCATAGCCTTTTAAAGAAGCGTTGTTTCTTATTGTGCCCGCTATTCGTATCTTATTAGTGACGTATAAAAATTAAAGAAATTTTATATTCCTTTGTGATTCGTGTTTATTAATGGAAAATTCTTTTATACGTTACAAGCTTTCATTCTGTGTATTAAAAGTGGAATATTATTACAACATGCTTAAAAGTAAAATTCTACAGCCTCATTTCTGAGAGGGTTGTAGGATAGTCAAATGTTCACCATGCTGTCCCAATGTATGTTGGTGCACTTCACATTTCTTCGAAAAAAATATATATATATTTCGAAGACACATATATGTATACATTTATGTATATGTATATGTATATATATGTATATATTTAATTTTTCAGACATGCAGATTTCCTAACGATGATTTCCTTCTCTGTCTGCACTTAAAACTGAAATTAACAATCATTGTTGCCGGCGGAGATTGAACCCGGGTTGATTGCATATTATGTGATACGTGGTAGAGCCATGCTGCAGCTATATTAGTAGTATACTAGTTGTAGTACGAATGGGTCGGTTCGACCGGGGAAGGACCACGCTCTCACAGAATAGCGTAAAATAGCAGCTGCTGCTGTGTTTCGTATGGTGAGTGTAGAGAACCGGAGACCCTTTTTACTGGAAAAGAGGCATTCCATCTTAGTCCTCACGGGTGACGGCGCATCTGCATTTTGATTCTTTATTGAAGATAGATGTAGATGTCTATGGGTCACAGCAAACACTTACCATCAGGTGGACTGTGTGCTCGTTTGTCACCCTAATCTATTAAAAAAAAACATATGCATACTTATATTAAAAGATCAGACAATACTAAATTAAACCATGAATGAAACTATCAGAAAATAATTTAATACTATTTTGAAGCGCAGAGAGAAACAGAGAAACTAAGCGTTATTCTGCGCACACTCTCCGTAATGTATCCTGTATAACACTGAGAGTCTGGCTGCTTTGCACCTTAGACTGGTAAGATAGGTTTTAACCAGAGGGGTTACTAATAAGCCTCCTAGCATGCCTTTCCATTAAGTCCAAAGTAGCTAGATGGCATTTTGCTGCCATAACCATTTATGCCATAAATGGTTATGGCAGCAATACTTCATCCACAACCGGACTTGCGCTTTATATAGAGTAAGAAGCTATACTGCCGCACATTTTCAAGAAAGCTAAACTGCAATAAAACAGGTAAGCTACCTTGCAGCTGCTTTGGCTCTGGACCCTATGAACCGCCCATAGTTCAGGTTTATGAATATTGAATATGTATTATTTATGTATTAATTTTTATATTATTATTACTTTATTTATTGTAAATTGTTATAATATTAATTTCTAAAGCTATAATGTATTTTTATAATTATGGACTAAATATTTTATTTCTATATTCTGCGTTAAGAACATACCAAATTTGTCAAAATTCAATTTTCCAATCACACATTTTAAATAACACGAAGTAACTATTTCTACTCGTACTCTAAGTTTTGTCTATTAAAATTCTAACTAAAAAAATTAACAAGAAGTAAAAGTAGGTGCTAAGCTATATACTGTATTAGAAGAAGAATTAAAGTTCTGATTACAGAATGTGAGATTATTTTATTCGTTTTAGATGTTTGAATAAATATTTTTTTACCGTTTTGAGTAGACTAAGGAATATCACAATCTAAATGTCGTCTAAATAATTCCTTTAAAAATTTCTTCCCCTATTTTACCACTCTTAGGGGTCAAATTTCTTTTCTTATATGGGAGTGGCCCTAAATTATATTCTATTCAATAAGAAAAGCATCCTCAAAATCGGGTCTCAAATGGCGAAGATATCGCGTATCATATATACAAAATATATAAAAATTTCTTATATTTACGCGAACTTTACACATGAAATGAAATTAATTTTACGGATTTTATCGCGTTTAATTTAACTTTTTAATTGGGGTTCATGTTGACGCTACACATTAAATGAATCGAATTGTGACCGTCTTCCTTTTTTGAAATCGGCTCATGATATTATTTTTATACAGCTACAAAGAAAAGTAAAATACTGACCCAGCTTTCATTAGCATATGTTTATTTATTTTATTTATTTATTCTTTATTGCATTCCTTAATATAAAAGAATACAAAGGGCAGACTTAATGCCTTGAGGCATTCTCTACCAGTCAACCCGGAGGAGTGGTGAGAATTTGACGTAGGTGTAGCAATATAGAAAAAAACAACAAAATATAAATAATAATTAATTACGTTATATGTACCTTTTACTAATATATACAATAAATAAACTATAGAAATATCTCCTAATTATACATATATACAAATATATAAATACATACATAAACATACATATATACATATCAACATACATATATAAATAGTACATATAAATAACTATGAATATATACGTCTAACAATATAAATGACATGGATGATTCATGTAAAGTGTTGTCTTTAATGATGATGCACCAACTTTTAAAAGCAAACTTATTGGCAGCTTTTCTGATGTCATCGGGCAAGGAGTTCCAAAGGCGTGTAGCCTGAACTGTAAAGGAGTTACCATAGAACTCGGTGAAGTGAACTGGAATACATATTTTGTTGCTAGAAGATGAACGTAGAACCTATCATGAGATGAGGAAAGATAGTGAAATTTACTCTTAACATAAGAAGGCGAAAATGGGTCACTTAATTTGGAAAAAGAACAAGTAATATTCTGGAAATACGCCTCTGCCGGATTGTAAGCCAATTAAGCTTAGATATATATTGCGAAATATGGTCATACTTACGAAGCCCGAAAATAAATCTTATACAGTTATTGAGAAGGGGTTCCAGCTTTTTCAGAAGATCCTGGGACAGATCCGGGTAACACACATCTGCATTATCAATTATGGGTAATATGAGCGATTGGACAAGCATGATCTTAGACTTATGTATATATGTCCTCTTGGGCATAGCTTAAGTCTGTGAATTTACTAAAACGGTTATTAAGAGCCGAAGGATTTATTGTAATATTTTTCTAGACTATGTTCTTTTGTCTTGTATAAGAATTATAGAGAGTAGTAAATTTTGTGGTCCTGATTGAACAGGGTTTTTGCTAAAATACTTCTGCAATAAAACCACTGCAGTGATCTAACTTATGTAAGATATACTTCATATACCTACTATACACATTTTTACTCATCAATATCTTTTGCGTGATATCCACACAATACATTTGCTTATTATTATTAAAAAAGGCCGTCAAGTTTTTGATGGTTTATGTCCATCGTAAATATTTAATTATGGCGTCATAGTTGACATAGATTCCACGTACGTAGTAAATACGAGTATGTTATTGTAAATTTGTTGTTAATGTACACAGAGATAATAAAATATTATAATCTATTAATAATCAATTTAGGTACAATGTAAAATAAATAAAAAATTATTTTAATTATAAATAATTGTAAAATTTGCTATTGCCATATTTTATATAATATACAAAGAATTTATGTTGACACTTTCGCTGTCCGATTTTCAGACACAATAGTAAGACAATAGCAATGAACTATATGTAGTTCACGGGACAGCGAATGGATTAATAGTGATAATGTTATTAAGTCAAGCGATTGCTGCTTGCCAGTCGACTTACGAGTATGTCGCTCCGACAGAATATCAGCACTGCGGTAGCTTTTGTTATTGTAGAATTATGCCGAGTCGCCCTTATTGTTGCTGCAATCCAAAGTTAACTTTGTTTCATAGCCTAAAAGCTTCTTGTAGAGGAGTAATTAGTGTTGATTTGTCATAAAGGTTTTTATATTAATATTTTATTAAGGTATTTGCAGTAAAGAATAAACATGTTTTCTTTCTTGACTCCAAGTCACCACTAAAAATGTATGGTGATCGCACCGCTACGCCGTACGCCCTGCCAAATACTCTTTACTCAGCGATACAGTTTTGCCTCGGCGTATTGCTGCATCATATCCTTAAAAAACCTTATAATTTTTATCCTCAAGAATACGTTAATGTCTTACTAGGATTTTCTGCAGTACAGTGGAGGTGTTTTACAACAAACGGCGTTGGACAATCATCCAGGCTTGGACTATTATTTATGAGATTTGTACCCACGGACACTCGGCGTCGCAGCTGTACGCTTAGGGACTAAACTAACGAGCCATTGTACTTCGTAAATAAAAGAAAAATTCGAGGATTTTTTTAAATTTACTTTTTTGCTTTATAAAACTTTCTTTTAAGCGGTAAGTATTTCTTAGGAAGAATATTCCAACATAATAGATTTAATATCGTTTTTAGTCCTCTGGAAACCTTTTTAATTCTCAACATTACATATTCTTTATGGATTTATTCACTAACTCAGTAATAAAAGTACACAAGAGGGAATTTTCAATTTCAAAACTGGCACTTATTTGAAATAATTCATACTTTTAAAAAAAAGAAAAATCAATCATTTGATGTTGCTTGAAATTGTGCTTGTTGATGGTGGACCTGAAAGTTGCCTAGGAGTCCATCTGTGTAGGTACCACCCTCTTACTTACTTCTGCCGCCAAATGGTCTGCAAGGTAATAGAGAGTCTGTTTTACAGGCTGTGTAACACTCGATCTAAGTCTTCAGAGGTGATAACGCATCTGTAGCCGTCTTTGTTTGAAGCTGGCTACAGGTGTACATGGACTGCAGTAGGCACTTGCCATCCGATGAACTGTTAGTTCGTTTGTCACTTCAGATTTATAAAAAAAATGTGGCTCATCCTCGACACCTTTCTTTCCGTGTCTAAAGCGTTAAAACCACTCAAACACACACTTTTTACACACTGCTTTAACACTGTACACTTGTACTAACATTTCATTTTGAAATGACATGAGTTCTAACACTGACATCGTTAGATTGATCTCAGCGTCACTGCTTGGTGATTTGCGCGATGGGGGGCACTCGGTGAAATTTCTGTCAATTCGTACGCGCGGGCGCCTTATCCTAACCCGCGCAGTTTTTATCATAATGTGGGGCCATTCACTAAACTTTTCAGACCCACTATGTATATAATCGTTGATACGTCTTTAAGAGATCGTCTAATTATGAACGACTTGACCGATTAAGCTCCTATTCACACAATATATTAGTATCGTCGAGATGTTTGTTCGTAGCTATGCTAGGATCGGATAAGTGACGCTGCAGTCAAGTTTTTAACAAATTCTATATTTATGGACCAAAATTAATAATATCCGCAATAATTGTTGATAGTTATAGTGCCAAAAAAGAAAGTCAGAAAATTTAGAACCGCAAGGTGTCGCTGTGGTCTAGTAATTAATAAATTATAGCGCTGTGATCGAGACGAGTTATTAATAAATTGTATTCCGCCGATACCGGTTAAAACCTATTAGTTTATTTTCTTTCTTTTATTTAAAAATATTTTTTTAAGTAGTAAGTAGAGACTTCAATTCACGCATGCATATAAGTATTATTAATATTTTTTATATAAAATGAAGCAAACGACCACAATACTCACCTAATTGCAATTGATCACTGCCGCCCATAAACATCAGCAAAACTAAAGTAATTGCAGGTGTGTTGGCAGCATTTTAGAAAGGAGTAGGCTCTTTTCTTGAAGGTCCTTAAGTCATTTCGGTGCGGAACAACCTCTGGCAGCAGTACAATCCACAATCTAGTAATGCGTGGCAGCATATTCAAGGTTAATCGCATGGTTTTCACAGACATATTTATTTATTATAATGTTAATTCAATATTCGATTCACAACACGTCAACAGTGTTTTAGATCCACCTTTAAAATTACGTCAAACGGTATATATAACTCAATAATATTTTTTTATCTCCACACTGAACAGTCGTGTAGGTGAACACAGCCCTCGCATTGGTGTGGCTGCTTCCCTTCATTCGTTTTAGATTGATTTCCCGCAATCATGGGTAGCCAGACCCATGCCTGTCAAGCCAGCCGAATGAGGTTACGAAGTTTGAAGAAAATTTGGACTTACGCCCGTTACTTGATTAAACATAAGATTAATAATCCGTGCTTATCATATATCAACCCTTTGTACTTGATCAAAATTTCCCTGAGTGAATAAGAAACACAACATTACGTTTTGATTAGTTTGCTAGTTGTTAAAGTTCTTGACAAAGATTAATTCAAGGGATCTACTGACGTAAGATATCCTCTGATCTAACAACTCAGTAAAAAGGTTCCATTTGTTTTCTTTATTGCTTAAGTGATAACGACCTGCTTAAATTTGGCTACGACCCTTTTTCAAAATTACTTTATCTTAAAATTCGAATATTTATAGATCTGCACAGCCAAAACCTACCTTACGCGTTTCCAATATTCTATTAGCCAGTGATTATTTTGAGTTTCTATTTTAATAGAAATAAGGATGAACGATGAGTACATAGTCCACCTTAATGATGGTAAATCAATAAAATATTATTCTGTCTGTGCAATGTTGTCATCTCGCAGGACTCAGATGTAATACTTTAATGCAATTGCAATAAATAGTTCTTCGGTTTTAGTTACTCACCGTATGAAACGCAGCAGCATCATGCTGGTACTCTGTGCGAGCCGTGCAGTGTAAGAATATGCACTACCCCATGTTATCCCGTGGGTTTCGTAAGAGGCGACGGAGGGAAACAAATCTGGCGATGGGCAGCAGCATCTTTCTAATAAAATGCTGCCCACCTACTGATTTCCTGTCGCTTCTTACGACACTTACAGTATGATATAGGGTAGTGGATTCTCTGAAACTACCTGTAAGTTAGTTAGAAGAAATCTGTTTATATATTTGGCATGTCGTTGCGAGTTAATTCACAGTAGTATAGAATAGTATTCATAGTAGCCATTCATGTAGTTTGTGGTTGTGACTAGATAATTTATATTATAAACAGTAACTTATAAAATAGATACATATTCCCAGAAAGTCAATTTCGTAAAAACTAAACACTTTTATTTGAATTGAATTGAATATAAGAGCGGATTCAACTTATTTTTAGTATCAGGGTTTCCTTTTATCGAACTCAATGGAAATATCGGTTGAATGATTACCTTTGTAGAATACCCTTTTCGATTTAATATTTCGTGGTGAGTTTTAAGGCTTTTATTTGGCGTAAATAAGATGATGCGCTATTTTGGTAGCACATTCTGTTAAGCATTTTTATTTTATATTTGTTTACTGAGAATTTGAATTTGTAATGATTTTATCGTCGTTAACTCTATGTGGAACCCTTGAAAAAACCACACTTTTGTAATTAATTTAAATACAAGACATACCTCACCTCGTCAGTGTTCAGTAAACCGTTGTAGCCCAGGGGTTAAGCGTTCTTTGTAAATTTCACAGAACTTGAGCAACCCGAGTTAGGTTTCAACCGGCACCAGTAAAATTGCCATTTTATTGATAAGAATTACAAAAAAAATTCAATTTTAAGTGCCTCATTGACCATGTGCTCAGCGATGAAGAAAAACATCGTAAGAATGTCTGAAATCTTATACGTATATAAAAAAATACTCTTTACTTACATACTTCAAGTCAACACAGACTTAAGCCTTTTTACGAATGTGCCAGTTGCAACTATCATTTCATAAAAGTCCATTTATTTATCAATTATTCTTTTTAAAAAAAACATTTCGGATAAAATATAGCCTATGTCACTCTTGGCATAACTCCATATCTGTTCAAGATTCATTACAGCTGGTGCAGACATTCCGAAGATCAAAACCTGGACAGTTTGTCCGGGTTCTGAACTTCTAACGATTTATAAAATGACCATTGGTTACTAGCTGTTTTTTTACTCAGTCTAAAAAACAGTTATTAATGGTCATTCTAAATCCCGTGCTACTGTGATACGAATATGTAGTATATAATTTTTAGAAGGAAATAACTCTTACGTAATTATTTTCTTTTGCCTATTATTATTAATTTGTCATAAGCAGTTTTATGCTACAACTGTATATCACCAAAACTTTGTATACGTAGCAATTTAGGTAACTTTTCCACTAAATTCTACCTGATAAGTGAATTTTTTTTTTTAATTAACAGTCACCAATTAGTCACTAAATCTTGACACATATTTCAAAGCAAAATACATAGGCGTTCTGGATTTATTCTGTGATATATACCTAATCTTCAAGCCAGAATCCTCCCTAAGACATATGTATACCTCCGGTTTCGTTGGAACAATAATATGTTTCAATCTCGGTTAAAGAAATTCACCAATTTCTCCCTAAATCTTAAAATAGGAATCACATCTCAAAAGCAGACAGTAATGGCGTCTCCGAGGGGAGGCTGCTAGCTTGAATTCAAGCTAGAATCCTCCCAATAAAAGGGCTAAATATGCTAAAGTATTAAGTCACAATTTTTTTTGTTAAGTCATTAATCGTCACCAATTCCTCAATAAATCCTGATATAATAAAATTATAAAAATTTGGATAGCGTTGGGAAGGATTCCAGTTTGAAGGACGCAGTATTATGCTCATTATTGCACCACGTGCCCATATTTTACTAATATTTGTATCGTCGTAGAGGCAAATGGAGGTTAAAACGAAAAAAAATATTAAAGCTTGTATGTTATTTTCTTCTTAGTTATATAAAATACCAATAATAAAAAGTATCGTGACGAGTTCGATCCAGTTACAAAAAAAAAATGTAATGGAAAATACGCGTAGAAATACACAATAGGGATTTAAGTATGAGGAGACGAACCATTAAGGAATTTAACGATTTTTAAACGGCAAAATTTTATTATTTTCCCGAAGTATTGTTTAGACCTTTAGGGTCTTTAAAATAAATACTACATTTTAAGCTTATATGTAACAAGACCTCAAGGGTTATACTTAACCTCAAGTCCCAAGCCATTTTCACTTTTCACAATACAATACCGATATTGTTTCGGATCGAAGAACATATTATTAATATTAACTGTAAGTTTCTATTTACAGAAAGTTTGTATTAAAAAGAAAAAAATATATATTTCATTATTGATAGCTGATGGTATTTCTATTTATAGTAATTTATATTACCATAAATACTCACAGCGCAAAGCACTCCTCTCCTGGACATCCACAAGTGGGCCTGACGCAATCCCCCCAATTGTGCTGAGGACGTGTGCTCGGAGTTGGCACCGGTTCTAACGCGTCTTTCCGGTACTCCTACTCCCTAGGCGTAGTCCCGAAATCATGGAAGACAGATTTCGTCCACCCAATCTCTAAAGGTGACCGCTCAGACCCGTCCAACTACAGGCCTATCGCCATCACCTCTTTGTTCTCCAAAATAGTGGAATCCATTATAAACTGCCAGCTCATGCGGTACCTTGAGGATCACCAGCTGATTAGTGACCAATACGGTTTTCGTCGGGGTCGATCAGCTGGTGATCTTCTGGTCTACCTGACCCATAGATGGGCGGAGGCAGTAGAGTCAAGGGAGGCATTGGCCGTTAGTTTGGACATGGCTTTCGATCGGGTTTGGCATAAGCGCTTTCGAAGCTCCTTCCTATGGGCTTCCGAGAAATTGTGCAATTGGATCACCAGCTTTCTTGCAGATCGGGCAATCAAGGTTGTTGTAGACGGTGCATGCTCCAACTACAAGCCTATTAACGCTGGTGTTCCACAAGGCTGCGTGCTATCACCAACGCTGTTTCTTCTGCATATCAATGATATGTTGCAAACCGGTAGCATTCATTGCTATGCGGATAATAGCAGTGGTGATGCTCTATACGCCGGCCGTGCGAATATTTCTCGGGAAAACGTCGCCGAGTACCGGAACAAACTTGTGTCTGAAGTCAAATCTTTGCTGAACAAAGTCTCGGATTGGGCGCGACTAAATCTAGTCCAGTTTAATCCTCAGAAGACACAAGTTTGCGCGTTTACCGCTAAAAAGAACCCCTTTGTCGTATCTCCTCAGTTTCAAGGCACTCCCTTGTTGCCTCAGCCAGTATCGGAATCCTCGGCGTCGACATATCGGTGACGTGCAGTTTCGCGGTCACTTGGAAGAGAAGGCCAAATTGGCCTCTAAAAGCTTGGCGTGCTCAGCAGAGTGGGACAGTATTTCATGCCGGCACAACGCCTGCAACTTTACAAGGCGCAGGTTCGGCCTCACATGGAATACTGTTCCCATCTCTGGCTGGGCTCCCAGTGCCAGCTACTTCCACTTGACCGCATCCAGCGCAGAGCGGCTCGAATCGTCGACGACCGAGTCCTTTCCGATCGGCTCGATTCATTGGCGCTGCGAAGAGATGTTGCATCTCTTTGCATTTTCTTTCGCATTTACCACGGGGGTGCTCTGAGGAATTCGGATTAATCCCAGCCGCCACATTCACGAACGCACATCGCGGCAGAACTCCCGATACCCACACCATCTGGATGATTGGCGGTCCACCACTGTGCGATTTAGAAGATGTTTTCTTCCTCGCACATTTCCTTGTGGAATAGTTTACCACCAGCGATTTTCCGGATCGATACGACTTAGGGACCTTCAAGAAAAGAGCCTACTCCTTTTTAAAGGCCGGCAACGCATCTGCAATTCCTCTGGTTCCCCTGATGTTGCAGTTGTTCATGGGCGGCGGTAGTCACTTACCATCAGGTGAACCGCATGCTCGTTTGCCCCCTCTCCTATAAATAAAAAAATATAAAAATAAAAACATAAATTTAGTCCTTGGTTCAACTGGTAAAGTGTGATACATAAGAAGATGACAACATAAGAATACGGTACGAAAATAATTCAAGAGCGAAAATAAAGAGGGTCTTCAGGAACTAAATGGTCAGCATATTTTGTGGCGTATAAGTAATTATTACAAAAGATTAAGTCGAGTATTATTCTGTTGGGCACATTCGTATTTGAATTATTTTGTAGATTACACTTATTTAAGGTATGAATGAAGTTGGATTGAGATGACCTCTTAATATTTTTTGGACAAAGTGAGTACCCATTATCATCAAGAGTCCAAGATATATTTGGCAGATTAAAATCTCCCAAATAACGAAAGAATCAGTTAAATTGTTCGTTACTATGTTAAATAATTATGTTACAAAACAAGCTAACTGTGCAGTTAATGTGTAACGCATATTTTGTCTGTATATATAGACCGCACAAATATGAATTTTATGTTCTGGATTGCATAAAGTTTATCGATACCCATATGTCTTCTGAAGAAAGCCAGTCGACCAGCTCATGGACAACAAGCTTACGCCTAACAAACAGCGATAAGGACAGCACTTCCCAACGTTTGACTTGTAACACTGAAGTTTCTATCACGCATCTGAAAAACATAAAGATCATCAAAGTTAAGCATATTAGATCATTATAGTTAATACATACATTTTTCAAAAAAATTGACATGTCACAATGTGCACCTATCTATCGGTGCTGCGAGTGAGCTACGCACGACTTCTTCTTTCACTTCCATTGGCGCTATAACTATTTCCCATTTGTGCCATTTCTTAGCTTCCTTCTTTCATGAATGATGAATGATGAAATGATGTCCTGAGATATAAATATAGATATTTGCAAATTCGAATTAATTTGTGCTACTATTCACATTCGGAACCGCTTTTTATTTACTTGTTATGTAGTATATATTCCACCACAGACGGCAGATAATGAGTATATAGTAATATTTAATCTGTTAGAAAAAATATGTATTAAATATAAAAACAATGTTGTAATAGTAGGAGATTTTAACATGTTTTCATGCAATAACTATGTACTTAATTTGTGTGAATATTTTGTAGCCTTCTGTGAACTTAATGGTTTCTTATATTTACGCGAACACTACACATTGAATAAAACTATTTTTACGGATTTTATCGCATTTAATTTTACTAATTTTGATTCCCGACGTTTCGGGTGCTTTACAGCACCCATGGTCACGGGGGGGACTGAGGTGTTTGACGTCCTAATGTCATAGTTAGCCCGCTACCTTCAGTTTTTGAATATTAATTTTGGTCCGATCTACGCAGAATGAGCTTACAGTATCTTGAAGTCTTGCAGTGGTATGCTTGGGTTTGGATTTAATTTTGTTAATTATAGGATCCCAAGCAGATGGCACCATCCATCTTCTCTATTGAAATTAGGATGTTTTTAATTTCAATAGCCTCGCGTATCATCCTTGGTAGGAATCGGTGTATTTTGCGAGGATTTGTGGTCTATCAAATCTGATGTAATGGTGGGGACGATCTTGAACATGTTCACAGACTGCAGACTTCCCAGAGCGTCGGTGCCTCACGTCAGCTATATGTTCTTTCACGCGGGTTTTAATGGATCTTTTGTTTGTCTTATGTAAGAGACCACATTCACAATCAAGCTTGTACACTCCTGCATCTTGTAGAGGATATTACACTTGACGGATGGTAAAATTGACTAATCTTCTTCGGCGGCTTGGTATGTTAATAAACTCGCTTCAAAATATAGCCAACCTTGTCTGTGACTCCTCTGACATAGGGTAATACAGCAGGCACACGCTCGACTGTGGCCGGCTTCACTCGGTCACTGTGACGTAGGCGCGGGACCCGAAGCTTGTTGTCTTGCAATACTTGCTCGACGTGCTGAAGCTCGGCGGCCAGATGTTTTCTGTCACAGATCCCTCGTGCTCTTTGAAACAAAGATTTTCCCACGGTAGCTAACTGTGATGGATGATGGTGCGATTCACCATTTAAATATCGGTTGGTATGGGTCTTTTTCCTATACGAAACGTCGGGAATCAAAATTAGTAAAATTAAACGCGATAAAATCCGTAAAAATAGTTTTATTCAATGTGTAGTGTTCGCGTAAATATAAGAAACCATTATGTAAACCAGTACGGACTGGTAATAGCAAATAAAATTTGCCGATTAGAAGATCTTAAAACTAAGCGTGCAAGATATATAACATCTTTAAATTTCTTGAAGAGATGCAGAGACCATAATCTCATTCCTACGTGTGTCAAAATATCAACCAAAAAGGACATTCGAGGAAGCGCTAAGATCCTAAATCAGGCAAGTAAAAAGTTGTTACGAACGGTGATTCAGCAAAAACGGTTCGATCTACAATTCATAAATAATACCATAGACAATTTGTCCAGTGAGTTAAAGACAATTTTAACGACATTTGATTTTAATAATTGCATTGAAACTTTAAACAAACGCGAAACATCGAAATATAATGAATGCAAAATAAACAAATAGAAAAATATCAAAATTAACTATCAAATCAAATGCCAAACATCCACAGACACAAACAATAAACAACGCACGGTCTATAATCTGTCAAAACAAACACTGGACGAACCTACAATAAAAGTATTATCGAAGGCCTGAATTTCGCAATAACACCGCGAAATCCCGTATGAGGAAATTATCTGTAACGTTGAGGATTGTCTGTTTAAAAACAATGTGGGAAAGGAAGATTTAGAGGCCATACGTCAAGACATTTCGTCCTTGTTACGTCGAAGTTCAGTGCCGAAACTAAATCTACCCAAAGACGAGATTAAAGCGTTGTACAACTTACGCAACAGACCAGAACTCACGATTCTCCGTGCAGATAAAGGAAATGCTACGGTAGTAATGCATACGTCAGATTATAATTCTAAAATACAACAACTTTTATCGGACGAGTACGTACAAAAGGTCAAAACAGACCCTACAACCAATGTGCTTAAAACAACAAGCGATCTGTTAAAAATTACTCGAAAAATTAGATCTCGACGTAAATTCGATAATACCACCATGTACCAAACCACCGAGGTTGTATGGGTTACCAAAATACACAAACCAAACGCTCCACTACGTCCTATAGTAGCCAGATCGACTCACCAACTTATAAATTGGCTCAACACTTGGCAAAAGTTCTGTCACCGCTGAGAGGACAAACCAGAGCACACACGAAGGATTCATACCATTTTGTTAGTGAGATAAAGACCACATCTCGCTGACAATGAAACTATGGTCAGTTTTGATGTTCAGTCACTATTTACATGCTTACCCATTGAAGACTGCATCTCAATTGTAACCAGGAAGCTAGAAGAATACAACATGCCTACAGAATGCATTACTGTTAAAACACTGCCTTACATCTGGCTATCTATTGTGGAAGGAGGAGTTCTACAAGCAAGTAGATGGCGTAGCAATGGGTTCACCCGTATCTCCCATAGTCGCCGACATATTCATGGAGGATTTTGAGGAAAAGCCCTTCTTACTGCTCTGTATATCCAAGATTCTACAAGCGGTACGTAGACGACACTTTCACAATTTTACCATCTGACAAAGTAACTGCATTTTTAAACCACCTTAATTCCATAAATTCTAAAATACAATTCACAATGGAGTTAGAGGCAAACAATTCTTTAGCTTTCCTAGATGTTTTAGTCATCCGAAATCCTGATAACACTATTGGTCACACTGTGTATATGAAAAAGACCCATACCAACCGATATTTAAATGGTGAATCGCACCATCATCCATCACAGTTAGCTACCGTGGGAAAATCTTTGTTTCAGAGAGCACGAGGGATCTGTGACAGAAAACATCTGGCCGCCGAGCTTCAGGACGTCGAGCAAGTATTGCAAGACAACAAGCTTCGGGTCCTGCGCCTACGTCACAGTGACCGAGTGAAGCCGGCCACAGTCGAGCGTGTGCCTGCTGTACTACCCTATGTCAGAGGAGTCACAGACAAGGTTGGCTATATTTTGAAGCGAGCTTCTATTAAAACATACTTCAAGCCGCTGAAGAAGATTAGTCAATTTTTACCATCCGTCAAGTGTAATATCCTTCTACAAGATGCAGGAGTGTACAAGCTTGATTGTGAATGTGGTCTCTCTTACATAGGACAAACAAAAAGATCCATTAAAACCCGCGTGAAAGAACATATAGCTGACGTGAGGCACCGACGCTCTGGGAAATCTGCAGTCTGTGAACATGTTCAAGATCGTCCCCACCATTACATCAGATTTGATAGACCACAAATCCTCGCAAAGAACACCAATTCCTACCAAGGCTGATACGCGAGGCTATTGAAATTAAAAACATCCTAATTTCAATAGAGAAGATGGATGGTGCTGCCATCTGCTTGGGATCCTATAATTAACAAAATTAAATCCAAACCCAAGCATACCACTGCAAGACTTCAAGATACTGTAAGCTCATTCTGCATAGATCGGACCAAAATTAATATTCAAAAACTGAAGGTAGCCGGGCTAACTATGACATTAGGACGTCAAACACCTCAGTCCCCCCCGTGACCATGGGTGCTGTAAAGCACCCGAAACGTCGGGAATCAAAATTAGTAAAATTAAACGCGATAAAATCCGTAAAAATAGTTTTATTCAATGTGAACTTGTTCAGTGTAATACGGCCCCAAACTGTAGTGGCAGACAGCTTGATCTTCTGTTGAGCGGGCACGACAACTTGTCGGTATGTGCGGGAGATGAGGCCTTACAGCCCGTGGACGCGTACCATCCCTCACTCGTCGTGGCCGTCACTGTCAACATGTCGCCAACGTTCCACAGACAGACCGACGATCACCGTGATCCGACTCGGGTAGCGTATAAGCAATGGAATTTCAATAAAGCTGACTGTCTTAGATGGACATATGAAACACCAAGTCTTGATAATAGTTAATAGTTTATTGCGATTATTTTATAGCATACTTTTGAAAAATTGTGTATCGTGAGTACAAAGAGAGAAGATACAGCAATCTGAAGGTAGTGACACAATTATATACTAACAAAAATAATAAGCGCCTGTGGAATTTTAATAGCACCTAATTGCAGTGGTGAGCCTTAACATCTTCCCCCCCATTGAAAGACCTGGGCTTTCAATCTTGAAGGTCTTCTTGGTTTGGAAGGGGATATAGGCGCACGAAAGGTCGGCGAATGCATCCTCTTGTTGTATTGATGTCTGCTACTCTTAAAATGCCGTCTGAACCCGGAAAAAGTCTTGCTACACGTCCCAGACGCCAACATAAAGGTGGTAGCGAATCTTCTTTGATGATGACTAGGTCTCCAACCTTTAGTTTGTCTTTAGTCGTTTTCACTTTGTTCTTAGCTGAATTCCGATATATATTCATTTTGCCACTTCTGCCAAAATGCTGCCGAATTTGTTCTAATCTTGCGTGTCTTTGTAGAGCATTTTCCTTCGCATTGAGAAGATTTGGTGAAGGCAACGCAGTTAGTTGTCTTCCTGAAAAGTGCCTGGGGAGAGGCAAAGGTAATCGTTCGGGAAGATAGTGGACAAAGGGACGATTGTTAAGTATAGCCTCAACCTGCGCAAATAACGTTGAAAGCTCTTCGAAGGTTAAATAAAATTGCCCATAACGCGCTTAATGTGAAATTTGGCTGATTTCACACCCTCCCAAATACCGCCGAAGTGAGGAGCGTAAGATGGTATAAAACAAATTTGAAACCTTCTTGAGTTGCAAAATCAGAGATAGTGTCAGTATGATTGCTCAAAAGGAGGCGATTTCCTTTGATGCTGCCGTGAAATTTCGACCATTATCGCAAAATACCTCCTGGCCGGTCGCGTCGTGAAACGAACCTACGCAATGTCATAATGAAACAATCTTTAGTAAGGTCACTTACAACTTCTAGGTGTATACATTTGTAGCGCAAGCAAACAAATATGCACATATAACATTTCATAAGTCTTGCACCACGACCTCTACGATTGAGTATGTAGAAAGGACCTGCAAAATCCAATCCTACCGAAATAAAGGCCAGGATTCACTCGCTGGAGTAAGTCTCCCATTTTGGTGTTAAAGTTTTACCTTGAGCACGTCGACAACGTACACACTTATAAACAGTACGCCGTGCAAGTCTACCGTTAATAGGCCAGATAGTATTTCTTACAATAGCGAGTAATGATTGGGGGCCTGCATGCATGCCGCGTAAGTGCTCATATGCAAAAATAAGTTTACAAAGATGATGAGATGAGTCTAATAATATCGGATGCCTTCTCTCATGAACAATTAGCAGCATCGATGCGACCACCGACTCTGATTAAATTTTCACTTGATAAAAATGGAGTTAATGCTAAAATTTTTGATTTAGGACTGATTGGGTGATGATGATGATGATGACTGATGATTTATTTAATTCATCAAGAGTCAATTTACCAACTTGCTTAGATTTTGCATTTTTAATATTGTAAATAAAACGCAGAACATATGCCATAGTTCGACGAATTCTTGTAAATTTTGAAAATCTTTGCCATTCGATTATAGAAGTCTGTAATATTGTTGATAAAATAACTTTATTTTCAGTCAAATCCACATGTTTGTTGGGTTTTAAAACAGGCCATAAAGAATCATCAAAATATAAGAAACTGGGTCCTGACCACCACAGATTTGAATTTATGAGCTGAGTAGCACTAACAAATCTGGATATAAGATCTGCCGGGTTGCTAGCAGTGGGTACATAATGCCCGTTTTTTCTAATATTAAACCAACTCTGTTAGCGACAAAGCTCTTAAGTTTATATGAACTGCCACCCAGCCAACCCAACACCACGCTCGAATCAGACCAGTATATTATCCGGTCTGGTTTATATCTTATTGCCTTGACGACACTATTGCATAATCGCGCTGAAAGCAACGCAGCGCACAGTTCTAGTCGCGGTGTTGTGGTTGGCTTCAGCGGAGCTACTTTCGACTTAGCACATAGTAGTTTGACAAAAACCTTGTTATTGGCGTTTGTAGACTTAACATAAACACAAGATCCATAAGCTGCCTGTGATGCATCACTGAATACATGAATTTCAACCGAAGTTGGCGCATCACAAATAACTGTTCTTGGAATCTTTAATCGTGATAAGATAGGTAGCGAATTTACAAAGCCTTGCCAAATCGAATTGATGTTTGATGGAACTGGCTCATCCCAATCTAGTTTAAGCTGCCAAATTTTTTGTAATAGAATTTTAGGTACAATGACACATGGACTTAAAAGACCCAAGGGGTCAAAGATCTTAAATGCATTGGACATGATAGACCTCTTAGTAGCGTGTAAGTTTGTAGGGGGGAGGGTTATAGGAAAGTGTAGTATATCATTATAGGGATTCCACCCCAATCCTAGCGTGCTTGAAGATTCACTAATCGTAAAATTTTCATTACTTTTAAGTTCAGAATTGTTGAATATAGAAGGAAAATTTGTTATGTATTTTCTCAAATTTTAAAGCATTAATTATGCTTTATTGAGCTCGCTTGAGACTGATTCTTGTATATATTTTAATTGTTTTTCACTGTTGGAACCAGTTATCAAATCATCGATGTAAAAATCGTTCTGTATAATAGTCTTTATAGCTTCGTCTTTGCATTCTTCACCCACCTGCCAAACACATCGAGTGCTCAAATAACTCGCACTTGCAGTACCGTAAGTAAGAGTATTTAAGCGCAATGTTTTTATTGGTTGAGACTCATCTTCCCTCCATAAAATAAGTTGAAGGTCGCGATCTTCCTCAGCAACATATATCTGACGGTACATTTTTTCGATATCAGCTGTCAGGAGATATTTGTATTTGCGGGCTCTTACAAGAATGGAAAAGAGAGAGTCCTGAACGGTAGGTCATACCCTAAGAATGTCGTTTAATGAGAAGCCTGAGGAAGTGGGAGCTGATCCATCAAACACTATTCTAATTTTTTTGGGTCTGCCAATTCAATATGTGTTGGCAGGTTTAATTGTTTTCTATCAATGGGACACCTTGGTAGATCGCCTGTTATTTCATTAATAACATAACATGAAAGTTGAATATTATAGTTGTTACGCATTGATTGTATTTTTACAACACATGATTCCTTAACAGTACTTATAGAGCTGTTTCCAATACCAATGACATTCAACTGGATAGAATTAGAATGTAATGATAGCTTATTTTGTAATTGTCTAAGAGAGCACGAATCGTCTCAAATTTATTCGTCAATGGATTAATTACCTAGATCAACGCTCTTGACAAAAGTATATGATTAGTGTCAGGATTGCACCCATAGACCATAGATTCATTACGTGCTTTGTCGTTATCGTCGTTCTGTGTATTATTGATAGAAGTGTTGTTGGTATGGTTATTGTTTGAAGCATAGTGGTTATTTATTGATTTTGGAGTATGTAGAAGAGTATTATGTTTCTTCTTACATAGTCGACAGGGACCCATCCTGCATTCGCTTGAATTATGACCCTTCCTTAAACAATTTGCACATAGATTATGTTTCGCAATTTCCAACATTCTTTCCTGAACACTCTTTGCCTTAAATACATTGCAATAATAAATTCTACGTTGTTCGTTACAAATGATACATGGATAAAAAATGTTACTGTGCGTTGGGGCCCTTTCTTCACTAGAAGATGTAAATGCCTTAATTATTGTATTTTTATTTTGTTTATTGTACGAGTTTGATGGATTTTGTGTTGTCTTATTGCTATTGTTTGATTTGTTACGATATATTGATTCAAGAACGTCAGCGCGATCGATTAAAAATTTGTTGAATTGTTGTAAAGTTGGAATTTCGTCACTATCAATGTTGCTACGTTGTTCCTCCCATTTAGTAAGTGTACGGTTATCCAACTTCGTCGTCAACATGTATATTATAAGACAATCCCAATTATGTGTGGGTTGTCCTAAATTGGACATCGCACGTAAATTTTTTGATACATGAGCAACCATGAACCTTAAAGCATGTTCAGACTCTCGAGTAATAGTGTTGATATTAAATGATGACTTTAGATGATGGTTTATTAACAGTCTTTTGTTATTGTAACGATTGCATACTAACCTCCAGGCATCTTCATAATTGGCTGAGCATACTTCAAGTTTCGATATGATTCGCGCTGCGTTGCCTTCTAAGTAAGATAATAGATATTGAAATTTACGAATTGGTGATAATCGATTATTGTTATGAATAGAATTGTTAAACGAATCACGGAATTCAAGCCAGCGGAAAAATGAGCCGTCAAATTTTGCAATATTTAACTGTGGTAAATTAATCGGTAAATCAGAATGATCGGAAGCGTACTGAGCACAATTACCAACGGACTGACGTTTATCCCTTTCTATTGAGGGCATTTGTTGATCAAGAAATTCCTTGGCAGTAGCCAAGCATAGTATCAAATCCTGTTCAATAATCTCCCTCTCATCCATTTCCTCATCTAAAGAATCACCGGCTAACACCTCAATTTGATCTTGCAACTCATCAAATTTACCTGACAATGCTTCAAATTTATTTATTTTTATAGTTAATTCAGCAACTACAATATTTGTTATTTTAAATGATCTTGTAATCTTATCTAAATAGTAAATTATAAATAAACTTGGTTATTTGTCCCTTAATTGAACTACGCTTAGCTATCAATTCTCTAAATTGCTTTGACTCAGTCATGATTATTAACAATAAATATACTTACAGATAGGTGTTAAAAGTGTAAATATTAGAGTTGAAAAGTAAACAAAATATATCTCACGCTCCTCGCCGCGAAGGCACTGGCCGAACTGGAAGCAGGTGATGGATGGCGACTGTCGAAATGAACTTGAAAATTAGGTACACTCGACCCTGAAACCGTTCGGCAAAAATATTTAATATAATATAAATATATTGTTTTCGATGAAAATTGTATTTATTAGTTTAAAATAGAACTGAAAATCTACTGAAATAGTTGTAATATAGTCGAAATTGTTGTAACGTATTAAATATCGTTAATTAATTATTTATATTATATTTTTGAGATATCGTTATTGCGAAGTTAAAGCCAATATTTATTAGGATTAAAGACTGTGAATGGAAAAGAAGGACACTTATCTCAATTTCACGTTTCTCAAACTCTAATTCTTATACGGCGAATTTGTATTTTTAGCTTCCGTAGGTTATTCTTTGAGTCGTCTTGCAATTATAATTAGTTCCAACTTCTTACTTGAAATGGTGATAGCTTATTATATCAGATATTTCCGTTGAACTGTAATTTCCGTGATCACGTCAGGGTCACCAAATTATGTCTCAGATGGCCATATGAAACACCAAGTCTTGATAATAGTTAATAGTTTATTGCGATTATATAGCACACTTTTGAAAAATTGTATCGTGGTACAAAGAGAGATGTTGTACAGCAATCTGAAGGTAGTGACACAATTATTTACTAACAAAAATAATAAGCGCCTGTGGAATTTTAATAGCACCTAATTGCAGTGGTGAGCCTTAACACTGACTTTAATTATTTATATTATTTAATAATGACTACAGACTGGAGTGAAATATATACAGTACATGATTCCAATTTAATTTTAAGCATTTTTTATAATAAGCTAAGTGAAATTTTTGATACTTGTGTGCCTCTTAAAAAGCAAAAACCTAAAGATGTACTTGTACCTAGATATACTTACCCCGTATGGTATACATCGGAAATTATAAAAAATATTAAAATAAAGTACGTTTTACATAATAAATATAAAAGAAGTAAATTACGTAGTGATTATGAAGCGTTCGTTCAGTGTAGAGCAAAAGTGAGGCAGAGATCACTCGCTCACAGAAACTTATGAATCGCGTACAGAACCATCTGGCAACGAACCCGAAAGCTTTATGGAACTACGTGAGGTTAAGAAAAAGGTAACTCTTCCCAACATTATTTAATTAAAAATGGACAAGTCCTATCGAATGAGGAATGCGCTGACGAATTTGCACAATTTTTTCATTCCGTGTACAATCAAAAACCGTCTGTACTGGACGTGTCAGCAGCAGGCGTGGCTTCGATAGGGAGCGCATGGGTGCATCTCGCGGCCCTACAGCCGGCGGAGATACGCCGCGCGCTCTCCCGACTAATGCCGAAGCGCTTGGCAGGACCGGACTGTATACCACCGTTCATTTTTAGGGATTATCGCTTTGCTCTGGTGGAACCGTTACTACACTTGTTTATTACCTGCATCGTTACCGCGACCTCTCCTGTGTGGAAGCTTACTCGAGTCGTTCCAGTGCCGAAAGGTCGTGGAGATCCGGAACCTAGTGACTTCGGCCATTCACCACTGCTTGTATATGCAGGTAAAAACTTTGTCATCTGACGCGCAACATGGCTTCCGCTCTGGACGGAGTACAACCGGAAACTTGCTGCATTTAATGTCACAAGTAGTTCCAGCAGTTGATGCAGGGATACAGGTTGATGTGGCCTATTTCGATTTTCGGAAGGCATTTGATACTGTCGATAATAATATCTTGATGGCAAAGTTGGCCGGAGTAGGCTGCACACCACATACGTTGAATTTCTTCGCCAGCTACTTTCGAGACAGACGTCAGTACGTTGACTATGGCGGGTACTACTCTGAGCAGTACTTTAAAGGTCAGGGGTCAGTCAAGGAAGTAATTTGGGTTCTCTCCATTTTATCATTATGATAAACGACTTACCGGAGGTGATCAAGGAATCGAGGTGCCTTTTATTTGCTGATGACCTAAAATTAGTTATCGAAATAAGAGATACCTTAGACCATGCTAGACTGCAGCGGGATATAAATGAGGTCATGAAGTAGAGCCGGGACAATAAACTTTATTTTAAGGTGGGCAAATGCTCTACGTTGTCATTTAGCCGAGCACGTGTTCCGCGCCATCACCCGTACCATATGGAGGGAGAGCAGCTGCAGCGCGTCATGAAAGTGAAAGATCTGGGTGTTCACTTCACAAGTGATTTAAAGTTTCGAGAACACATTACTGAAGTCTGCAAGAGGGCATACCGCAATCTTGGTTTTATCCTGAGACAATTAAATGGGTTCACTAACATTAACACAATAAGGGCCTTGTATGAAGCAATGGTAAAAAGTCATTTGGAGTGCAACTCTGTGATTTGGGCTCCAAATGAAGACAAGTATAAGTCAAAGTTGGAAGGTGTTCAAAACAAGCTAGATTTTTATATCTCAAATTATATGGAGTGTATCCGGGTTATCCGTTACTGTATCCTACTCCGTTTATCCTCGGTATGGTAGAATACAGTAAACTGGAAGTAAGAAGGGAAGTATCGCTGGCCACATACTTGTTTAAGGTGTTACGGGGTGTAGTTAACAACCCAGCTATCCTGCAGGAGATGAAGTTGTGCGTGCCAGATCGAAGTGCCGAACGGCGGCGACGAGTGTGACTGCTGGAACTGCCGCGCGCGAGAACCAGCCTATTACGCGAGGCCCCACTCACCAGCGCACTACGCTTAATGCGGTGGCTGAGCGGATTGATTTATTCGGATGTTCTCTGAACGAGTTCACAAAGGCTACCTTGTTATTTCTATGTTTTAGTTTATAGACTTATTATATATAACATACCTAAAATATGACTTATCTATCGTATTAGGGCAATCCTGTAATGATAGTAGTAGTAGGTGGATATATAATAAATAAATGATTTTGAAATATCAATTGCACTGAGATCTTCCCCTACTATACACTATCCATATATCCATCAATCAACCCGATACTTGTTAAATCAGCTTTATGTCTTTACTTTTGTAGCATCTAATAGCTCACCAAATCACTTCCGCTGTTGTGCTTTCCAGAAGCATACTATGGTTTTCTTTCGACTCATTCTAACCCTAAATTTTGCATCTGAAATTCTTACAGATAGAACTTGTATAAAAATCTGAATACTTGAATTTAATTATAGAAGGAATATTAGCATTTTTATTATCAGCCCCTATTGTACAGATATATAATATACCTTAATCGTCACACGGTAGGCGGATTAACAATCGTAATACCAGACGTTTTGCAACTTTGATGCTGCTTCCCGACGCCGGTATTTGGCATATTAAATAAAGAGGCGATTCTCTAACGAAGTCCACAGGATTAGACGGAATATTAAAATTACTTTAGTAAAGGTCGAAAAGCTTAAACCCATAGTGCACATTAGGAGATATACCCAGATTACGTGCTTTCTGCATTGCGTATCTATTGTGAGAGATTGCTAAAATAACCTCAATGAAATTATCTTTGAGAAAGCTTTTTTAAACAATTCCGAATCAGTAGTAAATGTAAAAAATTACTTTCAATAAGAATTAAAAATGTAATCTATATTGAAAAAAATGATTGTAATTATTAAATGAATTTTAGATCAAAATCTTGTGCATGAAATAATATATCTTAAAGACTGAAAACTCGGTTTATATTTGTAGTGTGCGAGTAACCAAAGTTCAATCCATTTATTTCTTTAGCCCAACTTTAATTTGCCTGGCCGTATTGGTCAAACGACACTGTGATTTGCTTTGTGACACATCAAGCCATATTATTCATTGGAGATATCAATAAAAGGCGGAAAAGTTCACAAGTAACCAGACTTACACACTTGACTTAAAGAGGCAGATTAAATTGATAATATAAATTACAAAATTCATGTACAAAACTAAAAACAAATTGAATAAATTTCTATCATAAATTCAAAAATGTACTATAAAAGCTATCAGACGATGGCCATAATAGAAATATATTTGTAAGCTTTCCTTTTTTTTTCAGGAAAATTACACAAAACACCACGCTTTTACTATTCAATACAAAGTAAACATGCTTTTCAGTTATTCAACAAAAGCAGAAAAATGTCCTCATAGCCTCTTAAAGAAGCGTTGTTTCTTATTGTGCCCGCTATTCGTATCTTATTGGTGACGTATAAAAAATTAAAGAAATTTTATATTCCTTTGTGATTCGTGTTTATTAATGGAAAATTCTTTTATACGTTACAAGCTTTTATTCATTCTGTGTATTAAAAGAGTGGAATATTATTACAACATGCTTAAAAGTAAAATTCTACAGCCTCATTTCTGAGAGGGTTGTAGGATAGTCAAATGTTCACCATGCTGTCCCAATGTATGTTGGTGCACTTCACATTTCTTCGAAAAAAATATATATATATTTCGAAGACACATATATGTATACATTTATGTATATGTATATGTATATATATGTATATATTTAATTTTTCAGACATGCAGATTTCCTAACGATGATTTCCTTCACTGTCTGCACTTAAAACTGAAATTAACAATCATTGTTGCCGGCGGAGATTGAACCCGGGTTGATTGCATATTATGTGATACGTGGTAGAGCCATGCTGCAGCTATATTAGTAGTATACTAGTTGTAGTACGAATGGGTCGGTTCGACCGGGGAAGGACCACGCTCTCACAGAATACCAGCGTAAAATAGCAGCTTAACACTGCTGTGTTTCGTATGGTGAGTGTAGAGAACCGGACCCTTTTACTGGAAAAGAGGCATTCCATCTTAGTCCTCACGGGTGACAACGCATCTGCATTTTGATTCTTTATTGAAGATAGATGTAGATCTATGGGTCACAGCACACTTACCATCAGGTGGACTGTGTGCTCGTTTGTAACCCTAATCTATAAAAAAAACATATGCATACTTATATTAAAAGATCAGACAATACTAAATTAAACCATGAATGAAACTATCAGAAAATAATTTAATACTATTTTGAAGCGCAGAGAGAAACAGAGAAACTAAGCGTTATTCTGCGCACACTCTCCGTAATGTATCCTGTATAACACTGAGAGTCTGGCTGCTTTACCTTAGACTGGTAAGATAGGTTTTAACCAGAGGGTTACTAATAAACCTCCTAGCATGCCTTTCCATTAAGTCCAAAGTAGCTAGATGGCATTTTGCCATAACCATTTATGCCATAAATGGTTATGGCAATACTTCATCCACAACCGGACTTGCGCATTATATAGAGTAAGGCTATACTGCTGCGCACATTTTCAAGAAAAACTGCAATAAAACAGGTGAGCTACCTTGCAGCTGCTTTGGCTCTGGACCCTATGAACCGCCCATAGTTCAGGTTTATGAATATTGAATATGTATTATTAATGTATTAATTTTTATATTATTATTACTTTATTTATTGTAAATTGTTATAGTATTAATTTCTAAAGCTATAATGTATTTTTTTATAATTATGGACTAAATATTTTTATTTCTATATTCTGCGTTAAGAACATTGGTATTTGTCAAAAATTCAATTTTCCAATCACAAATTTTTAAATAACACGAAGTAACTATTTCTACTCGTACTCTAAGTTTTGTCTATTAAAATTCTAACTAAAAAAATTAACAAGAAGTAAAAGTAGGTGCTAAGCTATATACTGTATTAGAAGAAGAATTAAAGTTCTGATTACAGAATGTGAGATTATTTTATTCGTTTTAGATGTTTGAATAAATATTTTTTTACCGTTTTGAGTAGACTAAGGAATATCACAATCTAAATGTCGTCTAAATAATTCCTTTAAAAATTTCTTCCCCTATTTTACCACTCTTAGGGGTCAAATTTCTTTTCTTATATGGGAGTGGCCCTAAAGCATATTCTATTCAATAAGAAAAGCATCCTCAAAATCGGGTCTCAAATGGCGAAGATATCGCGTATCATATATACAATATATATAAATATTTCTTATATTTACGCGAACACTACACATGAAATGAAATTAATTTTACGGATTTTATCGCGTTTAATTTAACCTTTTAATTGGGGTTCATGTTGACACTACACATTAAATGAATCGAATTGTGACCGTCTTCCTTTTTTGAAATCGGCTCATGATATTATTTTTATACAGCTACAAAGAAAAGTAAAATACTGACCCAGCTTTCATTAGCATATGTTTATTTATTTTATTTATTTATTCTTTATTGCATTCCTTAATATAAAAGAATACAAAGGGCAGACTTAATGCCTTGAGGCATTCTCTACCAGTCAACCCGGAGGAGTGGTGAGAATTTGACGTAGGTGTAGCAATATAGAAAAAAACAACAAAATATAAATAATAATTAATTACGTTATATGTACCTTTTACTAATATATACAATAAATAAACTATAGAAATATCTCCTAATTATACATATATACAAATATATACATACATACATAAACATACATATATACATATCAACATACATATATAAATAGTACATATAAATAACTATGAATATATACGTCTAACAATATAAATGACATGGATGATTCATGTAAGAAGTGTTGTCTTTAATAGATGATTACGCACCAACTTTTTAAAAGCAAACTTATTGGGAGCTTTTCTGATGTCATCGGGCAAGGAGTTCCAAAGGCGTGTAGCCTGAACTGTAAAGGAGTTACCATAGAACTCGGTGAAGTGAACTGGAATACATATTTTGTTGTTAGAAGAAGAACGTAGTGAAGAGATAGTGAAATTTACTCTTAAGATAAGAAGGCGAAAATGGGTCATTTAATATGGAAAAAAGAACAAGTAATATTCTGGAAATACGCCTCTGCCGGATTGTAAGCCAATTAAGCTTAGATCTATATTGCGAAATATGGTCATACTTACGAAGCCCGAAAATAAATCTTATACAGTTATTGAGAAGGCGTTCCAGCTTGTTCAGAAGATCCTGGGACAGATCCGGGTAACACACATCTGCATAATCAATTATGGGTAATATGAGCGATTGGACAAGCATGATCTTAGACTTATGTATATATGTCCTCTTGGGCATAGCTTAAGTCTGTGAATTTACTAAAACGGTTATTAAGAGCCGAAGGATTTATTGTAATATTTTTCTAGACTATGTTCTTTTGTCTTGTATAAGAATTATAGAGAGTAGTAAATTTTGTGGTCCTGATTGAACAGGGTTTTTGCTAAAATACTTCTGCAATAAAACCACTGCAGTGATCTAACTTATGTAATATACTTCATATACCTACTATACATTTTTACTCATCAATATCTTTTGCGTGATATCCACACAATACATTTGCTTATTATTATTAAAAAGGCCGTCAAGTTTTTGATGGTTTATGTCCATCGTAAATATTTAATTATGGCGTCATAGTTGACATAGATTCCACGTACGTAGTAAATACGAGTATGTTATTGTAAATTTGTTGTTAATGTACACAGAGATAATAAAATATTATAATCTATTAATAATCAATTTAGGTACAATGTAAAATAAATAAAAAATTATTTTAATTATAAATAATTGTAAAATTTGCTATTGCCATATTTTATATAATATACAAAGAATTTATGTTGACACTTTCGCTGTCCGATTTTCAGACACAATAGTAAGACAATAGCAATGAACTATATGTAGTTCACGGGACAGCGAATGGATTAATAGTGATAATGTTATTAAGTCAAGCGATTGCTTGCCAGTCGACTTACGAGTATGTCGCTCCGACAGAATATCAACACTGCGCTTTTTGTTATTAGAATTATGCCGAGTCGCCCTATTGTTGCTGCAATCCAAAGTTAACTTTGTTTCATAGCCTAAAAGCTTCTTGTAGAGAGTAATTAGTGTTGATTTGTCATAAAGGTTTTATATTAATATTTTATTAAGGTATTTGCAGTAAAGAATAAACATGTTTTCTTTCTTGACTCCAAGTCACCACTAAAATGTATGGTGATCGCACCGCTACGCCGTACGCCCTGCCAAATACTCTTTACTCAGCGATACAGTTTTGCCTCGGCGTATTGCTGCATCATCCTTAAAAACCTTATAATTTTATCCTCAAGAATACGTTAATGTCTTACTAGGTTTTCTGCAGTACAGTGGAGTGTTTTACAACAAACGGCGTTGGACAATCATCAGGCTTGGACTATTATTTATGAGATTTGCCCACGGACACTCGGCGTCGCAGCTGTACGCTTAGGGACTAAACTAACGAGCCATTGTACTTCGTAAATAAAAGAAAAATTCGAGGATTTTTTTAAATTTACTTTTTTGCTTTATAAAACTTTCTTTTAAGCGGTAAGTATTTCTTAGGAAGAATATTCCAACATAATAGATTTAATATCGTTTTTAGTCCTCTGGAAACCTTTTAACTCGACTAGTTAGCGCAAACTGGATTCTCAACATTACATATTCTTTATGGATTTATTCACTAACTCAGTAATAAAAGTACACAAGAGGGAATTTTCAATTTCAAAACTGGCACTTATTTGAAATAATTCATACTTTTAAAAGAAAAATCAATCATTTGATGTTGCTTGAAATTGTGCTTGTTGATGGTGGACCTGAAAGTTGCCTAGGAGTCCATCTGTGTAGGTACCACCCTCTTACTTACTTCTGCCGCCAAATGGTCTGCAAGGTAATAGAGAGTCTGTTTTACAGGCTGTGTAACACTCGATCTAAGTCTTCAGAGGTGATAACGCATCTGTAGCCGTCTTTGTTTGAAGCTGGCTACAGGTGTACATGGACTGCAGTAGGCACTTGCCATCAGATGAACTGTTAGTTCGTTTGTCACTTCAGATTTATAAAAAATGTGGCTCATCCTCGACACCTTTCTTTCCGTGTCTAAAGCGTTAAAACCACTCAAACACACACTTTTTACACACTGCTTTAACACTGTACACTTGTACTAACATTTCATTTTGAAATGACATGAGTTCTAACACTGACATCGTTAGATTGATCTCAGCGTCACTGCTTGGTGATTTGCGCGATGGGGGGCACTCGGTGAAATTTCTGTCAATTCGTACGCGCGGGCGCCTTATCCTAACCCGCGCAGTTTTTATCATAATGTGGGGCCATTCACTAAACTTTTCAGACCCACTATGTATATAATCGTTGATACGTCTTTAAGAGATCGTCTAATTATGAACGACTTGACCGATTAAGCTCCTATTCACACAATATATTAGTATCGTCGAGATGTTTGTTCGTAGCTATGCTAGGATCGGATAAGTGACGCTGCAGTCAAGTTTTTAACAAATTCTATATTTATGGACCAAAATTAATAATATCCGCAATAATTGTTGATAGTTATAGTGCCAAAAAAGAAAGTCAGAAAATTTAGAACCGCAAGGTGTCGCTGTGGTCTAGTAATTAATAAATTATAGCGCTGTGATCGAGACGAGTTATTAATAAATTGTATTCCGCCGATACCGGTTAAAACCTATTAGTTTATTTTCTTTCTTTTATTTAAAAATATTTTTTTGAGTAGTAAGTAGAGACTTCAATCCACGCATGCATATAAGTATTATTAATATTTTTTATAGAAAAGGAAGCAAACGACCACAATACTCACCTAATTGAAATTGATCACTGCCTCCCATAAACATCAGCAAAACTAAAGGAATTGCAGGTGTGTTGGCAGCATTTTAGAAAGGAGTGGGCTCTTTTCTTGAAGGTCTTTAAGTCATTTCGGTGCGGAAAAACCTCTGGCAGCAGTACAATCCACAATCTAGTAATGCGTGGAAGCAAATTCAAGGTGAATCGCATGGTTTTCACAGACATATTTATTTATTATAATGTTAATTCAATATTCGATTCACAACACGTCAACAGTGTTTTAGATCCACCTTTAAAATTACGTCAAACGGTATATATAACTCAATAATATTTTTTATCTCCACACTGAACAGTCGTGGGTGAACACAGCCTCATTGGTGTGGCTGCTTCCTTCATTCGTTTTAGATTGATTTCCCGCAATCATGGGTAGCCAGACCCATGCCTGTCAAGCCAGCCGAATGAGGTTACGAAGTTTGAAGAAAATTTGGACTTACGCCCGTTACTTGATTAAACATAAGATTAATAATCCGTGCTTATCATATATCAACCCTTTGTACTTGATCAAAATTTCCCTGAGTGAATAAGAAACACAACATTACGTTTTGATTAGTTTGCTAGTTGTTAAAGTTCTTGACAAAGATTAATTCAAGGGATCTACTGACGTAAGATATCCTCTGATCTAACAACTCAGTAAAAAGGTTCCATTTGTTTTCTTTATTGCTTAAGTGATAACGACCTGCTTAAATTTGGTTATGACCCTTTTTCAAAATTACTTTATCTTAAAATCCGAATATTTATATATCTGCACAGCCAAAACCTACATTACGCGTTCCCAATATTCTATTAGCCAGTGATTATTTTGAGTTTCTATATTTTTAATAGAAATAAGGATGAACGATGAGTACATAGTCCACCTTAATGATGGTAAATCAATAAAATATTATTCTGTCTGTGCAATGTTGTGATCTCGCAGGACTCAGATGTAATACTTTAATGCAATTGCAATAAATAGTTCTTCGGTTTTAGTTACTCACCGTATGAAACGCAGCAGCATCATGCTGGTACTCTGAGCGAGCCGTGCAGTGTAAGAATATGCACTACCCCATGTTATCCCGTGGGTTTCGTAAGAGGCGACGGAGGGAAACAAATCTGGCGATGGGCAGCAGCATCTTTCTAATAAAATGCTGCCCACCTACTGATTTCCTGTCGCTTCTTACGACACTTACAGTATGATATAGGGTAGTGGATTCTCTGAAACTACCTGTAAGTTAGTTAGGCTTGAAGAAATCTGTTTATATATTTGGCATGTCGTTGCGAGTTAATTCACAGTAGTATAGAATAGTATTCATAGTAGCCATTCATGTAGTTTGTGGTTGTGACTAGATAATTTATATTATAAACAGTAACTTATAAAATATTAGATACACATATTCCCCAGAAAGTCAATTTCGTAAAAACCTAAACACTTTTATTTCAATTGAATTGAATATAAGAGCGGATACAACTTATTTTTAGTATCAGGGTTTCCTTTTATCGAAATCATTGGAAAGATCGGTTGATTGATTACCTTTGTAGAATACCTTTTATTAATATTTCGTGGTGAGTTTTAAGGCTTTTATTTGGCGTAAATAAGATGATGCGCTATTTTGGTAGCATTCTGTTAAGCATTTTATTTTATATTTGTTTACTGAGAATTTGAATTTGTGATGATTTTATCGTCGTTAACTCTATGTGGAACCCTTGAAAAACCACACTTTTGTAATTAATTTAAATACAAGACATACCTCACCTCGTCAGTGTTCAGTAAACCGTTGTAGCCAGGGTTAAGCGTTCTTCGTAAATTTCACAGAACTTGAGCAACCTGAGAGTTTCAACATGGCACCAGTAAAATTGCCATTTTATTGATATGAATTACAAAAAAATTCAATTTTAAGTGCCTCATTGACCATGTGCTCAGCGATGAAAAACATCAAGAATGTCTGAAATCTTATGTATATAAAAAAAATACTCTACTTACATCACTTCAAGTCAACACAGACTTAAGCCTTTGAATGTGCCAGTTGCAACTATCATTTCATAAAAGTCCATTTATTTATCAATTATTCTTTTTAAAAAAAACATTTCGGATAAAATATAGCCTATGTCACTCTTGGCATAACTCCATATCTGTTCAAGATTCATTACAGCTGGTGCAGACATTCCGAAGATCAAAACCTGGACAGTTTGTCCGGGTTCTGAACTTCTAACGATTTATAAAATGACCATTGGTTACTAGCTGTTTTTTTACTCAGTCTAAAAAACAGTTATTAACCAATGGTCATTTTATAAATCCCCGTGCTACTTTGTGATACGAATATGTAGTATATAATTTTTAGAAGGAAATATATCTTACGTAATTATTTTCCTATTATTATTAATTTGTCATAAGCAGTTTTATGCTACAACTGTACATCACCAAAACTTTGTATACATAGCAATTTAGGTAACTTTTCCTCTAAATTCTACCTGATAAGTGAAATTGTTTTTTTTTTTTTAATTAACAGTCACCAATTAGTCACTAAATCTTGACACATATTTCAAAGCAAAATACATAGGCGTTCTGGATTTATTCTGTGATATATACCTAATCTTCAAGCCAGAATCCTCCCTGAGACAAATGTATACCTCCGGTTTCGTTGGAACAATAATATGTTTCAATCTCGGTTAAAGAAATTTACCAATTTCTCCCTAAATCTTAAAATAGGAATCACATCTCAAAAGCAGACAGTAATGTCGTCTCCGAGGGGAGGCTGCTAGCTTGAATTCAAGCTAGAATCCTCCCAATAAAAGGGCTATATATGCTAAAGTATTAAGTCACAATTTTTTTTGTGAAGTCATTAATTGTCACTAATTCCTCAATAAATCCTGATATAATAAAATTATAAAAAGTTTGGATAGCGTTGGGAAGGATTCCAGTTTGAAGGACGCAGTATTATGCTCATTATTGCACCACGTGCCCATATTTTACTAATATTTGTATCGTCGTAGAGGCAAATGGAGGTTAAAACGAAAAAAAATATTAAAGCTTGTATGTTATTTTCTTCTTAGTTATATAAAATACCAATAATAAAAAGTATCGTGACGAGTTCGATCCAGTTACAAAAAAAAAATGTAATGGAAAATACGCGTAGAAATACACAATAGGGATTTAAGTATGAGGAGACGAACCATTAAGGAATTTAACGATTTTTAAACGGCAAAATTTTATTATTTTCCCGAAGTATTGTTTAGACCTTTAGGGTCTTTAAAATAAATACTACATTTTAAGCTTATATGTAAGAACAAGACCTCAAAGGGTTATACTTAACCTCAAGTCCCTAAGCCATTTTCACTTTTCACAATACAATACCGATATTGTTTCGGATCGAAGAACATATTATTAATATTAACTGTAAGTTTCTATTTACAGAAAGTTTGTATTAAAAAGAAAAAAATATATATTTCATTATTGATAGCTGATGGTATTTCTATTTATAGTAATTTATATTACCATAAATACTCACAGCGCAAAGCACTCCTCTCCCTGGACATCCACAAGTCGAGTGGGCCTGACGCAATCCCCCCAATTGTGCTGAGGACGTGTGCTCCGGAGTTGGCACCGGTTCTAACGCGTCTTTTCCGGTACTCCTACTCCCTAGGCGTAGTCCCGAAATCATGGAAGACAGATTTCGTCCACCCAATCTCTAAAAAAGGTGACCGCTCAGACCCGTCCAACTACAGGCCTATCGCCATCACCTCTTTGTTCTCCAAAATAGTGGAATCCATTATAAACTGCCAGCTCATGCGGTACCTTGAGGATCACCAGCTGATTAGTGACCGCCAATACCGTTTTCGTCGGGGTCGATCAGCTGGTGATCTTCTGGTCTACCTGACCCATAGATGGGCGGAGGCAGTAGAGTCCAAGGGAGAGGCATTGGCCGTTAGTTTGGACATTGCGAAGGCCTTCCATCGGGTTTGGCATAAAGTACTTCTTTCGAAGCTCCCTTCCTATGGGCTTCCCGAGAAATTGTGTAATTGGATCACCAGCTTTCTTGCAGATCGGAGCATCAAGGTCGTTGTAGACGGTGCATGCTCCGACTACAAGCCTATTAATGCTGGTGTTCCACAAGGCTGCGTGCTATCACCAACGCTGTTTCTTCTGCATATCAATGATATGTTGCAAACCGGTAACATTCATTGCTATGCGGATGACAGCACTGGTGATGCTCTATACACCGGCCGTGCCAATATTTCTCGGGAAAACGTCACCGGGTACCGGAATAAACTTGTGTCTGAAGTCGAGTCTTTGCTGAATAAAGTCTCGGATTAAAGGCGACTAAATCTAGTCCAGTTTAATCATCAGAAGACAAAAGTTTGTGCGTTTACCGCTAAAAATAAACCCTTTGTCGTATCTCCTCAGTTTCAAGGCACTCCCCTTGTTGCCTCAGCCAGTATCGGAATCCTCGGCGTCGACACATCGATTGACGTGCAATTTCGTGGTCACTTGGAAGAGAAGGCAACATTGGCCTCTAAACAGCTTGGCGTGCTCAACAGTATTTCATGCCCGCACAACGCCTGCAACTTTACAAGGCGCAGGTTCGGCCTCACATGGAATACTGTTCCCATCTCTGGACTGGGGCTCCCCAGTGCCAGCTCCTTCCACTTGACCGCATCCAGCGTAGAGCGACTCGAATCGTCGACGACCGAGTCCTTTCCGATCGGCTCGATTCATTGGCGCTACGAAGAGATGTTGCATCCCTTTGCATTTTCTTTCGCATTTGACACGGGGAGTGCTCTGCGGAATTGTTCGGATTAATCCCAGCCGCCAAATTTCACGAACGCACATCACGGCAGAACTCCCGATACCATCCACACCATCTCTGTGCGATTTAGAAGATGTTTCCTTCCTCGCACAACTTCCTTGTGGAATCGACTACCACCAGTGATTTTTCCGGACCGATACGATTCAGGGACCTTCAAGAAAAGAGCCTACTCCTTTTTAAAAGGGCGGCAACGCATCTGCAATTCCTCTGGTTCCCCTGGTGTTGCAGTTGTTCATGGGCGGCGGTAGTCACTTACCAGCAGGTGAGCCGCATGCTCGTTTGCCCCCTCTCCTATATTTTTTTAATATAATCTTTAGATTAGTAATTAAACGAAAAAATCATTAAATTTTCGCATTTTAAAAGATGGTACTATTATTTATTTTATTATTACACTTGACTTCCTGCATGTCTTACCAGTCGTCACTCCATCTAGTGATGGGACGCCCTACACTTCGCCTGCCGGTACGAGGCTGACACTCGAGAACCTTTCTTTTCTTGAAGACCTATCCGTTGGGAGACACTATTGAGGTCGTTGAGCATAATGCTTAGGTCCTCCAGCAATTCTGCCATAAGGACTATATCGTTGGTAAATCGAAGGTGAGTGATGTACTCGTCATTGACGTTAATACCGTATCCTTTCCAGTCCATTAGCTTGAAAACGTCTTCCAATGCAGCGGTGAAGAGTTTCGGGGATAAAACGTCACCTTATCTTACATCACTCTGCAGTTGGATAGGTTTCGTACTCTGTTACTGTACTCGGACAGCTATTGCAGCCCTACTGTACAAACACTTCAGTACTTCGCTATACCGACAGTCTACTTGGCACCGCTGAAGGGACTGGCACCGCCAAATTTCGACGGAAACAAAGGCTTTCTCATAGTCCACATACGCAAGACAAAGTGGCAGATTGTACTCTTCGATCTTCTATACAATTTGCCAAAGGTATGTATGTGGTCTATGGTGCTAAAGCTTTTCGTGAAGTCGTCGAGTCTGCGTGCGAGACGATTTAATGACTCTCGAACAGCACAGAGGCCGCTCAGAAGAGAATCGGTCTGTACATAGTTCTTCAAAGAGGCGTTATTTCCTTTCTTGAAGAACAAGACCACCACTTCTGCTCCACGCCTCCGGTGTAATGCCACCATGTGGGACGGAATTAAAGAGCTTCTGAAGGACTTCTAGCCGGTTTTCCACCCGCTTTCAAAGCTCCGCTGTAATTCCATCCTCGCCTGGGGCCACCGTTTTAAGGTGCTATAGAGCTATTCTAATCTCTCTGAGACTGACGTCCGGATATCATCGGAATAGTGTCGGATAAGACTTGCTCTTGGATCGTTACTCACGCGTGTGGCTCCAACGATGATGTGTACAGTTGCCCATAGAACCTCAATCTCACTCAAAATCTCAGTGTCCCGAAACGATGCTGCCACAATCGGTCTTCAGCTTCGACAGTTGGCTCTTTCTGGCAGACAGATCTCTGGCAAAGACTTTGGAGCCCTGGTTCCGCTCAATCGCTTCTTCAATACGAGCTGTATTGAAATTGCGCAAGTCCCGCCGCATGCATTTGGAGGTCTGTCTGTTCAGTTGCCTGTATGCTGTCAAATATGCTGATGACTGCAGCTTCATCTCCTGTCTAAAAGCCATGAAATTAAGAGTATGATCGGAGAGTTTTTGTGTTCTTCTGCGACGGATCTTACAGAACTTAGCTCCGACCGAATGGACAGTTTCCACGAGCGTGTCATTTTTATCGTCCACTGCCATCGATCACTAATAAAAAACTAGATACACAATCCCATGTAAAAGTTCTCTAAAAACTTCAATTGTACAATCTTCAATTGTTTGACGTAATTCTAGTTGAAATAAAAACACATTTATGTAAATTCAACATTAAATGCATTGCCTAAAGTTGTATCCACAAAGCTACGTACAAATTAAAAGCGCACCCAAATGTTCGAGTGGGTGCTCATTCGGTAAGGACATTTTTGTCACTGATTGTGTATCTAGTTTTTTATTAGTGATCGATGTCCACTGCATTACAATCTTCTAGGCATTGAAAATGGTTTTGTCACTCGAGCCGAAAAGTTTCGGGACTTTGGACTAGAGCACGAGAGGGACGGAGCGTTGATTTCATTAGACGAGACCTCTCCAACTTAACGTTTAGGTTCAGTGTGCCTCGCGATCACTGAGACATCGCTGAACATTTGTCGTCTGGTCGTCATAATGAAGTCAATCTCATTTTTTGTCGAAACGTCGGGGCTCCAACAGGTCCACTTCCTGTGGAGCCGATTCTGAAAGAAATAGTTCATCATAAAGAGTCCCTCTTTCTCCATAGAGTCGGCAAGTTTCTGCCCCCTTGGGTTCCGTTGCCCTATTCCGAATTTCCCTACCTTCAGCTCACCATTTTCTCTTGTGCCTAGTTTTGCGTTGAAGTCTCCCATTAACACCGTATATTGGATTTTGGAGGAATGCATGGCTCTAGAGATATTCTCATACATTTCCTCAAACCTCCTCATCGGGATGTGCCAAGGTTGGTGCGTAAATCTGTATGACCTTCAGTGAATAACATTTGGTGATTTTGAGTATATGGTACGCAAACCTCGTCGACACACTCCCAATCTTTACAACGTTGTTAACGAGAGACTTGTGGACGATAAATCCAACATCCACCTTGGGACAGATGGTCGCCCTCACAGTGATAGAACAAGTTGCCGGAATCGAGGACAGGTAAATTTTAAAGTTCGAAATGTTTAAGCGATGTACCGAAAAAAATGCTTAACTTTAACGTGCTATGAATTAAAAAATAAGTAGCCTTTTTGTGTTCTAATGTGCTGATAAGTGTTACAGATTACTCTGAATATTATGTAGTCGACAAAATTGGGATTTCATGTTGTTGTTGAGGGTTTAGTAGAAGGCATGGTGAAGTGTCGCTCGATCTTGAATGGAAGTATGCTATCAACGTATGACGTCGCGGACATATTATTTGCCGCTACTGCCGATCACCATTTGATACATGAGGAAAGTAAATTTATCTTAAACATTGCCTTAAAAATAATTTGTAGGAATAAGTGGTTAACTTTTTTTTATAGGATAGGGTGACAAACGAGCACACAGTCCACCTGATGGTAAGTGGTTGCTGTGACCCATGGACATCAACATCTATCCTCAATAAAGAATCAAAATGCAGATGTGTTGTCACCCATGAGGACTAGGATGATATGCCTCTTTTCCAGTAAAAAGGGTCTCCGGTTCTCTACACTCACCATACGAAACACAGCAGTGTTAAACTGCTATTTTACGCTGGTATTCTGTGAGAGCGTGGTCCTTCCCCGGTCGAGCCGACCCATTCTTGCTACAACTATACTTCTAATATAGCTGCAGCATGGCTCTACCACGTATTAAACTTTTGAATTGATTTAGAAAAATGCTTGATAGCCAAGCTTATTTCAATTGACTAACTTAAGTCTATTGAGTAAGATAGTGATTCTGTTAAATTGCAGAGTTTCTTACTTCATTTTATTTTGTGTTTTGACTATGTCAATAGCCATACCGTAGCCGTAGCTCAAAGAGTGGGTGCGGTATGCGTGTAGTGTTAGTCTAGTTTAGTGGTCGTTGAGATGTCACGGGGATGACTGAACATGAAGATGACTGGCCATAAAAGTGGAATGAAGTGTAGTAAACCTTTGTTGTGTAACGAACGATTAAGAATGTATGGTTTTATAACATTTAATTTTGTGATAAAAAATAAAGTTTCCTTTTCATTGATCTGTTTCGCGTCTGTGTGTCATCGCTCCGCTGGTGCCAGTTCTCAAAATCGCACTCTGGTAAAGTTCAGGCAACATTACATTCCATTCCATGGCACACGCTGCACACTGACGTGACCGGGAAACTCAGCGGTAAGAATGACAAGCAGGAATACGTCTTCGTCATCATCGATGCATTCACGAAGTAAGTATTGCTTTGCCATACCTTGCACATTGACTCCTCTAGCATCACCAAGGCCTTGAAAGACTGCGTTTCGCTCTTCGGCGCACCAAATCAAGTAATTGCGGACTAAGGGTGTTGCTTCAAAGCAGAGACTTCAAAGAGTACTACTAGTCGGTAAATATAAAGCTCCACATAATTGTGATAGGTAGCTCACGAGCTAATGGCCATGTTGAGCGGGTAATAAGCACTCTGAAGAACATGCTTACCACCGCAGAGACCAGCAACCGTTCATGGCAAGACGTTCTACCGGATGTGCATCTCGCGCTTAACTGCACCCGTAACCGCGTTGTTAAGGCGATTCCACTGAAGTTGCCCATAGGTAAAGTCGCTAGACCTGTAGAGATAATGTTGACTGACGATGAGGAGCCAGAGGTCGATATTGACAATCTCAGAGCTGAAGCAGTAGGTAACATGGAACGAGCCTCTGATGAAGACAAAGCCCGATTCGACAGCACCAAGGCCAAGGTAAAGCTATTCTCTGTTGGAGAATACGTTCTCTTGCAAGACGAAGAAAGTAATCAAACCAAGCTTGACCCAAAATACAAGGTTTCATTGAAAGTCGCGGAAGTCCTGGAAGGTGATCGTTACGTCCTGAGAGCTCTAAGTTCTAAGCGAACGTACAACTACGCACATGATAGGTTGCCTCAAATGCCTGAGAGTGCTTGTGTCATCGATGAAAATGACATTGATTCTGACCAGTAAAATGTTTTAGTAACTGCCGAACAGCACTGCCTTTTGACTTACAATGTCATAACTATGCTAGTTATCAGATAACGTTTGGAGGTTATCTTGAGTTGTCAGACGCCGGCTGAAGGTTGTCTGTAGTCATCAGGTGCCGTTTGGAGGTTGCCTGAAGGTCGGCTGTCTTGTTATCTATCAGACGCCGTACCAAGGTTATCTTGAGGTATCAGATACCGGTTGGAGGTTATCTTGAGCTGTCGACGCCGGTAGGAGGTTGTCTGTAGTCATCAAGCGCCGGTTGGAGGTTGCCTGAAGGTTGTCTTGAGAGTAATCGGACACTGGATGGAAGCGGTCTTGTTATCTATCAGACTCCGTACCAAGGTTATCTTGAGATCAATCAGACGCTCGATGGATCTGTGTTGTGATCTATCAGACGCCATACTAAGGTTGCTTTGAGATCTATCAGACGCTGGATGGAAGCTGTCTTTAGGTCTATCAGGCACCGAATGCAGGTTCGTAGAGCCTATGACAGTTTACTATTTCTAAAGTGCTATTCGATAGGGTAAATACTTTGTGTGAATTTAATTTTGTACTCCATTGTTCTTTTGATATTGTTAGAGACCTTTTGTTTTGCTACAAAATTAAGATTGCCTTGAAAAAAATAATTTAAAATTATAGTTCGTTTATTTATTTGTGGTCACTTTTACTTTGGCGACCCTTTTCTTCTTTCCTGATACTACCCCACACGAGGACGTATGAAACGTCAAGATGGCCGTGTCGAAGCGCGAGCACACTGGTGCCTTGTCCGGCAGCCATCAATAACTTTAGTTTGTATTCAGTGACAGTTTTGTCCGGTCCACGTTGTCATATGAGAAGATGACTAGTTGGGGACTAGATTGTCCGGTCCAACTCATCATACCAGATGATGGCTGGTTGAAAGGACGCCTTAGCTAGTGTTAGTTTACATGAGGTCAAGCGTAATCTACTTGCGTAAGAGTGCGAGGCCCTAAATATCCAAAGATGGTGTACCTACTCATGTCAGGATGGACGATCGGACGAATTGGTGATTAATAGTGTTTGTTACAGGAATGCATGAAGATACACGCCCAAGGACGGTCGTACGTCAGGATGGCCGTGTCGGAGCGCCTATAAAATACCGAATGAATCGAGTAAGCGAGAGGTTGCGTCACTCTAACGGAGCGTCATATCGATGGTATCGAGGTGGAATTGAGGGTATATCGAGAAATCCCTATTTGTTTGTGCAGTATAAAGATCACTGTAGGCGCCGTGCGCGGGAGATTCCGCTTGAGTCATTCTACGAGTGAAGTAATTTTACGAGTGCTAAGATAGTTTCGTGGTGGTTCTTCTGGTGCAGGCAAAGATGGTGTTGATGAGAGGTCCCCCTGTATTACACTGAGATAAGTAGTGTTGCTGTTGGTTTGCATACTTTGGTGTTATCATGTAATTACGTACCTCACGTTACACTGGTGTGTGATTGTGGCGGGGACGTGTTACGGTGTGGTTGAACTGTAATTTCTCTATACTGAATGTATAGTGCGTTACGGTGTCTTATTACTGATAATGATTAATTGCGTAAGCAAGAGAGCAAGTTGAACATCCGCTCTCACACTTTTATTATTTTTAACAATTAATTCTATCCTGATGTATTTCCGAGATCAAAAGTGGGAAAAATTAGCGAAATATATATATATATATATATATATATATATATATAGGTATATATAAACATAATATCATACTACATGGATGAGTAAAAATTATGTCATTATGTAGAATTAATGTGCATTGTGGAAATATCCGCAACAGATGCTGTGAAGTTAACAGGTGCTGGCGCTCCCGTATAGAGTTTTATGTAAATGTAATTTTCGATGCCATTGATACAAACGACATAGTGAGCATATATTTTGTTCTTTTATTCATTTCATTCAAAAACTTTCATAGTATTTTTTCTTACATTTAAATAATATGGTAATATTTTGGTGAATATAACTGGAACTCAAACGTATGGAAATGTTAGGAATTTGTTTTCTTTATTGTTTTGACATGAATTACATAATATTTAATATACACGCAGCAACGCTGAAGCTATATTATGGCTGTTGTGTTTCGTATGGTGAGTGTAGAGAACAGGAGACCCTTTTACTTTTTACATAGAGTGAGTTTAATCCGAGTAAATTTATTTATTCTTCAAGCTAAAATATTAACCACGCGATAATAATATTAAATTGCCGTTTTGTAAAGAAAAATTGAAAATATAATCGAATAAATAAATATATAATTTCTCTTTTCTCGCTGTTGATATTGCGGACGTCAGTCTGAGCGTGATAAAAATGGCTCTCCAGCACCTTAAAAACGGCAAGTCCCCGGGCGAGGATGGAATTACAGCGGAGCTTCTGAAAGCTGGTGGAAAACCGGTACTTGAATTGTCCCCGAAACTCTTCACTGCTGCATTGGAAGAAGTTTTCAAGCTACTGGACTGGAATCCTTTCCAGTCCAGTAGCTTGAAAGGCTTACTTGGATACGATATTAATATCAATGGCAAGTACATTACTCACCTTCGATTTGCCGACGATATAGTCCTTATGACAGAACCTAAAGGAGGATCTAAACACTATGCTCAATGACCTCAAGAGTGCCTCCCAACGGATAGTTCTTAAGATGAACATGGACAAAACAAAGATCATGTGTAACGTCCATGTCACACCTATGCCGGTAGTTGTTGGGAGCACTAAGCTCGAAGATGTTGACGAGTATGTTTACCTGGTACAAATAGTCCGACTAGGTAAGTCTAACTCAGACCGAGAGGTCAATCAACGGATTCAACACGGCTGGTTAGAGTTCGGAAAATTACGATACACCTTCTCGGCAGGTATACCTCAAATCTTGCAAACAAGGTTGTACAACCAGTTTGTGTTGCCGGTGATTACTTATGGATCTGAGACGTGGTCCTTCACTGCTGGTCGTATGAGGAAGCTCAAGGTCGCTCACCGAGCTATGGAGAGGGCTATGCTCGGGGTTTCTCTGCGTGATAAACTTAGAAATGAGGATATCCGAACTAGAACCTGAGCGACCGACATAGCCCAACGGATTAGTAAGCTGAAGTGGCAATGGGCTGGCCATATAGCTCGAAGAACCGAAAACTGATAGGGAAAAAAGGTTCTCGAGTGGCAGCCTCGTACCGGCAGGTGAAGTGAAGGGCATCCCCCTACTAGATGGTGTGACGATCTGGTAAGATATGCAGTTATATTGATATGCCTGTGTTCAGCAGGGGACTTGTGAAGGGCTGTAATGATGAATATGACGAATGGTTCGGCTCGACCGGGGAAGAACCACGCTCTCACAGAATACCAGCGTAAGATAGCTGCTTAATGCTACTGTGTTTAGTGTGGTCAGTGTAGAGAGACCAGGAGACCCTTATTACTGGAAATGAAGCATATTATAGTCCTCTAGGGTGACAGCACATCTTTATTTTGATGTAGGTGCCTATGGGCCACAGCATACAGTTACCATTAGGTGGACTGCGTACTCGTTTGTCACCCTTATTCTATGAAAAAAATTGCCTCGTTAGTCTAGTGGTCGTCAACGCGGTTGCTGATCATGAGGTCTTGGGAACTAATCCCGAGTTTTTTTATTTATTTATTTGGGACAACAAACTATAGTGTACAATGGGTATTACAAAGAATAGAAGTTTAAATTAGAAATTGAATGGATAATTGTTACTTAGTTTTCTTAGTTTTGCTTAGTACAAACAGAAATAAAAATAAACTTATGCAATATATTTATGCATAATATAAGTAACATATTATAAAATGGAAAAAGAAAAAAAAAATCATAACATATATATGTTTTTCTTAAGTGCAGCAATAGTTGCTTTTTAGCCTTGGGTAAAGGTGTTGCAAAAATATCTATATCTAAAAAGTTATCATTATATACCGACATCAACCGTCGCAGTGGTATGCGTTTGCCGGCATTAGTACGGCAAACACTAATGGCGAACACACATCGTCGGCGTACACTGCGTAAGTTATTATGGTGAGGTACTATTAATCCTATTTGGTTTAAAAGCGCTGGGCAATCAAATTTATTATGAGAAATATTAAACAAAAACATAGCCTGCAATAATAAACGTCTCGATCTCATTGTGTCTAAGTTATATTTAACTCGAAGTTTATCGTATGAATGGGTAAAATATTTAAGACGATAATGCATGGTGAGTAAAAACTTGCTTTTAAATCTTTCTATGGCTTGACTATATTTTGCATAGTAGGGGTTGCATATATGGGAATATAACACATGCATATTCTAATTGCGGCTGAATCAAGGACTTAAGCAAATACAAATATGTTGAAGGCTTTTTGAATTTGCTTGATGAACTCATGACAAGACCATAAAGTTGATATGCTTTGCTTATAATTTTTCTAAATGTAAATCGAAGTGGAGTTTTTGGTCCAAAATTACACCAAGATCGCGAACAAAATAGGCTCTATGCAATAGTTTGTCACATATGATATAGTGGAATTTAACCACTTTTTTATTTTTAGTAAAAATATTGTAAGACACTTTGGGATACTAAGATTATTTTTTAGACAGTTACAAACTCAAATTATTAAGATCTTCTTGAAATAGTAAATCATTTACATTTTTCACAGTTTTACAAGCCTTCATATCATCAGCATATCATTTATGTTATTAATAAAGAGGATGAAGAGCAACGGACCAAGGATAGATCCCTGCGGTACACCAGATGTTACTGTTATTGCTTTGGAGAAGTGGCCATATAAAACAACTGTCTGGGGTCCTATTTAAAATATTTTATTTATTTATTTATTTACACACATACAATATACACAATCATTACAGGGTGAACACCCTAATTCGACAGTGTAGCCAACGATACAGTATGATATGCCATTTTACTGAGTCCACTCAGCGAACATGAAAATAAATCAGTTCGCTCCGACATGGTGTTGATCAAACGCAGCGCGCGCGCAAACGGCGCTTGCTGAATCTGTGCGGTGCGCGCACGCGGCACCGCCAGTCACGACGGCCGCCGCCGACGTCCCGCGTTTCCGTCTGGCGCATTCAGTCGCACCATCTCTAACACTCTCGGGTTGTATATCCTACCCCTCATCACTTTCAACACGTACATAGCGAGAGCGACTTCTCTTTTGACTTCGAACTTGTAGTACCCTACCATACTGAGCAAAAATAGAGTAGGATACAACAAGGGATAGCCCGGGTACACTCCTAATTGTTTTAAGTATATGAATCTAATAAATTTATTTTGGATCCGCTCTTATATATTATATATTTGTATTTGGCTTCATAAGGAACCCAAATGACGGCGTTACACTCTAAGTGGCTCCTTACGAGTGCATCATATAGCGCTCTCAGAGCCTTGACATTTGTGAAATTATTTGCAAGACGCATTATCAATCCGAGGTTACGGTATGCCTTTATACAAACATTCCTTACATGTAATCTAAAGTTTAATTCTGCAGTGAAATGTACACCTAGGTCTCTAACCTCCGTTACTCTATGAATCATCTTCCCGTCCATCACGTATTGTAAAACGTTTCTAAATCAGATTCAATCAGATTTATCTCTAATTTCTAAAACTAATTTAAGATCATCAGCAAACAGTAATGAAGTACAATAATTTACTATATTGGGCAAATCATTTATCATTAAAATGAACAGTAAAGGTCCTAGATTGCTGCCCTGACTAACACCAGATCTAGTAGGGTAGGGTCGAGAAAATTGCCCAATGTAATCAACAAACTTATGCTGATCTCGCAGGTAACTGGTGAAAAATGATAGCGTGCGAGGTGTGTAGCCCACACAAGCCAACTTACAAAGTAGAACATCATTATATGAAGAAAACCATCTTAAGCTAGAAAAAAATCATAAACTTTTGTGTCCATATATGGCTTGGTATGCGGTAAGGGGTACAAAATATGCAGAGGCACACATATATTATCTTTGGTGCGAGAAAAAAATATTGCGGGAAGGCCATCAGGCCCAGCTACTTTGGACGTTTCTAAAGATTTTATAGCATTTTTAACCTTATCAATATTAAAATTAAGTTTATTTATCCGAACACCATCAGCAAAGTTCACATTATCAGCAAAGTTCTTTGGTGGTGTCCACGTATCTAGACATAAAGTTGAAGCTTCGTAAACAGACTGAAAAAAGGAGGAGTACATGTTACAAATTTACTCAGGATCGCACGAAGACTTGCCCTTAAAAATCATATTTGAAGGAATACCTGTCTTACCTCTATTATGAGATACAAAAGTCCAAAAATATTTTATATTATGAGGAACAGCATCCTCAAGTGATTCCATATATTTAACATATGCTTTTTCCACTGGTCACGAAATCTTGATCTAAACATAGAAAATGTCTCATAGTCTGATATGTTATTGTATTTTTTCCATTTAGCCCATGCCTTCTTTTTACTTTCAAAGATATCAATTAAAGAAGGTGAAAACCACTTAGGATATTTTGGTAATCTTGATACGGAGAATGGTATAGGCTCTTTAACAATCCCATATGTAATTTCGTAGAAAGTATTTGTAGCTTGTTCTAATGAGAGTGGGGAAAGTAATTGTTCCCAATTAATATTCTTCAAACTGGAATTAAAGCGCAAAATGGATGATAATCACCTACCTGTATTAAAGTATCTTGGGGTATTAGCACAGAACACTGCTTATTCGAGATTAGCAAGTCTAAAATTTTGTAAACATTTAAAAAAGAGAGGAAACAATTCATTTTTAAGCATGTTGATAATGTACTAATGCAAACTAATCCCTGCCCAGTGTCACTAGAGATCCAATCAACATAAGGTAAGTTGTTCACCCAGTACATAGAAATTATCAAATTGAGAATCTGCATATATATTTTGAATCGTATTCAGATGCAATTCATATATTACTTTATCAAGATTAGGTGGTAAATAAGCAGCACTAATGATACGAGTATGTTTCCTTTTACTATCAGATCTGTAGAAAGAAATTATAACATGTTCTAGATATTTAGACAAACTTGTTTCATTGGACAATGAGCATAATGTTGGCTTTAGGCTTTGCAAAACAGCTATCAGTATACCACCACCATCAGATTTATTACTTAAGATGCGATCACGATCACAATGAAATACAACATAACGTTGGTCTATAAATTCATTATCACAAGGTTTTTTGTTATAAGATAAGGGTGAAAAACGAGCACACAGTCCACCTGATGGTAAGTGGCTGCTGTGGCCCTTAGACATCTACATCTATCTTCGATTACGAATCAAAATGCAGATGCGTCGTCACCCGTGAGGACCAAGATGGAATGCCTCATTTCCAGTAAAAAGGGTCTCCGGTTATCTACACTCACCATACGAAACACAGCAGCATTAAGCTGCTATTTTACGCTGGTTTTCTGTGAGAGCGTGGTCCTTCCCCGGTCGAGCTGACCCATTCGTGTTATAAATATACTAATAATAGCTGCAGCATGGCTCTACCATGTATAAAACTATAATATCTGTTATGTGGTTTCTGTTAATACTATAATATCGTAACAGTTACTAAGAATATTCATATATAACGTGTATAATTTTGTACGTAAACCTCTGCAGTTTTGATAATAAATACAAATATTGTCATCCATCTTATGTTACCTTTTTTATGATTACTAAATGGTTATATAAGCACTTACTTTTTACCTTAAATTGATATTGTCACAAACAGAGAATGTATATCACTAAGCACTAAATGTAGAGTCAGACTGATCCCACGTACGCAACGTATGCAATGCATTATGACGTCTGGACTCTTGATTTTGTATGAAAAACTATGCACTAGAAACACACTTATCGTATGCAACGCAATCGCACGCGTCCGACGCAACGCCGATCTGCAATGTCTAGATCGGCGTGAAAAGATGGAGATGTTCGTACGCAATCCCACTAGTACTGGTGGTTTCGACCCTCCTTTTAGTGGAGAAATATTGCTTTTAGTGATGCAATACTTCTCCAGTTGGTGGTTTTTTCTAGTGGGTCAGTACAATCAGTTTGTGGAAAGATGACTTGACTGTTAAACCACTTATACGTTTCGAATTATATATCTACTTCATTTCAGGAGAATTCACTTTTACTGTGTAGGCAAAAATTATTCATCGCATATGACGTGCGTCATACGATCCATCCCAGTTGAATTGAAATTTGAGTTATTAGCGACTTTTGTGATTTCTCTGTAATAAAAAAAAAACAAGCAAATTTAATCCTTTAACAGCCATTTTAGAGTACGCTGCGGTATGAGGTTGGCAAAAATTATTTAATTTAAAATAGCAGTTAACTAAATAATAAACCGATGTAGACTTGTTGATTTATTATTTGTACCTTTATATATATATATATATATAAAAAGTGTGTGTGTGTGTATTTATATATATTGTTTATATACATATAAATTTAATATTTTGTTACATAGTATGTAATAATAAAATTAAGCAATTACTAACATACCTATTTTTTTCTTTCATAATGAACAAAAGTTTATTTAGTGGAAAATTTAGGGATTACGAGTGTAAGGTCGCTTTTTGTTAGTGGTTTTCTGGTGGTTTTAGAAGTTGAATCTGGTGGAGAGCTAGTTTAGTTGTTGGCAATACTGCGTACGTTGCATACGTAGGTCAAGTGTGTACACTAACGTACGAGCGTTGCATCGCATACGTTGCGTACGTGGGACCAATCTGTCCCTACCATTATTATTATAATACAATTTATTGGTCTAGCCTTTTGCTTAAAATATATTATCTATCCTATAGTATCGCTAAAAATGTTTTTAAAGTAATATTTATCACATAAATGAAACAGAATTATAAGAAAAAATCAAAAACAACACTATACCTGAAAAAAAAATTACAATTTATTTACCTAGCCTTTAGCTTAAAATGTACTATCAATTCTACGGTATTGCTAAAAATGATGTAAGTTATGTTTATCACATTAAAAAAAACAGAAATATAAGAGAAAAGCAAAAACAACCTATACCTATACCAAAAAAGAAAAACAAAAAAAAATACAAAAAAAAAACTAAACCTTCAGAATGATATTAATAATATAAACACTTAAATACTAATATCTTAAGGAGTCCTCAAGTGTAAGAAGTGGTATGGGTTTGGGTATTTTATGAGGGTCATTCGAACTTCGTATAGCAAACAATGCTGAGTTATCTGATTCTCGAACAAGAATAGTGGCGTGTTTAACCCAAGTGTACTTAAAATTCTTTTGTTTAGCCAAATCTCTGACCTCACGAAAAAGCTTTTTGTTTTTTAATGTAAGGTGCTCATTCATATAAACAGTATAAGAACTTCCCTGTATTCCCACTTGATTCGAAGTTAAATGTTAAATTTATGTTTCTTGTATTATATTATATTTTCTTATAATATATAAATTTATATATTTGTGTATATTGATGTATGTCTATATATGTATGTATGTGTGTGAATATGTATGTAAATATGTTTATGTATGTATAATATGTATATGTATATGTGTATGTATATTTCTTTGTAACCGCTAAGCTAAGCTTGACTGGCAGAGAATGCTTTTAGCATTAAGTCCACCTTTTGTTCCTGTAATTAATATGTAAGGTTCAATAAAGTTTAAATAATTAAAAAAAACTAGTGGTTGATTGCCTACAAATTATTATTTCGGGTATGAATGCTTATTAATGTGTAACACAGCTACAATAAAGGAGAAATTACTAATGTCTACAAGTCCTAACATACAAAAAAAAAATGAAAAAAAAAACCTTCTCTGATTATGACAAATAATTTAATTCAGTTCTTAATCTGTCACCTGCTGGACCTATACATGAGATAATCAAATGTCACCTTTGTAGAACCCACCAAAAAGTATGGTTATATTTAGCAGGGACCAATCAGAACCAAAGAGTATATAATTACTACGTTTAATCAGAACCATAGATAAGAGTGCTCAGAACAATTATTTTTTAAATGTTATTTATAAGAATTATACAACTAAATTTTTATTGAAATTAGTTTCGTTACTAAATTACGCTTCTTTAAATTAAGAGAATTTACTTCAAATTACGAGTTTCCGCCTTTACCTACGCGTCGCGTTTACTTCATACACTTCAGTCTATTTCCTTCGCCGTCTTACACTCAAAGAGGCAACTACAAATTTAAAAAAATTAAGTGGGTACAAAAGAAAGTTTGTTGTTAGTTTTTTATATTAGGTCCTTACATATGAAATTGGCGTTTTGTACGCGAGGAATGTAAAGTCAATTTTTTTGTAAAATATATTTAATTAATCAAAGTATGCAACGTTGTTATCTATGCACTTTTGCCATCTCATAGGTAGTTCATTGATCCCTTTACTAAAAAAACCATGGGGCGAAACCAATAAACTCTTTGAAGGCGGTTTGGAATGCCGCATCGGAGTTGAATTTTTTTCCTTGTAAGAAGTTGTCCAAATTCCGGAAAAAATGGTAATCTATTGGAGCAAGGTTCGGGGAGTACGGTGGATGTCGCAGACATTCCAATTGTAGCTCATCTAACTTAGTGGTTGTTTGTTGTGCAGTGTGTGGTCTCGCGTTGTCGTGAAACAGCAGTGGCCTAGAGCGATTGACCAATCTCGGTTGTTTAGCAGCTAGTTCTTCTTTCATGGTTTGCAATCACTGACAATAGACATCTGCCGTAATCGTTTGGCCAGAGTTTTAGAAAGCTGTAGTGAACGACACCGGCGCTAGTCCACCAAACACTCAAAAGTAACTTTTTCTGACTATATTTTCGTTTAGGGCAGAATTTGGCTGGGCCTCCTGGGTTCAGCCATTGCGACGAGCGCTTCCGATTATCGTACAGTATCCACTTTTCATCACAAGTAATGATTCGATTTAAAATCGCTTCATTATTATGTCGGTTGAGAAAAGTAACACATCAGTCGACGCGTGTTTGCAAGTTCGATTCACTCAATTCATGAGGTACCCATCGTTCAAGTTTTATTACTTTCCCGATTTGCTTCAAGTGGATTAATACAGTTTTATCACTTACCCCGAAGCCTGCAGCTATCTCTGAAGTGCTTTGTGATGGATCCGCTTCCACAATAGCCTTTAATTCTTCATTTTCCACTTTGGTCTCCGGCCGTCCACGGGGTTGGTTCTGAAGGTCGAAATTTCCAGAACGAAAACGTTGAAACCAAAAGCGAACCCTGCTTTCTTTTGCGACACCAGTGCCGTACACATCATTAATCCTTCGAGCTGTTTCTGCAGCACTGGTGCCACGGTAGAACTCGTACTCGTAAATATACTGATATTTCATGATTTCAATTGTGCGGTAATAAGCGACGCCAAAGAATAAAATAATGAGGAAAAAACAAATGAATGACTGTTTTCAAAACTCAAATGTACCAGCTAAATGAATTTATAAATTTGAATTTGGAATTCTTAACCAAAGAGGAGACATTTTAGATCAAAGTGGTCAGTACGACAAAACGCTAATTTCATATATAAGGTCCTAATATAAGAGGTAAATAATTACACTGTTTTTAAAAGTTATTTGCCTATATTTTGTTTCGCAACAATTTTACACACTTTATGAAATATGCATTTCAAATACTGTGTCGTTCATGTATCACTTTATATTTAATAGTCAGAAGTAACTGAAAATTAAATATAAAGTGTGAGTTATCACTAACAATCATGTAAAGAATACAAGTTTTCATACTCCATAAATTCCAATGTGCGAAAATTACGTTTTATGTTACTCGTATAATTTTGATATAATATAGTGAACATTATGGCGAAGTTGTTTTCAACAAAAATGGTGTTGGTCAAAGATAGCGTAATAAAGTATATGCCTATGATTGTATTTTTATTTTTTAGATGCTCCTACTGAGTATATCGATGTAATTATATTATATATTTCTTTTCTTTAAGCAAATCGAGTGTTTCTATGTCCTTCTTTCTTTCTTCATAATAGTTATTTGATTTTAACATATAGATATTGGAATTTAACATATGGGGATTCGTTAGATTTGTCTTGTTGTAGAAGTTACATATAAAATTTGAATATTTTTCTTTTCAGCAAGCTTGTTTGGTTTTGTTATTTATCACTGTTTTAACCATTTAACTTGTTAACACAACTTATGTTTAATAAATTGTTTGATGCTGATGTTTGATGACTTTTTGTACACAAAAATATTTTTTCAAATAATAAAATTACTCCTCCCTCTCCTTACAGTTTCCTTACACTGCTGGCTATGGGCCATGGAAATAGAGGCGAGCACAAAATTTTACTGCCATAAATATCGCTCACCTCTGCAACGCTGCACTAAACATCGCACGGAGCATACGCGTTCCACTGAGATTTAATTAAGAAAACCTAATAATAAATCTAAAATTCATATTTAAAGTTACGTTATAAGTCGTTGTAATGTTCCAAGTAGATATCCAACGTTATCAACGTGACAAAGTTACAATGATTTTTTACATACAGTGACTTTTTTGTAACCGTAACGACGGTCACGTTTATTTAAAAATAAAACTTTTCCCCAAGTCTAGTCGCCTCTTACGAAACCCACGGAATCATAAGAATATTCATACACAGCCACTACATAGTAATTGATAATTTCTCAAAACATTTCATTTATCGACAACGTCTTGCAATCGTCGTTACTCTAGCGCTCACTTGACCTTCATACAAATAATTCGATATTTTAATTGTTGATAATTTTTTATTTTTGGATAAGAACATAGTAATGACTCTAAGTTATATTTACCATCATTTAAAAAAAATGTCTTTGGCCTAACCTACTATACTCTTTGGCTTGACCATAGGTCTGACTAAGTTTGTTCAATAAAGTGTCGGGGTCTGAGAGGTTAAATGGAAATCAGAGTAGTACAACGTCTGAGTTAAAGGCAGCGATAAACTTTGGACGCATTAGATACTTTATATTATATGTTAGGTTATTGGCAGCTTCAAGGGAATGCTCTATCATAAAACGAGTAAGCATTCTCTTTGAAATCGTCAAAATAATATTTTAGCCACCATACAAATTAGTATGCATCCGAATACATGATGACTAGTTTGATCGAGACGTATGTGATAGAGCCACGCTGCACATTTATTATGGCTGTAGCACGAATGGGTCTGCTCGCCCGTAGGAAGACCACGCCCTCATAGGACTCCGGTATATAAACCTACTATCTTTCTACCTTAATCATTAGACGTGACAACGTCTCTGTAAGTGTATATGGGCAACAGTATCGACTACCACAATCCACTATCAATAATTGAACTGTGTGCTCGCTTGTCACCCATAAATATTTTACAAAAAAAGCAAACGTCTCTGTAACAGCGTGTACAACTAAATATAATCAGGCAGATGTAACGGGCAAGTGGATCAACACTTTGAAGAGATAATGTACTGAAAATTATGTTACATTTGTACAAATAAAATATTTTCGGTTTTTTAAATTAGGTACGTATTAACACAATCGATCGTCCCGTGTAGTGGCGGGTAAGAATACCCACTACCCCATATCTCCCCGTGGGTGTCGTAAGAGGCGACAAAGGGAAACTGATATAGAAGGTGAGCAGCAGCATCTTTCTGATAAAAGCCAAAAACAATAAAACTCGACCTGGCAACATATAACGCACGCACCCTGAGGACTGACAAGAAGATCCTGGAGCTGGAAGAAGAGATAGATAAGTTACGCTGGAATATAATAGGACTATCCGAGGTCCGAAGAGGGGACGGTAATCCTCGAATCCGGCAAATTATTCTATCACCGGGAGGCGACCATCTGTTCCGGAAGTGTCGGTTTATCGTCCACATCTCTCGTTAACAACGTTGTAAGATCAGGTGTGTCGACGAGGTTGCGTACCTTATACTCAGAATCACCGAAAAAATTCGCTGAAGATCATACAGGTTTACGCACCAACCTCGGCACCCCGATAAGGAGGTGGAGGAAATGTATGAGGATATCTCTAGAGCCATGCATTCCTCCAAAACCCACTATATGGTGTTAATGGGAGACTTCAACAAAACTAGGCACAAGAGAGCGGTGAGCTGAAAGTAGAGAAATTGGAATAGGGCAACGGAACCCAAGGGCCAGCAGCTGGCCGACTTTATGGAGAAAGAGGACTCTTTATGATGAACACTTTTCTTCAGCCCCACAGAAAGTAGACCTGGTCGAGCCCCGACGGTTCGACAAAAAATGAGATTGACTTCATTATGACGACCAGACGACAACTGTTCAGTGATGTCTCAGTGATCGCGAGGGTGAAAACTGGCAGCGATCACCGAATGGTGAGAGGCACACTGAACCTAAACGTTAAGTTGGAGAGGTGACGACTAATGAAGTCAACGCTTCGTCCCCCTCGTGCTCTAATCCAAAGTCCCGAAAACTTTCAGCTCGAGTTACAAAATCGTTTTCAGTGCCTAGAAGTTTGCAATGAAGTGGACGATAATAATGACAAGCTTGTGGAAACTGTCCATGGGGTCGAAGCTAAGTTCTGTAAGACCCGTCGCAGAAGAACACGAAAACTCTCCGATCACACTCTTAATCTCATGGTTGTTAGACGGGAGATGAAGCTGCAGTCTTCAGCAGATTTGACAGCATACAGGCAACTGAACAGACAGATCTCCAAATGCATGCGGCGGGACTTGCGCAATTTCAATACAGCTCGTATTGAAGAAGCGATTGAGCGGAACCAGGGCTCCAAAGTCTTTGCCAGAGATCTGTCTGCCAGAAAGAGCCAACTGTCGAAGCTGAAGACCGATTGTGGCAGCATCGTTTCCGGGACACCTGAGATTTTGAGTGAGATTGAGAGGTTCTATGGGCAACTGTACACATCATCGTTGGAGCCACACGCAAGTGTGAGTAACGATCCAAGAGCAAGTCTTATCCGACACTATTCCGATGATATCCCGGACGTCAGTCTGAGAGAGATTAGAATAGCTCTCCAGCACCTTAAAAAAGGCAAGGCCCCAGGCGAGGATGGAATTACAGCGGAGCTTCTGAAAGCGGGTGGAAAACCGGTACTAGAAGTCCTTCAGAAGCTCTTTAATTCCGTCCTACATGGTGGCATTACAACGGAGGCGTGGAGCAGAAGTGCGGTGGTCTTGTTCTTCAAGAAAGGCAATAACGCTCTCTTGAAGAACTACAGACCGATTTCCCTTCTGAGCCGCGTCTACGTGCTGTTTTTGAGAGTCATTACGAATCATCTCGCATGCAGACTCGACGACTTCCAGCCTCCCGAACAAGCCGGTTTCCGAAAAGGCTTTAGCGCCATAGACGACATACATACCCTTCGGCAAATTGTAGAAGACCGACGAGTACAATCTGCCACTTTGCCTTGCGTATGTGGACTATGAGAAAGCCTTTGATTCCGTCAAAATTTGGGCGGTGCTGCAGTCCCTTCAGCGGTGCTAAGTGGACTGTCGGTATATCGAGGTGCTGAAGTGTTTGTACAGTAGGGCTACGATGGCTATCCGAGTACAGAACCAAAGTACGAAACCTATCCAACTGCAGAGTGATGTAAGATAAGGTGACGTTTTATCCCCGAAACTCTTCACCGCTGCATTGGAAGACGTTTTCAAGCTAATGGACTGGAAAGGATACGGTATTAACGTCAATGACGAGTACATCACTCACCTTCGATTTGCCGACGATATAGTCCTTATGGCAGAATCGCTTGAGGACCTAAGCACTATGCTCAATGACCTCAATAGTGTCTCCCAACGGATAGGTCTCAAGATGAACAAAAATCATGTTTAATGTCCATGTCACACCTATGCCGGTAGTTGTTGGGAGCACTAAGCTCGAAGTTGTTGACGAATATGTTTACCTGGGACAAATAGTCCGACTAGTCCAACTTCGACCGAGAGGTCAATCGACGGATTCAACTCGGCTGGGCAGCGTTTGGGAGATTACGACCCATCTTCTCGTCAGGCATACCTCAAAACCTCAAAACTAAATTGTACAACCAGTGCGTGTTGCCAGTGATGACATATGGAACTGTGACGTGGTCCTTCACTGCTGGCCGTATGAGGAAGCTCAAGGTCGCTCAGCGAGCTATTTAGAGGGCTATACTCGGGTTTCTCTGCGTGATAAACTTAGAAATGAGGATATCCGCAGTAGAACCAGAGTAACCGACATAGCCCAAAGGATTAGTAAGCTGAAGTGGCAATGGGCCGGCCATATAGCTCGAAGAACCGACAACCGATGGGGATGAAAGGTTCTCGAGTGGCAGCCTCGTACCGGCAGGCGAAGTGTAGGGCGTCCCCCCTCTAGATGGAGTGACGACCTGGTAAGACATGCAGGAAGTCAATGGATGCAGGTGGCTCGGGACCGTGCTTTGTGGCATTCCGTGGGGGAGGCCTATGTTCAGCAGTGGACTTGTGAAGGGCTGTAATGATAACACAATCGATATTAGTTATTACTAATATTATGTGAAATCATTTATTTTTACCGAACAAATATTGATTGACTCTCAAAGTCATCTAATTTACTATAAATCGGTAAGATATGAAATCGTGAATTGTTAAGAATGGTTTTTATATGATAATTTTATTCAATAAAATTAATTTTGTTTATTTGAGAACTTATTTGAATTTTTTTTTAAATTCTTTATTTTAACAGTTAAAAGTTATTTTAACCATTTTTAAAGCACCGCACACAGAGGAGACCGATATAATAGACTGAATACACTTTATTCTAAACTAGCTGTTCCACGCGGTATGACTTATGACACCTCGCTTACTGCTGATTTCTCTCGGTTCTCATCGGGTGGCTAGGCATCGTTTGCGCGCCGAGCCGAGTGTTTAATTATTTTAATTTTTCATTATCTCTTAATCTATGCGTCCAAATAACATACTATAAAGAGCAAACTTTATCTTCATGAAATTGTATTGATTATAAAGTAACTTTTGTTCATCATCATCATCATCATTACAGTCCTTCACAAGTCCACTGCTGAACATAGGCCGCCCCCAAAGAATGCCACAAAGCATGGTCCTGAGTAACCTGCATCCATCGACTTCCTGCATGACTTATCAGATCGTCACTCCATCTAGTGGAGGGCCGCCCCAGACTTCGCCTACCGGTACGAAGCTGCCACTCGAGAACCTTGCTTCCCCAACGGTTGTCGGTTCTTAGGACTATATGGCCGGCCCATTGCCACTTCAGCTAACTAATCCGTTGGGCTATGTCGGTTACTCTGGATATCCTCATTCTACTGCGGATATCCTCATTTCTAAGTTAATCACGCAGAGAAACCCCGAGCATAGCCACATGATCTTTATTTTGTCCTATTGAGGTCATTGAACATAGTGCTTAGGTTCTCCAGCAATTCTGCCATAATAACTATATCGTCATCAAATCGAAGGTGAGTGATATACTCGCCATTCATGTTAATACCGTATGCTTTCCAGTCCAGTAGCTTGAAAACGTCTTCCAATGCAGCTATGAAGAGTTTCGGGGATATAACGTCACACTGTCTTACACCTCTCTGTTTTCGTACTCTGGTTCTGTACTCGGATAGCCATTGTAGCCCTACTGTGAAAACACGTTTAAAGGTATAAGAAACAAGTTATTTAATAATTTTAATTTAGAAAGGATCACATTTATGCATACTTAGAGCGTAGACATAACACAAAAGTAAACATAAAAATAATAAAATTCCATTTACATAATAAAGACAGTAAATTTTATGATTAGCGATTTATTTGTGAATAAATCAATTTAACATTTTACCATTTGCAATTATTCTAAAAATTTAACCACTCTTTCGTACACAATAACAGAGATTTTCCAAGAATATTTTAATAGCGTCAGTACAGATACGTTATTACACTGGTATTGTAGTTTCTTGATGTTTTTGTTGTTGAGATATATTGTACTTAATAAAATTTTATATAATGCAAAGTTGTGTGATTAAATGTAGTGATAGTGACGAGGAAGCTATATCTACACGCCTAAGGTAAATCAAAGAAAGAAAAGAAGTATTTAGATACTACGATGACAACGATTTGGGGATGAGGTTTGAGCAAAGAAGCAACTTTGATTCTGCTAACGAAAATTGAACATAACTTGGATTTCATTTCCGGCCAGTAAGTATGCATTAGTGAACCTCTTTCTGCATTAGTGTGCCTCTTCAATTAGTATCTGTCTACCGTATTTATACATAACTCAACATTGACACTACTTATTTCCAACACTTTAATACGTCAAAAGCGAGTGGACATATCAAAAGATTTTATATCGTGCCATTGCAGAAAAATAATGATTTGCCGTGTTTTCCATTCGTTCATCATTCAGCCAGCGACTAGCGTATATTAGCTTGCAGATATCTAAGCATACTTTAGATTGCACGGAAAAAAACTCAAGATTAAAAGCGTGGAATAGTATATCTCTGGTATAGTTAATTTAACCGTGTAGTGACGGCGTAAAAATATCCACTACTTACTAGATAACGTCTCGAGGGTGTCGTAAGACGTCTGCTGCCTCGGTCTGTTGGAAACAAGACATGAGCAGCAGCATCTTTCTGATATCAAATCAAAATTGTGAAAAAACTGCGGTTACCAACCCGCCTGCCAAGTGTGGCAACTATGTAATAATACCCCTTATGGGACAAACTATGGAGGAAGCCTATGTTCTGCAGTAAACTTTTTTAGCTGTGATGATATAATTCAAGGTTTGGTCGAATCCACTAAGTATTACACTAAGTATTTTAAATCTTGAGATCCATAAAATGACTAACTATAGAAGTAAAAAAATTTAACATTTTAATTCATAGAAGCATAATTTTTAATTTATTTGTGTTGCATTTTATCTTATGAATGACTTTTACCTGATGATTGTAAAATCAGCCAGAAATGAATTTGAATACCTGACAAAGACTAACTTCAAAAACATTTCATTTACTGACTACTTAATGACATGGTACACCTGTCTTAACTCGCTTTACAAAGTAATGCGAACAATTAATTTTATACACGAGATAAAGAGGGGATCGAGCTAATTAATTTGTCGTTGCAAATTAATTACTTTTAATCAATCTATACGGATTTCTCGCATTATTTTCTTTACTAAGCAGTTTATTTTTATTTATAAAAGGAAGGTGACAAACCAACTTACAGTTACCTGATAGTTAGTGGCTACTGCAGCCTCATCTGCAACCAACCTCGAAATAAGAAGGGTATAGTTATCACGCTTGAGGACTAAGATGAAATGCTTCACAGCCTGCTAATTGGATTACAGCAGTGCAGGCACTACTATTTTACTGCAGCAATAGGTAAGAGGTTGGTACTTACCCAGACGGACTCCTGGGTAGAAAAGAAGTTCTTACACCTAGTTAAGCTTGTAAGTAGTTTTCAATAATTCTAATGCGTAAGATACTATGGATTGTTACCGCTGATAATTGGTAAGGTAGCTTTATATTTTCTAATATCACCTAATAGTGAACTGAATAAGTGAACAATAAGAATATTTAAATCCTCAAATTACTTTAATTTAATTTACATTTTTGTATATAAATAATATAAATGTATACAGTTGGGGTTCCCAAAGTGTGTGCCGCGGCGCCGTGGTGGGCCTAATGCGCCGTAGAGAGTAAAGACACTTGTCCGTATATATATGAGTAAAATTTCTCGCAAGCAAATACGCAAGCATATAATTCCTTTTCTATTTGTGCATAGGCCTGCTCAGTTTTCGTTAGGGATTTTGAAGCAAAACAAATTGGCTTACCGTTTTGCATCAGACACGCCCCTAATCCATGTTTACTTGCATCTACGGAAATTATGATCGGTATGTCTAAGCTGTAAAATTGTAAAACCGGTGGATTTGTAATGCAGCGCTTTAGATCCTCAAAACATTTATCATGAATTTCTTCCCAATGCCATGCTATATTTTTTTTAATAATTCGCGCAACTTATGTGTCCTATCCGACAAATTAGAGATAAAGCCGCCGATATACGTTACTAATCCCAAAACCTTTCTAAATTTTTTGAATTTTGTGGTTTCTGCATATCTAACATGGGCAGAATATGCGCGTTGTCAGGTTTGATTCCGTTCTTTGTTATTATATGACCTAAATAATTAATTTCCGTTAGTCCTACTTTGCATTTTTTCTTATTTAATTTAACGTTAATTTGTTTACATCTCTCTAAAACCTGACGTAGACGATAGTCATGTTGAGTCTTTGAATTTCCGTGTATTAATAAATCGTCTACAAATAACTCTACGCCTTCTATATCATCAAAATGAGCATATAACCTTTTATGAAAAACTTCCGAGCCCGAGGATATGCCAAAGGGCATACGCAAAAAATTTGTATCTCCCAAAAACAGTATTAAACGTACACAAATCCGTAGATTCAATATGTAACTTAATTTGCCAAAATGAATGTTTACAGTATAATGTCGTAAAATATTTGGAACCCGCTAACTTTGAGGTTGTCTCGTCCAAGGTAGACAATTTAAAATGTTCCCGTTGAAGGTGCTGTGAGGCGCTCCTGTTTACCATTCTCCGAAATAAAATACGTATTCTTTCTTTACGTTCGTTTCGTTTAAATACGTAAACTTAGGTATTTGCGGGTACAAAATAAACTACATTTTTAGTTGTAGCTGTAAATAAAGAGAAAATGTCGCTCAAAGATCAATGTGGAGCAAGAAATGGCAGTAGCGGTGTCAAGCCTTATCCCACGCTTTGAAAAAATGTGTGGAGATCACCAAGATCACATGTCACATTGACTAAGTTGCCATTGTTCTTTTATATAAATATAAAAACTCAGCTTCATATCGTGGATGTTTTAATTTTTGTGCCTATATACCTAGTATCATTATATCCTATTTCGACTAGCTAAGGCGCCGAGTCAAAATAATAAACCCGTAAGTTCGCCACGAACTGAAAAAGTTTGAGAACCCCGGGTATAAAACCTTAGCCTAGGAACAGCACAAAAACTACTGGCTGCAGCGGGTCTTTGCTTAATTAGCGTCCTCAAATTTGGGACGTATAAAGGTATAGAACTGTAGACGTTGTTTTTATTGTGTTGTTTTTAATAGTTACAAACATTAAGATTATGTTAAAAACATTATTTGGATATGAAAACTTTTATCTAGTTATTTCGGCTCATTATCAATTGCCACGAAATAATTGCCACGAATAATTTATTCCCCAATATTTACACCCCACTGTTCATATCCATGAGGTTTGTTTTCCTCTGTCGTCTATAACGGCACCCACGAAACGATTAAAAATATGTCACTTTCATTTTTCTTTTAAATTTTATTATTAACTAATTTAATATTATTGGTCCGCCATCCAATATAAAGTATTGTGGATAAAGATGTGATGTCCTGTCAACGCCAAACGTAAAATACCCAGGCCGGTGACAGGCAGATGCACTGATCGCCAATCCAGGCAGATCCAAGCATAGCCATTATGGAATATAATACGAAGCCCATGTCCAACGGTACTATTTTTAATCAATACTAATCATTCATCATCATCATCACAGCCCATCACAAGTCCATTGGTGAACATAGGCAAACTACCAGGTTGATGATGACAATTAAATGAACTGCGTACAATATTTGAATTACAAATGTATTGATAGACATAGGATAATCATAGCTGTAATTTGTTTATCCAATTTACATTGTACTAGTATAGTACCTTTTTAATTTCTGCATATAAGGAACGGTACCTACTCGCAAGTTGCTGTTGTTTCTAAAAATTTAGTATTGAAATCTTTCAAAAAAGTAATGTATGCAGTGAGTCATGCCACTTCATACTAGCTGCTGCAAAAAAAGTTAAATGTAAAAGTAATTGTTTATTTATTCATTCATTAATCTGTTGCAGTCTATTAAAAGTTCACTGCTGTACATAGGCCTCTGCATAGATTGCCTTATAGCAACCACAGTTTTTTTATTAATATTTCAGTTATTATCAGGAAGATGCTGTCGCCCATGTTTCATTTCGCTCTTACGAGACCTTTTCGTAGAGTATATTTTCTTACGCCGTCACTTCACAGCACGCTAGGTTTATATTTACCTTAAATTGTAATTAAGCGCTACATTTTTTCATATTGCTCTCCCTTGTATTAAACGGTAAATAATTGAAAATAAAAGTTAATTTTGGCTAAGCTAAACGGAATTGAGAAAAATTGCTTTTTATTGAAAGTGTAGGGTTCTTGGATTCATGCGATGGCTTTCTTTTAATTTCTCTATCATATTGGTTTATTGCTTCTCCACACCGACGGGAAAACTGATTCAACACACGAGACTGCCACTTCAAAACTGCCTCTCCCGCTTATTGGGTATCCATTCTTCGAGCTGTATGGCCAGCAATACGCAGACGTCAGTATCGATAAAGATTGTAGTGCTACTCTCACTCTTCTCTCACTGTCAACAGTTCGCTGAGCGACTACCTCATAAATCCAGTAGTAATGGGCCACGTCTTGGTTCTGAATGTTAATGTGAATATATGACATCAATGTAAACACGCACTGGTTGCAGAATTTGTTTTTATGTTTTGAGATATACCTGACGAAAACTATGTCGCACTTCTCTGAAAGTAATGAATTTGACATACCCATGAGCAATTTGGATATTCTGCGTATATTTATAACTGGGATTACCCGTTGAACAATAACATATTCAAAGTTTTAATGTATACAAACGTTTGAATTATTATAATGACCAAGTATAATTTCAACGATAATTTAAAAATATTTTTACGGTAGTATTTTAATTATCCTGGTGGTAAGTGGATGCGGTTACCCATAAACACAACTATCCTCGATTAAGATACAAAATACAGATGCGTTGTCACCTCTGGGGACTAAGGCTGAGATCTATAGACCGTAATTTTACTTTGCTCAGACTTTACTTACGAAAAACTTAGCTGAGTTTATGCTTAGCCTAATCTTTGGTTCTGAATTTATAGTTGTATCTAAGGCCCAGACAGTCAAAAAAATTATGGATGCTTTATTTCACGCATAATGTTCTTGATTAAAAAAAAAAATATTTAAAATCGAAAACAGTCCAAATTGTATTTCATAAATAAGTTATTATTATATGAAATAGAAAGCGGGCGTATGAGAACGGGAACGGATGAGAAGAGTGCAAAATCAGAAAATAAATAAAAAAGAAGGTTTTAATTAATTCGAAATAAGTTTAAAATTACGTTAATAGAAAATGGATTAATGCTATTTAAAACTAGAAGACGGCTAAAACTACCTATTTATTGTTATCAATAATTAGAGTAACATAAAACATACAATTTAAAATTAATACGGTGGTTTCGGATAATATCCTGAGTTTTACGTAAGTCGTCGATTTCGTTGACTTAGGCTTTGCTAAGCGCTCACTCAGCACGACTTTGAAGTTAGCTCTATAAATACCGACATTGTCTTAGCTCGAAAGTAAAGTCTGAGCAAAGTCAAAGTACGGTCTATAGATTTCAGCCTAAGACGGAATGCAACATTACCAGTAAAGAGGGAATACGTTTCCCCACATAAAAAAAAACACAACAGTAATATGCTGCTTTTTCACGCTGGAATTCTGTACGAGCGTGGTTCTTTTCCGGTATATTACACCAATAGTACGTAAAATATTTTAAAAATTATTTTTGATAACTGGCCTAAAATCGAAAATGAAAGATAAAATCAAAACATTCGCCGCCAAAGGCAGAGTCATCACTTTTCCATTGTTAAATTTGTTCTTTGACATTAACTTATAATTCAATAACTCTAACGAGGCAAGATAAATAATAGTATATGGTTCTGTTTCTTCTATGCAGCTTTCATTGTTGGAGTTCATTGATTAACTTAAAGAAAAAATGATTTTGAACAAAGTGCTTGTATAATATAAGTAATACTAAAACACCTTATTTAAAAGCAAAATCTGAAAGCAGGTGGTACGATAAGTAGTAAATCTTAATTCATCGTTATGAGATTGTGAATAGTCAATTGTTGGTAATAAAAGTTAAAGCTTTAAAATACAGCCTATAAACGTCCTACGTCCGGGCATGTGCCTATTCTCACTTTAAATACAAACTTAAAGTAGTAATTAAACATTTTCTTTGGTGTCGGAGGGAATTCAACCCAGTTTGCACGAGTACTGTGAAAACTTTAAGGTGTGCGCTTAACCCATGTGCTACCACAGCTTCACTGTTGGTAATACAATCAAATAATATTAAGCTGAAGCATCAGAACAGGAACTCATTTCCGCACACGGCGCCGACCATGGCTAATACTAAGGGCTAACCCGGCTGTCGGATAAATTATTTTATTTTATTTAAGAAAAAAAAAAAACTTGTTTATAGAATAAGGGTGTCAAATACACAATGACAATGAAAAAGCAGATCCGTTATCACTCCTGAAGATTAAGATGGAATGCCTCCTTACCAGTAAAAAGAGTCAACACACTCACCATACAAAACACAAACACATATTTTTCACGCTGGTGTTCTATGAGAGTGTGGTTCTTCCGCGGTCGAAGACACATTCGTGCTACAACCATAATAGAGCTGCAACATAGCACTACCACGTATGAATTTTGACTAGGTTAACCACAGTTATCGTTATTTTAATAATTATTCGAACTATACTAGACCTAGTTTCAGCCAAATACCACCGGATACACCTACTTTTAGCCATGAAGTAATCTAATACACCTAGGTTTAACAAGCCGATATCTGCTACATCCAGTTGTAGCTGGCTAAATTCTAATAGCAGGTAAAATAAAATATACTATACGTCCCGTAACCGGATCTTTATTCAAATTTAGCAAAATTCTCTTGTGCTAAATCCACAAAAATAAAAATTTGTTAATTCTAGAAACAAATAAAAATATTCAAAATATATCAATGTTTTTATTCTCATTAACAACGAACATATACATCAAGACTCAGAGGCACCAAATTTTGTGTAATATTTGATTGTAGTTTGCGCATTTTTACCGTTTGAATTTACTGTACAAAGTTCGACAGTACTTTAGTGTAGATATACAGATAAGATTGTGTGAATCATAAGCACTGTCCAGATTAAACTATGCAGATGCAGCCAATAGACCACGACTGTTGAGAAAGACAGAAAAACTCATACAGCGGATGCAAAATGCGTGTACTCGGTTTTGTTCTACTGTTCCGCATCGAAGTCATGTAATGCCTTATTTAAACGGCGCCGACGACAATGAGTGCCCGGAGAAAATTACGTCTTGCTACTCTATTATTCTTAATAATAACAAAGCAGATACCGATATATCTATTCCAAAAGTTGAAGTGGGCCCGTGACCAAAATAAATATAATACAAGAGCCTCCGTTCATTCGCTTGTTCAACTACTCGACACTGTACAGCTGCATTTTGAAGCAGCTTCAAATTTGCAACAGCTAACTGTTGGAATGGTTTACCACCACTTATTCGTTCCCAAAACATATAGTTTTAAAAACAAATTGAAATTACATTATTTGGTACAACAAGTGCAAAATACGTAATAACAAACTTTCTGTTTCGAACTTAAAACGGTAATAATATTTATATTTGTTTTACACTTTTTTATTTATGTTCAAATATTATTGTTTGTAATTGTGTTTCTGTTAATTGATATTGATTATTTATTCGTTTCAATCTTTTTTTTTTCATAACACGCTGCAGCGTGGCTCTACTAAAACTTCTAACCCTGACGCTATCTGCCATATGCGAGATGTTACTTATACCACCATCTATTAGATGCAAAGAGGTCTTCCTGACGTTTTCCATACTTGCCATCATCGAAAATTCCATAATCATTCTATACATCGAACTCATGGAGCGGAAAGGAGTGATGAATTTTCTCACACCACCAGCACCACAATGAAGTAAACCATAAAGATAAAACACGCTCATTTATGTCATGCAAGTACAGGCAACATATTTGTAATTTTAAACCATAGCAAACCTCATATAAAAGTAAATCACAATTATACAATTTACAACTAATTTTTTTCACGGTAAATATTCTAATAAAATAAGTGCATGTTAGCAACACTACACAACACAACAATATTGTTTCTCTGTTTTGTCACAGACGGAGATAGATAGTGTCGTTCCATAACGAATGTGTATACAGACATACGACTTACACTAATTCAGGTTTACTAAATCGCTTTCCCCATTTCAACGCTAAGATATACGTTTCATGATTTTATAAGTAAAAATATAACTCATAATTCTTATGATTTTGCAAATACATCGTTTAATGGAACTACTTAACGGATTTTATCGCATTCAATTTACATTTCATTATATTCTCAACCCGAGGTTATTGGGAGGGGAAAGAGCTGAAGTGTGCTAAGTTTTGATATCACAATTAACCCGTGCTATATTTTGAATATTAAGTTTTTTGGTCTGATCTAGGCAGAATTAACTTACAGTATCTTGAACTCTTACAGTTTTATGCTTAACTTCTATAACCTCACGAATCATCTTTTCTAAGAATCGGTGTACTTTTGCGTGGGTTTGTGAGATGTTTCGACCGAGAGGTCAATTGACGTATTCAACTCGGCTGGGCAGCGTTCGGGAAATTACGACCATCTTCTCGTCAGGTATACCTCAAAACTTGAAAACGAGATTGTACAACCAGTGCGAGTTGCCAGTGATGACTTATGGATCTGAGACGTGGTCCTTCACTGTTGGCCGTATGAGGAAGCTCAAGATCGCTCAGCGAGCTATAAAGAGGGCTATGTTCGGGGTTTTTCTGCGTGATAAACTTAGAAATGAGGATATCCGCAGTAGAACCAGAGTGACCGACATAGCCCAACGGATTAGTAAGCTGAAGTGGCAATGGGCCGGCCATATAGCTCGAAGAACCGACAACCGATGGGGAAAAACGCTTCTCGAGTGGCAGCCTCGTACCGGTAGGCAAACTGTAGGGTGACCCCCTACTAGATGGAGTGACGACCTGGTAAGACATGCAGGAAGTCGATGGATTCAGGTGGCTCAGGACCGTGCTTTGTGGCATTTCTTGGGGGAGGCCTATATTCAGCAGTGGACTTGTGAAGGGCTGTAATGATGGAAGTACCACTTTACAAAGCAAGATTTATCAAAGAATCTTTGAAGATCACTTCTTCTAAATAACTAAGTCGAAGCTTGATCTTACTATACTGTACTTCCTCTTTCCAAATTTTAAGTTTATTCTCCGAGATTTTCTCTTCAATAGTCTTGAGATATACGGAATAATTTAGCATGTTTTCTAGAACACGGTATACTTAAATTCGTATAAATATATTATGCTTGTATAATAATTTATACGTGGCTACATTATAGCTGTAATACGTATGAGTTGGCTCGGCCCGGGGAAAAACCACAATTTAACAGAATACAAATAAACAAAAATATTTGGTAACTTTTGAGTAAAGTTTACAAGTTTGATAAAAAATTCATTTTATTTTGAAGTAAACACGTTTAAAAACTTAAATGTGATAAAAATAAGGAATAACAAAGGGAAAGTATAAGTATGGTAAGGGTGTATTGATTTTGATAAAGTGTCTCCAATGCGACTTCAGTTTAACGATCATATCTACGATTACTTAACTAGTTAAATAGTTTGTAACCATTTATTTTGTAAAATTTATTTAAAAAACGTACCGCTGGGTTTCTTGCTGGTTCTTCCCAGGACAGAGGTTTTTTTCCGAACCAGTGGTAAAGTAAAAAAATAATTTCAATAAGAACTATATGTAATCAATATTGAATAAAAATTATTCTATTCTATTCTATTCTAACAAATATATAAATAATAATGTCCTCCAGACCAAATTTCGGTCAAGGAGGTTAGTCTCAACATGGACTAGTCATCTGCGCAAGACAAAATTATAGTTAAGGCATGTATGTATAGGTGCACTCTCTATTCTCCACTCTTATGATCCGACAACAATCCGACACGACCGAAAAGAGATCAGATGCAGAAAAAACGTTTTATTTGCTTTTCGCGGCATAGGGGGTCACAAAAGCTCTTTAAGTTTTAACGTCATGGACTAAATAAATTGATATGTTTGAAATGTATTTATTAGACGTAGTCATAGAATTATTACGTATAGAATACTAGTACGCGCACCGAAAGTGAAGCAAGTAAAACTAACGCGAAACCGCTAAGTTCACTCAGCGACGCGTCAGTGCGCAACGTCACGTCTTACGGAGAAGAGCTCGCGAAAAATTGTAAAAATGACCGTTTATGTTGTAAAATATTGACACAACAGTGATGATAAACATAAAAAAAGTGATGGTATTACATTTCACAGGTAAGTTCATATATTTAATTCATTATTAGTACGTAAAATTAAAAATACTTACCTAAGCTATCATAATACAAATGTTGCTAGTTGTGGGGAAAAAATCACAATTTTCTTTTAAAATATTTATTTTCTATTTGTGTTTAAAACGTTTAATCGCAACTCTCTGTGTAAAACTCAAATGTTTATATGTAGATACCTAGTTCTCTAAGTATTAACATAATATTAACAATGGGTGCCTATTTAAAACTAATACGGAGTGATCAGCTGATGGCGATCCGTCGACGCCATTTAACGCAACTATTATAGCAACTATTGTTCATTGACCAAGTCGACGTTTTAGAGTATAAAATAAAAACTTTTTAATTTACTACATCAAGAGATTGTTAATAAGAATGGCTTTACTATGCAGATGTCACTTTACACCCAAACATAGTCTATTTTTAACCGACTCCCAAAAGGAGAGGTTATCAATTATGTATGTACGCTGATTTCTAAGACGATTCTAGATCAATTCGTATATACATGCTGTAATTTTAGTGGATGTTTTCCGCATTCCTGACTCAATGCAAATTATAATTTTAAAATGTTTAGGTATATAATGACAATACTGATAATTATTTAAAATTTAAAAAAATCTTAATAATTATTAAATAAAAATCTTTTAAATCATAAAACATTCAATTTTAACCAATTATACAAATATTTGTTATATAATCTTTCATAATAATTTAAATTCTTTAGGTATTTTATTAAAATTTTTAACACACATACTCGTATTAAGACAATTTTGTTATATTTAACGAGCCTAGGAATGACATCTAGGACAAGTTGGTCAGGGTCATGTCGATTTCGAGGATGTATATCACTTGCTTTAACAAATAATGACTTATTTTTAATAAATATTCAGAGCTAAATAAATTCTTACGCGTAGTAATACGGCATAAGCTAACCTGCGTCCAACCTACTCGAGAGATATTGCTATTGGTTTGAGGTCGCATTCGAGTTTTGTTTTCTCTATTGTAAATCTGCCATTTTGCATCCTAATAATTTTTATATTAATAAATCTATTGTACTACCAAGACAAAATCATTTGACTTCGGAAAACAACCATTAAAATTTCAGCGTGTATATGGGATCAATCTGTGTATATCCTTTCAAATAAAAAAATTCTAAATCGGTTTAGAAATTACAGAATTCTGAGGTAAGAACATTAAAAAATACTTGAATTGAGAACCTTCTCATTTTTGAAGTCAATGTTGCTTATTGTACAATGTGCTTATTGTATTCGAGCAAATTAATTGTGTTTAAAAATATTCTTAAATTTTATTACGTCTGCATTTTTGTACCATTAAAATATGTATAATAAAGTTATATTAGTACCAACAATATCGTGTTTATTTTATTCCATTTATTATTCTCATAAAATACGTCTTCGTACGCAATACGTAATCTTTATTATATCGATTATTTAAAATTAATCAATAAAATAGTGATTTGCACAATTTGATTGCAAACGCCAAAAACTGGTATCACTGAATGGCGTGTATGTGTGCGTGTGACGAGCGTAGGCACATTCGAATCGCGCCCACTAACATAATGACCTTGCTTCACTTTAACGCTCGTGTTTTGTACTAGACTGCGCTTCTATACGTAATAATTCTATGGATGTAGTTAATAATATAAAAGTACAGCAATTGAAAATTCTACAAAACATCGAATATATCATAATAAAATATTGCTTGTACTGAAAAATCCATGCATAATTCGTTAAAATTTTTCGACGTCGAATAAAAAAAGCAATGAAAATATTCCGTTATTCAGTCAAGAAGACATAAAATATTTATGTTATTTGTAGTTCACGACTGTAGACGAGTGGTAGATTCGAACACACTACTTTCTGAGATAGCAATCAGCACCCTTGGGAAAGCGACAGTAGCCGAATAGCTACTGTCGCTTTTCACAACTAAACAATACTACTATAACATATATTGAATAATATTTCCTTTTGGGAGCGTTTGCTTTTGAAAACCTCATAATAATTACATAAAGTAGGAGCAAAGAGAACCTTTTTACCCAATAAAAATGTAAATTTGAAAGAAGTCAAGATTCATGCAAATAATGAAACATTCATTAATCATTTCAAAATTTTCTTAAGTTTGCAATCTTATAAAATTTTATCTAAAACAGTCTTTCGCCATCATTTCCTATATTTTATGTATTACAAAATTTAATTTAATATTTTTAAGAAACTTCATCATAATTATAAATATTCTGGAAACAGTCTACGGGTAGATGTTAAAAATTAATAAGCTAAGATACACGTAAAAAATAAAAATGGTGTGGTTTACCTACTTTGAAGAGTACCTCCTGCCCTTTCTCAATTGCGTGCACTACTGATCTCCAACACCTCTATACTAGGAAAGACACTAACACCGTCCATAATACGACACGTGTTTCGCCTCTAAACGAGGCATCATCAGGAGAAAAATTTTCTTCTGATCGTTTAGGCACATCATTTTTATTTTTTACGCGGATCGTAGTCAATAAATTTTTAACTTCTATAATATAATGGATTTCCGCAAAGTAACTGATTCTATTAATAAGTCTGCAGCTAAGCTTTATGTCTTTTGGAAGCATTTGCTGTAAAGGACCATTGGTCTGACTAGTTGGTCCAATAAAATGTCTGGGCCTGAGAAGTTAACATTGTTTGAGTGTAATAACAAGTTGAACTTTTTTCCCTTCAATTTGAGGAATTACCCTGTTATTTACTAATATTTCAATGTACCTTACATTCATTTTGTAGTTAAAGAATATAGCCTAGAAATAGATGTCATATTTCACCATCTGCGTAATAGTAAACACAGCGTATTGGTTAAAGTAGCGAATACAAGATCAACGAAATTTGGAGAACTCGGCTCGAGCCTTACCAGATCAATACTTTTTTCAATTGTTAGTAATTGAAAAACATTCATATTTTATACAATGAATTCAAATTTTGACTCAAAATGCACTTGTGCAGGTTGACCAAATATAATCAAAAATCGTGAATATTTGGTCTCTGCTACGATTTATTGTGCGCAAACGTGTCTGCGTGTCTACAAAATGATTTCAACTTATGAACAGAGACAATAAAAAGTCATGGAAATGTCATGTGTGTCACAATAAACAACCAAAAGTTGATAACACAAATACTCCGGTGCGTTCACAAAATAGTTACATGGTTTCCGAAACATGGGATGCCTACGATAATGTTGAGGATATTCATGTCAACAGTAACGTCACTATGCGAACAACGCAAAAAGTTAGTGTCGATATCTTTGATTCGGAGACCATATTAAACGTTAAAAATCTTCGCAAAATCATTAAGAAGGAACTAACGACTGCTCTAAAATCAGCAATCCAAGTGCAAGTATCTGAAAAGTTAGAGATATTAAAGAAAAAATTGCAACTTTCCACGAATCAATGACATTTTTTAATGAAAATTTTGAGGAATTGAAAAGAAACATTGGGAAAAATCAATTATTATTAAAAACCTTGAAGCCGATAATAAGAAATTGAAGGCACCTGTTCACAGTATAAGGAATAATTTGAACGTAATGGAATAATTCGTTAGATCGTTTAACATTGAAGTACAATGTCTACCAGAAAATAAAGAGGAAAACATATTAAATACCGTTGTTCAAATAGGAAAAGTCATAAATTATAATATTAACGAAACCGATATCTCGCACTGTATAAGAATTTCGAAACAAAATCCTCAAATTTCCAGGCCAAGATCTGTGCTAGTAAGATTCAATAACCAGCGTATACGTGATTCTTTCATTGCTAGTGCAAGCAAATATAATAAAGAAAGTAAGAGTAAACTCAACACCAGCCAACTAGGAATTGCATCTGAACTACCAAAACAGATTTTTATAGTAGAACATCTAACGGCGGATAACAAAGAACTGCATGCTACAACAAGGGCTCCTGCAAAATAATTGGGCTTCAGGTTTGTCTGGGTCAAAAATGGAAAAAAAATTGTGCGTAAAACAGAAAAATCTATGTGTATTCATATTGTTAACAAAGATATTTAAAAAAAAATATTTCTAATCCTGTGTAGACTATAGCATTCTTTTTTCTTTAACTATCAATATCGCGTGCATAAAAATGAGTAAATTCAATTCACAAAACAAAAGTAGACAGTTTACCATAGGTTTGTTAAATGTTCATTCGCTTAATACAGGTTGGGATGAATTTGCGGCTTCATTTCGGTTGGCTAACTATGATGTCGTCTGTCTAACAGAGACATGGCTAAAAACTGACTCTGATATTGGTGCTTATACTATTCCTAACAATAATCTAATACATAAGCCACGTTGTGGCCGTAGTGGCGGTGTAGTGTATATGTGAGGTCCAATATGCGTGTACAACAATTTAATTACACCGAATCCATACTTGAACAATTATGGATTGACATTAAAATTAAGTGACACAATTTATTAATCGGAATTGCATATCGTCCTGAGTGAGTAAGTCAAGAAATTGTAATCTACTCTCTTCACGAAACTTTATCAGTACTAGGATCTAAATACGAGCACATAGTTGTTGTTGGTGATATTAATATAAACTGTATAGATCGTAACAATTTTGTAACTCTACTTAAATGTTTCAAAGTTCTGACTGACCCATACAAGCCACATCAAATTGTTAACTTGCCGACTCGTATAACGCCGCATACTTCGACACTTATTGATGTCATATTTACTAGAGTTAATCTGCAGCCCATATCGGTAGATGTTGTACATAATGATGACTTAAGTGATCATGGACTAGTAATAGCAACATTTCCCATTAGTGTTCCTAATATAGAACCCCGCACCGTCCAGTATAGACCACTGGCAGATAATGCCAAATATATATTGATAAAGCATCTGCATTCACTTCTTGGGAACTCATACTGGAGTATAATGACTTTAATGAAATGGTTAACTTGTTCAACTTTCTTATATTAGACCTAATAGATACTTTTGCCCCGGTATGTATACGTAAATTCAAAAAACCTCCATCTCAATGGATGACCAATACTCTTATAGAAATGAGAAATATTCGTAATAAAGCATGTCGGAAAGCTAAAATAGATAATTCCGAATCAGCTTATAAGTTTTACCAAGACATGCGCAACCTATATAATTGCGCTGTTCGTGTTGAGAAACAGGCATATTATACCCAATTTGTAAATAGTAATATTAATAATCCGTCCTTAATGTGGCATCACATTAATAAAACAATTAAGAGCGGTTCTAGTAAATCAATTCCTGTATATCTTTTGGATGCCACAAAACTCAATAGATATTTTATAAATAGCGTTCCTGTGTTACCGGTTGATTTGAAACAGTTTGAAAAATTTGAAAGTATTCGTAGTAGTAACTTATCAGAGTTCAATTTTAATAGAGTGAGTGCTTCAGAGCTACATAAGATTATTAATTCCTTTTCTTCTAACTCTAAAGGATGTGATGAAATTTGCATGAGTACGATTAAGCTTACATTACCCTACTCTTTGGTTGCCATTGAAGTCATCGTTAATAAATCATTGTTGGAATGAGTATTTGCTGATGTTTGGAAGTGCTCATTGATCATACCCTTACCTAAGAAACAGAAGATAGACAGCTTTGACGACATCAGACCAATAAGTAAATTACCTGCCTTGTCAAAAATAGTGGAAAAGTGTGCACAGTCACAAATTACTAGCTATCTGAAAGAGAATGCCATCCTGCCAGATTTCCAATCGGGTTTTCGGCAAAAATTTAGCACAACTACAGCATTAATACACATAACGGACGATATTCTTACCGCCGCTGATAATGGACAAGGTAACATTCTAGTGATACTAGATTTTACTCCGGCCTTTGACTGCTTTAACATACCGCTTTTACTAAAAAATTTAAAAAACGTTGGATTTTCCGAAAGGACATGTTCGTGGTTTCAGTCATACTTCTGCGGGCGGAGTTAAAAAGTAAAATGCATCAATACTGAAGGTACTGCTGATATTTCAGAGTCCCTATCAATTTCTAAAGGCGTTATACAAGGTTCCAGTCTTGGCCCAACGCTCTTACACACAGACATAAAAACGTGGTCAACACTCAAATATCACCTTTATGCCAATGACACCCAATTGTACGCCCATATGTCACCAAAAAATGACAGTATTACAGCAGCGGTTACCAGCTTAAATGATGATCTAAAATTAATAGAGCATTGGTCAAAGTCTCATAGCCTACTACTGAATCCTAAAAAAAGGTACTTGTATAATTGTGGGTACACGGCATCAGGTTGCATCTATCAAAAAAAATTATCCGACTATCATGATCAGTGGCACAACTATTCCTCGAGATGATTGCATTCGTAACTTAGGCCTTAACATGAATGAAGGTTTAACGTTTACACAACACGTACAGCAAAAAATAGGAAAATTTTTTGGGTCTTTAAAATCTCTTTACCATATTCGTTCTTTTCTAAAACCAAATATCCGACTTCGTCTTTGCAACAGTCTGGTCTTATCACATTTGCATTATTGCGACTGGGTATATGGTCCTTGCCTCTCACAGAAAACTATAGGAAGAGTACAAAGGGTTCAAAATGCGTGTATGCGTTATTGTTTTGACATACTTAAGACTAACCACATAACTCCTTATCTCCTCAAAAATAATATTTTAAGTGTGGGTTACACCAGAAAACTAAAATATGCTTGTTTCGTACACTCATTAAATAATTCGCAATCTCCTCATTATCTATATGAAAAATTATGTCCAAAATGTCAACTAACACGTTTGAGACGAAGAGGTAAACTATTATATATATACTTCCAACTTATAAGCGTCTTAAAGCGAAAGGATGTTTCAAATATGCTGCCTTCAAATTTTGGAATAATATATCTCCTCCTTTGCAGGAGATCGCAAATACAAAATCATTTACAAAGAAATGCAAAGTATGGTTACTTGAAAAACAAAAACTGGAGGCACGTATTAAGTACTATATATAAATTTACTGAAATTTAAAGTCGGCTTTGGCAAAATACCAGCGGTGACCTCAAATCACTACATAGCTGAGTCACAGACCAGTTTGCCTCATTATTTTTATATTACCTAAGTATGTTTCTAAGATAAGCTTGTGATGATCTTTTTGTACATTTTTAACAACCATGTGTGAATTGAGACAAACAAAAAGCTTTATTATTATTATTACATGTTCTATGGGGTTTAAGTCGGGAAAGCGCGCTGGCCACCCCATAGCATCTCGAAAGTATTCGACAACTACGGCTGCAGTATCGTCCATGGCGTGGTATGGGTAATGAATTATCATTCATTACACATACCACGCGACGAACGAGACTTTCTGACTGACAGCAAAACTTTGTTCAAAAATGTCGAGGATGTCGGCGAATGTAACACGCTGTTACCCTCGGCATTTTTACCACAATTTGGCATTTTTACATCAATACTTAAAAAGCTGACGACGATGAGCCTCAAACATCTAGGCTGATGATGGCTGAGAGGTCTAATTTTCTGAACTGCGCCTCTATTACTACTCAAATTGTAATTTGCGTTTGTCTTTTTTACATATTCTTCAATAAGAATCTACAGTTATTTCTGGCCAAAATAATTTTCTTTCTTAATGCCTTGCTATTTTTTAGTCTCATAAGGTGTAATTTCATCATAAAAACTCTCAACACCGAGGGTTCCGTATAATAACATATATTACAAAGAATTAATAACGGCGGTGAGGATTTACTATTTCGCGATACTGCAAATTCGGGCTACAGGAAGGATGTAAAGGAATACATGTGCACTCACCTGGACTTCTGGTAATCTGCCTCGTGTCCCAAGGGCTGCGGCCACCTTGATTGGATGCCGGCTGTCTCTACTCATATAAACTTTATTATGTTCTTGTATAGTTCAATATCTAAACCACACAAAGGCGGGAGCGATGACGCAAGATATAGGATATAACCCCGTTTAACACAAGAGTGCACATGCTAGGCATAAAAGGCGGTAGTTAGGAAACTCGGAAATGGGCTTTGCAGTACTCTTATTGGATAATAATCAACGAATCTCATAAGCGTTAGGCGGTAGTGCGAAGTGCCGCGAACACACTATTTACTCTAACAAGTAATAACATAAATTGTTGGATTGCAAGCTTCGATGATAAAATGTGAACTATATTTCTTTTGACATTTTCTGCCTTGAATTAATCTGACATTAAAATGAATGTATTTTAAATCTTGAAAGCAAGCCATTTTAAATTATATCCATATTTATTTTTAAGAGAAAAACAGATTTTTTTCCAGCAATATCTAAGTACCGTCAAAAAACTTAACAATTTTGTCAAATTTCAAATCAATAGCAATAGTAACTAATTAATGGGAAAAACGGGATTGCAAATAATATGTAGACCTTTAAGCACGGAATCCAAAAAAAACGCATTGTATCAAACAACCTCTTCATAAGCAATGTTGGAAATTTTATTTATGACGCTAAAAAATTTAATCGGTATCTTTGACACGGTACAGCGCTACTAAGAGTTGGCTAAGTAATAAATAACTATTCGTGAGCTCCACAACCTGAGCGTTGTTTATTGGCATTGCAAAGCAACTTCCCATTAGCACCTTTATTCCTTTATACCAAAACGGGTAATTATTAGAACTAATGTTAATGTTATTCATGTTTTTACCCTTTCACAATATCACAAGCGGTGGTAATCTCTGCGTCTATCAAGTACTAATTTAAGCCAAGCATAGTTACTGGTATATTTTAGAAAGTTTTGGGGAATTTTAAAAGAATAACAGTGAACAGGTACACCTGTCGGTAAATGTTAAAATTAAATATAGTAAAATGCATCGTAACAATTGTTAAAGTGGAAATAAGCTTTTTTTTGGTTTATTATTGAATGTCAGACATTTTAAAGATATATATGTGTAATATTAAAGGCTAGTGCCAGTTTTTAGGCTCAGAACGATTTATTGCACTCATAGTTAATATTGCTTATACGTTACAGCCAATTGCACGTTCCACTGCTGGGCACAGACCTCCACCCATTTGTGAGAAGGTTTTTAAAGCAAGAAAGTGTCTGGGATGTTGCCCCACAGCGTATTGCGGACTTCACGTGTTTTCCATGTTTTTATTTTTCAGACATTTCGATGTTTTCCTCACCGAAGAATACCTGATAAATCATCACATAGAATTACTATTAAAAATTTCATTGATGTTGGCGGGGATCGAACCCGGGTTGCCAGCGTACTATGTAAATTTACGACAAACGCTCAGCTACTCAGTTTACTGGTATATGTAGATTATTAATTAATCTATTCTTATTGTTTGTATTTGAAGAAGTACGCTTAATTTTACCAGTTTCATAAAATAGAAGTCAAAATGTTCGAAGCGACTGATAGATTAATATTTTTAGATTAATAACGGAAAAGAGCTATAATAACTCAAGTGCCCGCAAATTACGTGAGTTTCCTTAGTTTCGAAATTGTTTAAGATTTATTATTAGTGGTGAAAGGAAGCGTCGTGAGGAAACTTACTGAAAAAAAAAAAGAAAATCTATAAGTCAGTCAACAAGCAGTAGGGCAGTGCGATGGAATCTTCTCTGCTGCAAAAAAAACCTTCTCTGAAATGTGAAAATGCATTCTGCATACATGAATTTTCACATTTCACATCGGGATATAAAGCTGTTACCTCAATTTTTAGTTGTAGGAGAACATTTCATTTTTGCACGTTTAACAGGGAGACGTTGTTAACATCGTATTGTAACTAATGGTTTTACCGTCGAAATGTCGTGCCATTTTAGATTTGCAACTTTTAAACGGCAATTTCTATTTTTATTTCATAAAAAACGGCAATTTCATAGGTAAAGACGTAATAGTTTACGTCTTTACCTATGAAATTGCCGTTTTTTATGAAATAAATTAACGTTAACGTATTTTTTATATTTTTTTATTTCTATTAATCAAAGTAATCACCCATGCAATTGATGCATCTTTACTAAAGTAGTGGCAATTTATTGACGCCCTTCTTGAATAAATCAGCTGGACGGGAGGCAACAAATTCTTTAAAGGCATTTTGTACTGCCTCTCGGGTATTGTATTTTTTTCCCGCCAAAAAGTTATCGAAATTCTGGAAAAACCAGAAGTCTGTAAGTGCAAGGTCTGATGACGGAGAGCTTCCAACCCCAGCTCTTATAACTTGGAGATCGTCTGTTGTACAGTATGAGGTCGCGCGTTGTCGTGCAGGAGCAGCGGGTACGAGCGATAGACACTTAGATGATACTTAGATGACAGCTTAAAGCTGGTCGGAGACGTGCGAGCTTCTCCATCATTGTGTTTAGTTCTTCACAGTACACATCTGCAGTAATGCTCATCCCGTTTGGTAAGAAGCTGTGATGAATCAAGACCACCAAACAGTGACCATCACTTTTCTAGGGATAAGTTTTCGTTTAGGACATTGTTTAGGTGCTGAACGAGGATCCAACCAACTTGCTGAGCGCTTGCGATTGTCAAACAGAATCCATTTTTCGTTGCAGATAACAATGCGGTTCAAAATTCCTTCGTTTGTGTGCGTGTTGCGTGCCGCTTGTGCTGCGTTGCTGCCACAACGGTACACATAATCCATAATTACTTTTTTTTTAAATATTTAATAGTAGTTAATTAATAAAAAATAAAAAATTATGTTAATTTTTTAAGGATATAACCAAAGTGTAGTTATAATGGAAAAGAGAATGATTACTGCTACTGATATGATTTTTATTAAAACGTCAATTTAAGTGTTTGTAATTCCCCCTCTTTCTTAGTGTTAAACTCTAATAAATATAAATTGTTAGAACTTATATACTTATTTTCAAAATATATTTAGTTACGACTTACCAGGACTAAAAATACAGTAAAGATGAATTTATATAATTATGCGATTTTCTTATTTGGTAGTTTATCATTCTAATGGTTTTAAACAACTTGAAAAAGGGACATTTTACTATAAATTAAATTAAATATATAAAGTTTAAACCATTTTATATTTCGTTGGTAATTGAAAAGATAAAATATCTAAACGACGTTGGTGTAAAAGCATCTTATTCGAAAACGTTGAGCACTCGGCCTCATACAATGGTTTTCCGATACCAATTTTAATTCCAATAATCGTCACTTCCTACTGCAAAACGTTGATAAAATATTGAAAGATAGTAAACATTGAAAAAGTAATAAAATTAAACTTTTTCTAGCATAATTATCCTTATTACAGACCATTACAAGTCTACGGCTTAAAATAGACTTTTTGCATAGCTCGCACTCAAAGCACGCTCCTGAGCTACCTGCATCCATTGACTCCCTGCATCCTTCATCGGAATATCACTTCATAAATAGGTCGACAAACACTACGCTAGGCAGTATGAACCTGTTACTAGGGAACCCGTACAGCCATGTCAGACAATCTTTTGTTCTTCTGCTGATAACCTCGTTACGTATTTTATCAGACAAAGAATTTCTAAGTATAGCTCTTTTTTGTGACTTTGATATTCTCATCGCCATCTTGTCCTACATAGGTTTTTCCTTTTTATCACAGAATTGGTTATCCTCTTATCTTCGTGGTTGCTAGCAGACAGTCCGTGTCGACGGTAATGTTTCCGATTGGTGCGACTTGACCACTGGTATTCCGCAAGGCGGAATTCCCTCTCCATTACTTTTCTGCATATTTATTAATATGATTACTTGCGAAGGTGCCTCCTACCATCTGTAACCCGCCAACTTGCAACTGTATGCTCATGCCGATGTTACTCATATGAATAATGCTGTAGCCGTGAATAAATCTGATCTTAGTTGGATTCGTAATCGGCCAAGAAGGTACGGGGTCACTTTTAATCCTAGCAAATGCCAAGCTATATATAGTCTATATATATATATATATATATATATATATATATATATATATATATATATATATATATATATATATGTATATATAGCAATATATATTAGACGTGGTAGAGCCATGCTGCAGCTATATTAGTAGTATAGTTGTAGCACGTGTGGGTCGGCTCGACCGGGGTAGGACCACGCTCTCACAGAATACCAGCGTAAAATAGCAGCTTAACACTGCTGTGTTTCGTATGGTGAGTGTAAAGAACCGGAGACCCCTTTTACTGGAAAAGAGGTATTCCATCTTAGTCCTCACGGGTGACAACGTATCTGCATTTTGATTCTTTATTGAGGATAGATGTAGATGTCTATGGGTCACAGCAACCACTTACCATCAGGTGGACTGTGTGCTGGTTTGTCACCCTATTCTATAAAAAAAGACTTAGAATTAACCTTAGATTGTTTCTTACTTGGCGCAGTCATGTTGAGGAAGTTAGCCGTAAAGTTTGTGCTACTTTTAGACAACTGTATAGATTTAAAAACATATTACCGCCTTTAGAGCCGTGGTAGCTCAGATATAAATTATACTATAAATACAATACATTCTTTTGATTTAATTCCGGTTGATGCGAAAATATCCAATGAAAATAATTAGATAAATCCTGGAAGAATAATATATAAATTTGCGAAAATTTACAGGATGGCAGTACTAATTTCACAATCCCAAGAGAACGTATTATGCCAATGAAGTGTTGCTGGCGAGTTCTTATTTTACTTTAGCTTAATTTGTGTTAAATTATGTAAAGAAAATTCAAGGAAGAAAAGGATAAAAAATGGTCACATTTTGAATTTAGTTTAGTTAGTAATCTTAGGTATAAATTTAAAGCGGTATAATATTATAGATGAAGATAATATTGAATAAAAGGAGGAAGATAATAAGAAATTTCTATAACCATTGTTTAGTACAATTTGCTGAATCACATGTCCTTGATATATTTCTTGATTCGCTCACATAAATATTTCCCTTTGTTTAATTATTCTTTATAAAACAGGTATGAAAGACGGATTTCTGTAATTATCTCATGAACTTATATATATCTCACCAAAAACATGAGTGAAAAAGGGGCCAAGTTCGATACAATCAACGTCCGGGATAATCGTATTCGCCGATAAAAGAGATGAGGTCTGAACGGGTGCTAAGCTCTATTAGGAGTAATGATTTCTTATATTTACACGAATACTCGACATTAAATGAAATTAATTTTATGGATTCTATTGCGTTTATTTTATCGTATAATTCCCGATCCGGTTCGGTTCCTAATTACCCAGCACTTATGGTCAAGAAGGAGCTGAATGTTTGACGTCCCCATGGATTTGATTCCATTCCATTCTTGGATTTGGTTATTTTATTAATTATAGGACCTCAAGCAAATAGTAGCACCAACGTCTTCTCTATTGAAATTAGGATGTTATTTTTTAATTTTAATAGCTTGAATCATCCTTGCTAGGAATCGGTGTTCTTTCAGGATTTGTGTCTATGAAATCTGATGTAATGGCGGGACAATCTTGAAAATGTTTACAAAGTGCAGACTTACCGGAGCATCGGTGTTTTACGTCAACTATATGTTCTTTTACGCGGGTGTTTATAAATCTTTTTGTTTGTCCTATGTAAGAGAGACCACATCCACAATCAAGCTAGTACACTCCTGCATCATTTAGAGGGATATTACACTTGACGGATAGTAAAAATTGACTAATCTTCGGGCGGCTTGTAGTAAATTTTAATGGAGAATATGCAGTATTACTCAAACACTGCCTCACGTCTGGCTATCTATTCTGGAAGGAGGAGCTCTACAAGTAAGTAAACGGTGTCGTGATGAGCGATTCGCCTGGGATTGACATTCGTGGTAGATGCGATGCCAGGCGTGACGATTAAATCAAATCCTCGCTACAAAGGAGGGGAAGCCAATGTTCAGCTATGGGCTTTTTCGAGCTGATAAGAATTTCAGATACACCTAAGCTTACGGCACAACTTCTGATAGCAATTACAATAATTTTATTAGATGACAGAGTCGTTTTATATAATTTTATAGCAGTAGTCTAAATAGCTACAGCCTATGGATACTTGAAACTTAATACAAACACAGAATGCTACATATGATTTGTTACTTTTGAGAACTAAGCAGGATTTTTTTCTTAGAATAAGGGTGACAAGCGAGCACACAGTTGACCTGATGTAAAGTGGATGCTACGTCTCATAGTCGTATACATCTTTCCTCGATAATGAATCTAAATGCAGATGCGTTGTCACACCTTAGTATTAAGATGAAATGCCTCGATACCAGTAAAAAATGTTTCGTCGTTAGCAGTAAAAAGGAATTCCTCAAAGCCAGCAATAATAGGTATTTTAAGCATTATGACTCTATTTAACGATGGTATTTTTCGCGAGAGTGGTCTTAAACGTCGAGCCAATTCATTTCTTCATCCACAATACGCTGGACTTAAGCCTGAAAATTGATTTTGATACGCACAAATATTGCCAACGGTTGTGTTCGCAGCAGTGCGATTGTATAACTTTGGTGGGAATCGTTTGACCGTGGGAATATCTCAACAAAATCGTTATATTATTTTTATTTTGTACGGTTATAAACCCACAGAAATATTTATAAATTAAAACATAAAATAAGTCCAGTTTCACAGCTTTTCCTATAATTCTCTGTATATACGTGTACGCCAGAATTTATACCGTTTGTCGCTTCATTTTGGATAGTTAATATGAATTCCGCGCATTTTAGCAAATATTTTTTAAGCGTAAAAGAACTGTAAAGGTCTGCAATTGTATTACTCTAGAGGGTATAGTTAGGTGGTAGGAAACTCTTTGCAAAATCATTATCTTTTTCATTTTGATAATAACGTGGAACTTAACTAACAGAGATCGGCTTATAATTGATACTGATAAATTTATTCAATATAACGAAACCAAACTTCAAACGTAAGAATAAAGCTAAAGACAACTACTACCGATGTTACATATTAGCACTGCTAGTCCTGCCATTCATTAGTTACGTCTGACTACCACGTAAAGAGCTTACTCTTTTAAAAGGCCGGCAACGCACCTGCAATTCCCTGGAGTTGCAGATGTTCATGGGTGGCGGGGATCACTTACCATCAGATGAGCCGTATGCTCGTTTGCCCCTCTCCAATAAAAAAAAAAAACTCCAAAAATATTTCTAAAATAAAACATTTTCTAATGCCGGCGCTAATACCTGTTGTCGTTAAAGTTTTAGCATTTTTTTTTGTTTTAAAGGACTGAATTCGATTAAAATATGGAATCTTTAAAACGAAATAAAATGATATTATTAGTTTCAATAACTTTCTCACTCTTAAACAGCACTAACAATAATAAATAATGAAATGGGACCTAGGAGATGATTTTGTAAATGAGTGGATTCCTGTGAATATACTGCAGACAGTGTTTATAGACTGTTGTTTTGCTTATTGTTTAAATAATAATAATCCACCGCTCCTCATCCTTCTTATCATCAGCCGGTTCACAATCACAGTAGTTGATTTTGAGAAAATGTATAAACTAATATCAAAAATAATAATTTCTTGTAAATAACGAATGCTTTTCGTTGAATAAAACTGCACTAATGGTTCCTTAAACCATGGCAGTGAGATGTTATAGAAAGAATCCTATGTTATTGAAATAATCTACATAACTACACGTATTCTTATAGAAATGTAACTTGACTGTCGAAATATTAATAGATAAAATTATAAATAAAATTTCGGTCTATTTATGACGGTCCATTTATGACGGTCCAGTTAGGCTTAGGACGACATTTTATGAATGACAATGCTAGTTTCAATACCAATAAGATAATATAACTTAATATAACTTCCAGCAAGTGGGCGATATCCGATGCAAAATGGCCGGCACGCAGCCCCGACCTTAATCCTGTCGAGCGTGCTTGCTCAATCCTATTGATCTCAAACGATACGTGAGATGAAGAAATCTCCCCACACACAGTTTGCGATGTTAAGTATGCTCGTAACTACGAAAAGTGAACACGCTAAAGAATGGCTATATAATATTCCGTAGGATTGGTTTAGAAATCTGGGGCAAAACATATTAAATAATGTCTGTATTGACCGTACATAAAGATAAAATAAAAATAATAAAATTCATAACTCAGAAAATATCTTTTGATATTTATTATTTTGATTAACGCATTTTATGTTTATGTCGTTATTTTAAGAATATAAATATTACTAAACTTTATTTTGCATATTTGAACGCTTTTAATGAGGCTATCAAACAGTTTTTATTTACATAATATTTTCGGAGATATTTAAGATTTTTGGTCGTCCCGTTTTAATTTTTACGAGCTTACATTAACAAAACGTAAAATGTTCCAAATACTGAAGAATTTTTCAACTACGCGCAAGGTTCTCCTACTAACATAAAGCCTCTCTTTATGTAACGTTTATATAAAAAGTAAGGTTGGGTAGAATAATAGCACATTGTGTACGAATTGTTAAATTTTATATCATAATTGATTTAAAATTTACTATTTATCTTTGATCCAGACATTATCAAGTATGTATACCATTAACCCGCGTTTTCTGCTATATATACTCCGTTAAGGTATATAGGACGCGGAAATTGTAATATATTACGTTACGTGTCGAAACTTCCTTCTATTTCACAGATGTCGTAGTCATAAAAATAATATAACCGTCATATTGTTAGAACATCCTTCTTAAATAATTGCCTAATAAAATATCTTTAATAAAGCCAATATTGACTGTAAAAGCAGCATTATGTTAGTAATATTTTATTTCTTCTCTTTAGTATGTCACTAATGTGCTCAAGGTAGTACATTCATTCGACAGTGTACCTTCTAAAGCATTAGAAATGTATTACCAGAATTTAAAAGGGGTAAAGTTATGTTATGGTAGTTAGCGCGATGGTAATCGCTCCATAACCCTCAGAAAAAGAGATCTATGTGTGATCAGTGAGACGTATATTAGGCAACTTTACTTTTTAGGCAATACAATCAAGTGGTTTTAATATCGTACTAAAACGGCAGGAGTTTTTGTACTGTAATAATCCTTATTGAATTTTCACTCGGCAACACCAATGCTACAAGCCTGACCTGCCGAAAAAGCAAAGTCGTGATGGTCCTAGAACAATTCCGTAGAGTTTTCTTCTTGTTATGCTTGTTCAGAGCATCATACAGTAAGCTATGAGAAAGTTGTGAATCATCTTCTCAGAGCAAGTCTAAAACGCTATCAAAAGTAAAAATAAAAAATCGGACCTCCACGTAACTAATGTGGTGAAGCCACACTGCAGCTAATATATTATGGCCGCATGGATTGGCTCAACCAGGGAGGGACAATGCTGCTGTGGTTCTTATTGAGTAGAGAACTGGATACTCTTTTGGGTTCCGTAGTTAAACAACAAGGAACCTTTATAGTTCGCCATCACCGTCCGTCCGTCCGCGGTTTTACTCAGAGACCCTAGGTGCTACGAATCTGTAATTTGGAATACTGACAGATATTAATCACGCCTACAAAACTGTGAAATAAAATCTTGAAAAACATTTTTATTTTGGGTACCTACCATACAGGTAAAGGATGATTTTTTAACCATCTATTCCATCATGTGGGGTATCGTTGGATAGGTCTTTCAAAATATTGGGGGTGGGAATAACATTTTTGTATTTATTATCAAGGTCATGTTGTGTCCCCACCCACTCACTACTCCTTAGGCGTTGTTTCGAATTCATGGAAGACAGCTTTCGTGCGATCCTAAAAAGGTAACCGCTCTGATCCGTCCAATTACAGGCCTATCGCCATCACCTCCTTGTTCTCGAAAATAATTGAGTCCATTATAAACTGCCAGCTCATGCGGTACCTCGAGGCACCAGCTGATTAGTGACTGCCAGTACGGTTTCCGTCGGGGTCGCTCAGCTGGTGATCTTCTTATTTACCTAACACATAGATGGGCGCAGGCGATCAGGTCAAGGGAGGCATTGGCCGTTAGTTTGGACATAGCGAAGGCCTTCGATCGGGTCTGGCACAAGCGCTTCTTTCAGGCTTCCTTCCTATGGGCTTCCCGAGAAATTGTGCAATTGGATCACCAGTTTTCTGGCTGATCGAACATCAAGGTCGTAGTAGACGGTGCGTGCTCCGATTACAAACCTAATAACGCTGGTGTTCCACAAGGCTGCGTGCTATCACCAACGCTGTTTCTTCTGCATATCAATGATATGTTGCAAACCGGTAGCATTCATTGCTATGCGGATGACAGCACTGGTGATGCTCTATACACCGGCCGTGCCAATATTTCTCAGGAAAACGTCGCCAGTACCGGAACAAACTTGTGTCTGAAGTCGAGACTTTGTTGAACAAAGTCTCGGATTTGAAGACGACTAAATCTAGTCAGTTCAATCCCCAGAAGACAAAAGTTTGCGCGTTTACCGCTAAAAGGAACCCCTTTGTCGTATCTCCTCAGTTTCAAGGCACTCCCCTTGTTGCCTCAGTCAGTATCGGAATTCTAGGCGTTGACATATCGAGTGACGTGCAGTTCCGTGGTCACTTGGAAGAGAAGGCCAAATTGGCCTCTAAAAAGCTTGGCGTGCTCAGTAGAGCGGGGCAGTATTTCATGCCGGCACACCGCCTGCAACATTACAAGGCGCAGGTTCGGCCTCACATGGAATACTGTTCTCATCTATGGGCAGGGGCTCCCCAGTGCCAGCTCCTTCCACTTGACCGCATTCAGCGCAGAGCGGATCGAATCGTCGACGACCGAGTTCTTTCCGATTGGCTTGACTCACTAGCACTGCGTACAGATGTTGCGTATTTTATCGCATGTACCACGGGGAGTGCTCTGAGGGATTGTTCGGACTAATTCCAGCCGCTCAATTTCACCATCGCACATCGCGACAAAACTCGCGATACCATCCATACCATCTGGATGATTGGCGGTCCACCACTGTGTGATTTAGAAGATGTTTTCTTCCTCGCACAACTTCCTTGTGGAACCGATTACCACCAGTGATTTTTCCTACTCCTTTTTAAAAGGCCGGAAACACAATCTGCAATTACCCTGGTGTTGCAGTTGTTCATGGGCGGCGGTAGTCACTTAACACCAGGTGAACCGCATGCTCGTTTGCCCCCTCTCCTATAAAAAAAAAACTCCAACCCAACTAAACCGCTGTTTTTGAAAATGTGAAAAGTATGCACGATAGTAGTAAATATAATGAAATTAAAAGGAAAATTATCACAACTAAGTAGACTTAACAAGTTAATGAGTAAGAGGCCACCATCTTATAAAATGCAATTGGATTAGTAAAAATTTCATTACAATTCCATATACAAGGTGTCCCATAACGTAATGATCAAACGACAGGGGTTGTAGACCATGAAAGGACTATTCAAAAAAAAATTAAGTCCTATACCCAAGTTGCGTGGTTTAAAAGATAAAGGATGATTTATAAATTTTCCAGAAAATCAACCTTTGCGTCAATATTTTTGATGCTGCAGCTGGAAATGAGGACCAATTTTAATTTTTTTTTCTGTTTTGTATAGCCTAATGATATGCCTACTATAACTACTATTTTATTTTTCAGTACCTATTACGGTTTTGTAGAAATAAATACATTAAATTTCGTAAAAGTGTAAAAATGTAACATTAAAGTTTTATCGAGCAAGTTGGACCCTTCACCTTGTAAAAAAAAGTACCTACATGGACCTGGCATCTGTATTCAAAAGTTGGCGCAATTCATGTAGATTTCAAAATGGTATAATACTTGGTACTTTTATTTCAATTTTTTGTGCTATAATTTTTTTTCTCGCAGAGGGTAGATTTTGTGCAAATTACTCAATTAGATATTTTTTAAATGATTCGTCCGTTCGATTCATGTAAAGAAAAATAATTCATTTTCACGCTGATTTGGCCAATTTCAGACCCAATATCCATATAAAAGTAAAAAGTAGTTCATTTTTTTTAAACAAAACACATTCAAAATTACAATACATACGATGCTTCTCAGTTTTAGTTGCTATGACGCATAGGAGTATATAAGTGCAAGCGAGACAGAAGATATGGAAGTGACTAGAACTATTAAGGAAGGTAATCGGTATGCCCCTTTGGTTTGTAAACTTACGAACAAAGGAAACAATAAGTGATAATAAAACCAGTAATTTCTTATGATATTTATAGATAATTTTTACAATAAATGTTCGAATTGTCGACCTTCTGCTCTAATACAGGCGCGGCATCTTCTTATTAAAGAACGTGTTATAGGCCGCGCCAATCTTCTGTTATTTGCTTGTTGAGAAAATTCTATTATTTTTTGTCGAAGTTCTGCAATATTGGGGATTGGTTTTGAATACACCTTTTATTTTAGATATCCCCAATAAAAAAATCCAATGGATTAAGGTCCGGTGACCATGCCAAATAGGCCCCATGCGACCTATCCATTTTCCTGGGAAATGTTCATTTAAAAAGTTTCTCACCTGCAAAGCGTAATGGGTGGGGCAACCAACATTCTGTAACCACGTATCTCGTAGAGTTGCTAGTAAGTCTTCTAATAAAATGGGCAGGTCTTCTTAAAATTCCAGGTAGATTTGCCCATTTAGTTCTTCTGGGAATTCGAAAGGTCCGATTATGCGCCCGTTAATAATACCGGTCCACAGGACTTCCACGGACTTTGAATTGATATTGTGACCTTTCTTCGCGCATTAAATGCGGGTTCACCATACTCCAACTATGGATGTTGTGCATGTACATAAATCCATCTTTCTTGAAAGTGCTTCCATCCGTCCATAAAATATTATTTAGAAAATTCAGGTTTTTTTAATTTTGTAAGTTTTATATTTTCCCAAAAATATATTTTATGTACCGCTGTAAGCCATTGATGCATTTTGCACCTCATTATTATATTTAAAACCTAATGATACTAAACACTGCTTTCTTTCTTGTAACTAAGGTCATACTAAGCTACATAATACAGCTCGGATGCAACAATGTGTCTTTGTTTAAATTTAATTCATTAATTATGGTATGGCTAGAATGTGCCTAACAGTAGAAAATTGCTCCATAGGCTAATTTTTTGATTTCAATGACTTTCTTTTTAAATAGTTTTATTACATCAATAATAATAATTCGGTGTTAACTTTCTGTTACCGAGTTTTTTAATTATAGTTTGCTAATTTCTTAAATTTTACATTAAAACTAAGGTCATGAAAAATTTACAGGCTAACTGTTGTCTTTTTATTATTCTTTTAATAATTTAAGAAAATTATTGTAATTCCATCTGATGGTGGACAATATTATTTTTGTTTTGCAGACATACCAAAATTGGTTTCATAAGCTCCGCATGGAGCCAAGTAAATCCCAAGAGGATATAATTAAAATAATAGCTTATAATCAATCTTTCAGATTTTTCTAAACAGTTAGATTAAAATGTATAATCTTTTAAGACTATTTAAACCTGCAACCTCTTGATATTCAATATCAAGGTAAAACGGTTCTCATATCACATCTTTTCTTACTTCCATATCATATTATCCATCCATCCGTTGCAGCCTATAAGTCCACTGCGGAACATAGGCCTCCCCCCCTTCGACACAGAAGGTGGATGAATATTATGTAACTTTTTTAAAAGTGTCTACATAATAATATGTAATAATACACTGTCTTTAAATTTTAACATTTATCTATAAATCTCATAATTTCTTTGGGAATTACAATTTTAAGGACTAGTAAACTGACTCTCACCTTGAGTAACAGGGTAGTTTCGTCCCAGAACTCAGTTATTATTTCTTACATGTTCTGCCAATTTTTAAGGGTCCTCAAAGTTTTACATAACCTTAATAAAACCATAAGTTAAGTTTATTAACAGCACTTATTTCTTTCCCAAATCAGAATTTTCTGATAAAGTTTAGTTGCAATCTCAGGGTATATAATTTTGGGACCTGCTGCCCTTTTAGATGTTTTGGTATGTTGGAATATAATTTGCTATCTTGATGCCCAGCGATCATGTGGGGGTTCTCTTATGTTGACAATTTTTGGACTTCTTTTTGACGTACCCCCCTGACCCTGAGACTTTCTGTTATCCAACTGCATTTTATAAGATGGTGGCCTCTTACTCATTAACTTGTTAAGTCTACTTAGTTGTGATAATTTTCCTTTTAATTTCATTATATTTACTACTATCGTGCATACTTTTCACATTTTCAAAAACAGCGGTTTAGTTGGGTTGGAGTTTTTTTTTTTATAGGAGAGGGGGCAAACGAGCATGCGGTTCACCTGGTGTTAAGTGACTACCGCCGCCCATGAACAACTGCAACACCAGGGTAATTGCAGATTGTGTTTCCGGCCTTTTAAAAAGGAGTAGGAAAAATCACTGGTGGTAATCGGTTCCACAAGGAAGTTGTGCGAGGAAGAAAACATCTTCTAAATCACACAGTGGTGGACCGCCAATCATCCAGATGGTATGGATGGTATCGCGAGTTTTGTCGCGATGTGCGATGGTGAAATTGAGCGGCTGGAATTAGTCCGAACAATTCCTCAGAGCACTCCCCGTGGTACATGCGATAAAATACGCAACATCTGTACGCAGTGCTAGTGAGTCAAGCCAATCGGAAAGAACTCGGTCGTCGACGATTCGATCCGCTCTGCGCTGAATGCGGTCAAGTGGAAGGAGCTGGCACTGGGGAGCCCCTGCCCATAGATGAGAACAGTATTCCATGTGAGGCCGAACCTGCGCCTTGTAATGTTGCAGGCGGTGTGCCGGCATGAAATACTGCCCCGCTCTACTGAGCACGCCAAGCTTTTTAGAGGCCAATTTGGCCTTCTCTTCCAAGTGACCACGGAACTGCACGTCACTCGATATGTCAACGCCTAGAATTCCGATACTGACTGAGGCAACAAGGGGAGTGCCTTGAAACTGAGGAGATACGACAAAGGGGTTCCTTTTAGCGGTAAACGCGCAAACTTTTGTCTTCTGGGGATTGAACTGGACTAGATTTAGTCGCCCCAAATCCGAGACTTTGTTCAACAAAGTCTCGACTTCAGACACAAGTTTGTTCCGGTACTCGGCGACGTTTTCCCGAGAAATATTGGCACGGCCGGTGTATAGAGCATCACCAGTGCTGTCATCCGCATAGCAATGAATGCTACCGGTTTGCAACATATCATTGATATGCAGAAGAAACAGCGTTGGTGATAGCACGCAGCCTTGTGGAACACCAGCGTTAATAGGCTTGTAATCGGAGCACGCACCGTCTACTACGACCTTGATGCTCCGATCAGCCAGAAAACTGGTGATCCAATTGCACAATTTCTCGGGAAGCCCATAGGAAGGAAGCTTCGAAAGAAGCGCTGTGCCAGACCCGATCGAAGGCCTTCGCTATGTCCAAACTAACGGCCAATGCCTCCCCCTTGGACTCGATCGCCTGCGCCCATCTATGTGTTAGGTAAACAAGAAGATCACCAGCTGAGCGACCCCGACGGAAACCGTACTGGCAGTCACTAATCAGCTGGTGCTCCTCGAGGTACCGCATGAGCTGGCAGTTTATAATGGACTCAATTATTTTCGAGAACAAGGAGGTGATGGCGATAGGCCTGTAATTGGACGGATCAGAGCGGTTACCTTTTTTAGGGATCGGGTGCACGAAAGCTGTCTTCCATGAATTCGAAACAACGCCTAAGGAGTAGTGAGTGGGGTGGGGACACAACATGACCTTGATAATAAATACAAAAAAATGTTATTCCACACCCCCAATATTTTTGAAAGACCTATCCAACGATACCCCACATGATGGAATAGATGGTTAAAAAAAATCATCCTTTACCTGTATGGTAGGTACCCAAAATAAAAATGTTTTTCAAGATTTTATTTCACAGTTTTGTAGGCGTGATTAATATCTGTCAGTATTCCAAATTACAGATTCGTAGCACCTAGGGTCTCTGAGTAAAACCGCGGACGGACGGACGGTGATGGCGAAACTATAAAGGTTCCTTGTTGTTTAACTACGGAACCCTAAAAAGAGTATCCAGTTCTCTACTCTCACAATAAGAACCACAGCAGCATTGTCCCTCCCTGGTTGAGCCAATCCATGCGGCCATAATATATTAGCTGCAGTGTGGCTTCACCACATTAGTTACGTGGAGGTCCGATTTTTTATTATTTTTACTTTTGATAGCGTTTTAGACTTGCTCTGAGAAGATGATTCACAACTTTCTCGCATAGCTTACTGTATGATGCTCTGAACAAGCATAACAAGAAGAAAACTCTACGGAATTGTTCTAGGGACCATCACGACCTTTGCTCTTTTCGGCAGGTCAGGCTTGTAGCATTGGTGTTGGCCGAGTGAAAATGCAATAAGGATTATTACAGTACAAAAAACCCCTGCCGTTTTAGTACGATATTAAAACCACTTGATTGTATTGCCTAAAAAAAGTAAAGTTGCCTAATATACGTCTCACTGATCACACATAGATCTCTTTTCTGAGAGGGTTATGGAGCGATTACTTCATCGCGCTAACTACCATAACATAACTTTACCCCTTTTAAATTCTGGTAATACATTTCTAATGCTTTAGAAGGTACACTGTCGAATGAATGTACTACCTTGAGCACATTAGTGACATACTAAAAGAGAAGAAATAAAAATATTACTAACATAATGCTGCTTTTACAGTCAATATTGGCTTTATTAAAGATATTTTTATTAGGCAATTATTTAAGAAGGATGTTCTAACAATATGATGCGGTTATATTATTTTTATGACTACGACATCTGTGCGAAATAGCGGAAGTTTCGACACGTAACGTAATATATTACAATTTCCTGCGTCCTATATACCTTAACGGAGTATATATAGCAGAAAAACGCGTGGGTTAATGGTATACATACTTGATAATGTCTTGTGGATCAAAAGACAAATAGTTAAATTTTAAATCAATTATGATATAAAATTTAACAATTCGTACACAATATGTGCTATTATTCTACCCAACCTTACTTCTTTTATATAAACGTTACATAAAGAGAGGCTTTATGTTAGTAGGAGAACCTTGCGCGTAGTTGAAAAATTTCTTCAGTATTTGGAACATTTTACGTTTTGTTATTGTAAGCTCGTAAAAAATTAAAACGGGACGACCAAAAAATCTTAAACATCTCCGAAAATATTATGTAAATAAAAACTGTTTGATAGCCTCATTAAAAGCGTTCAAATATGCAAAATAAAGTTTAGTAATATTTATATTCTTAAAAATAACGACATAAACATAAAATGCGTTAACTTTCAAAATAATAAATATCAAAAGATATTTTCTGAGTTATGAATTTTATTATTTTTATTTTATCTTTATGTACGGTCAATACAGACATTATTTAATATGTTTTGCCCCAGATTTCTAAACCAATCCTACGGAATATTATATAGCCATTCTTTAGCGTGTTCACTTTTCGTAGTTACGAGCATACTTAACATCGCAAACTGTGTGTGGGGAGATTTCTTCATCTCACGTATCGTTTGAGATCAATAGGATTGAGCACAAGCACGCTCGACAGGATTAAGGTCGGGGCTGCGTGCCGGCCATTTCGTGCATCGGATATCGCCCACTTGCTGGAAGTTATATTAAGTTATATTATCTTATTGGTATTGAAACTAGCATTGTCATTCATAAAAATGTCGTCCTAAGCCTAACTGGACCGTCATAAATGGACCGTCATAAATAGACCGAAATCCTTATTTATAATTTTATCTATTAATATTTCGACAGTCAAGTTACATTTTCTATAAGAATACGTGTAGTTATGTAGGATTATTTCAATAACATAGGATTCTTTCTATAACATCTCACTGCCATGGTTTAAGGGAACCATTAGTGCAGTTTTATTCAACGAAAAGCATTCGTTATTTACAAGAAATTATTATTTTTGATATTAGTTTATACATTTTCTCAAAATCAACTACTGTGATTGTGAACCGGCTGATGATAAGAAGGATGAGGAGCGGTGGATTATTATTATTTAAACAATAAGCAAAACAACAGTCTATAAACACTGTCTGCAGTATATTCACAGGAATCCACTCATTTACAAAATCATCTCCTAGGTCCCATTTCATTATTTATTATTGTTAGTGCTGTTTAAGAGTGAGAAAGTTATTGAAACTAATAATATCATTTTATTTCGTTTTAAAGATTTCATATTTTAATCGAATTCAGTCCTTTAAAACAAAAAAAACATGCTAAAACTTTAACGACAACAGGTATTAGCGCCGGCATTAGAAAATGTTTTAGTTTAGAAATATTTTTGGAGTTTTTTTTTTTATTGGAGAGGGGCAAACGAGCATACGGCTCATCTGATGGTAAGTGACTACCGCCACCCATGAACAACTGCAACTCCAGGGGAATTGCAGGTGCGTTGCCGGCCTTTTAAAAAGGAGTAAGCTCTTTTTACGTGGTAGTCAGACGTAACTAATGAATGGCAGGACTAGCAGTGCTAATATGTAACATCGGTAGTAGTTGTCTTTAGCTTTATTCTTACGTTTGAAGTTTGGTTTCGTTATATTGAATAAATTTATCAGTATCAATTATAAGCCGATCTCTGTTAGTTAAGTTCCACGTTATTATCAAAATGAAAAAGATAATGATTTTGCAAAGAGTTTCCTACCACCTAACTATACCCTCTAGAGTAATACAATTGCAGACCTTTACAGTTCCTTTACGCTTAAAAAATATTTGCTAAAATGCGCGGAATTCATATTAACTATCCAAAATGAAGCGACAAACGGTATAAATTCTGGCGTACACATATATACAGAGAATTATAGGAAAAGTTGTGAAACTGGACTTATTTTATGTTTTAATTTATAAATATTTCTGTAGGTTTATAACCGTACAAAATAAAAATAATATAACGATTTTGTTGAGATATTCCCACGGTCAAATGATTCCCACCAAAGTTATACAATCGCACTGCTGCGAACACAACCGTTGGCAATATTTGTGCGTATCAAAATCAATTTTCAGGCTTAAGTCCAGCGTATTGTGGATGAAGGAATGAATTGGTTCGACGTTTTAGACTACTCACGAAATAGCCATCTTAAATAGAATCCAATACCATCGTCGAAATACCATCGTTAAATAGAGGCATAATGCTTAAAATACCTATTATTGCTGGCTTTGAGGAATTCATTTTTACTGGTAACGAGGAAACATTTTTTACTGGTATCGAGGCATTTCGTCTTAATACTAAGGTGTGACAACGCATCTGCATTTAGATTCATTATCGAGGAAAGATGTAGATGACTATGAGACGTAGCATCCACTTTACATCAGGTCAACTGTGTGCTCGACTGTCACCCTTATTCTAAGAAAAAAATCCTGCTTAGTTCTCAAAAGTGACAAATCGTATGTAGCATTCTGTGTTTGTATTTAGTTTCAAGTATCCATAGGCTGTAGCTATTTAGACTACTGCTATAAAATTATATAAAACGACTCTGTCATCTAATAAAATTATTGTAATTGCTATCAGAAGTTGTGCCGTAAGCTTAGGTGTATCTGAAATTCTTATTCTTCATCAGCCCGAAAAGCCCACAGCTGAACATTGGCTTCCCCTCCTTTGTAGCGAGGATTTGATTTAATCGTCACGCCTGGCATCGCATCTACCACGAATGTCAATCCCAGGCGGATCGCTCATCACGACACCGTTTACTTGCTTGTAGAGCTCCTCCTTCTAGAATAGATAGCCAGACGTGAGGCAGTATTTGAGTAATACTGCATATTCTCCATTAAAATTTACTACAAGCCGCCCGAAGATTAGTCAATTTTTACTATCCGTCAAGTGTAATATCCCTCTAAATGATGCAGGAGTGTACTAGCTTGATTGTGGATGTGGTCTCTCTTACATAGGACAAACAAAAAGATTTATAAACACCCGCGTAAAAGAACATATAGTTGACGTAAAACACCGATGCTCCGGTAAGTCTGCACTTTGTAAACATTTTCAAGATTGTCCCCGCCATTACATCAGATTTCATAGACCACAAATCCTCGCGAAAGAACACCGATTCCTAGCAAGGATGATTCGCGAAGCTATTAAAATTAAAAAATAACATCCTAATTTCAATAGAGAAGATGTATGGGTGCTACTATTTGCTTGAGATCCTATAATTAATAAAATTAAATCCAAATCCAAGAATGGAATGGAATCAAATCCATGGGGACGTCAAATAATTCAGCTCCTTCTTGACCATGGGTGCTGGGTAATGCACTAGAAACCGAACCGGATCGGGAATTATACGATAAAATAAACGCAATAGAATCCATAAAATTAATTTCATTTAATGTCGAGTATTCGTGTAAATATAAGAAATCATTACTCCTAATAGAGCTTAGCACCCGTTCAGACCTCATCTCTTTTATTGGAGGATACGATTATCCCGGACGTTGATTGTATCGAACTTAGCCCCTTTTTCACTCATGTTTTTGGTGAGATATATATAAGTTCATGAGATAATTACAGAAATCCGTCTTTCATACCTGTTTTATAAAGAATAATTAAACAAAGGGAAATATTTATGTGTGCGAATTAAGAAATATATCAAGGACATGTAATTCAGCAAATTGTACTAAACAATGGTTATAGAAATTTCTTATTATCTTTCTCCTTTTATTCAATATTATCTTCATCTATAATATTATACCGCTTTAACTTTATAGCTAAGATTACTAACTAAACTAAATTCAAAATGTGACTGTATTTTTTCCTTTTCTTCCTTGAATTTTCTTTACATAATTTAACACAAATTAAGCTAAAGTAAAATAAGAACTCGCCAGCAACACTTCATTAGCATAATACGTTCTCTTGGGATTGTGAAATTAGTACTGCCATCCTGTAAATTTTCGCAAATTTACATATTATTCTTCCAGGATTTATCTAATTATTTTCATTGGATATTTTCGCATCAGCAGTTCAAACAATAAACCTCAGAATTTAATATAAACGATTTTTTCATATTTAAGTTGGTTATGGGAAACATTTCGTTCAAACACTTTTATACGTACGAATTGTCCATCTAAGAAAGTCTTAGTTCTACAAAGAGCTCACTTTAAGAGTAAGACTCTGCTGTGCAACGTTCAAACTACTGTGATTTTAGTCATTATTATCTCTCAAGTTTAAAACAAAAGTTAAACCATTGCGTGTTACTAGTATTGCCTAACGGAACCGAGACTAGAGATGTTTCTGAGATAAAAGAAACTTAACATCACGCAGTACATCTATAAAACGAAATAGTGAGCATCTTTTCATTTATGTAAACCTTATAAAAAGAATATAATTTATAAGTATATCTCTCATACAAGGTACCCCGCATGGGCCCGACTCTTATGTTGTTCAAGGCAGTGGGACACATATTGAAAATATTGAATTGTATGCATTGTTTAATTCATATCATATCCAATGCTTAAACCGATGTAACACTTCTCGGAGTCTTACGCATTCAATCTCCCTTAGACTATAATTCCAAGTTTTGTACGATACACCTTTTTATTATTTGACATGTATAATATAAACAAAGAATACATCATATTATTCAAAAGATTATATTTTACGCAACAATATAAATAATTAAGCACATACTGTATATTATATATTAATTGTAATACATTCTTGAGGCTCGTATTTCCGTTCTTATTGCCAATTATTACTAACGGAGCCCAAGAGGTGTTCCTCCGGTGATGTCCGTATGAGGAAGTTTTTTTTTTTATTTAACACTCTTTGCGCTAAAGGTATAAATGCCGTTTATTTAAATAATAATTTAAATATATTCATTCATGTGTCAGATAAGTCTTAGTAATATTCCTTTACTTTTGTTTTAAAAATCTTTACTAGGCAAGCGCATTCCAGAGTAGTACAGCTGTAACAGCCAAGAAGTTTGAGAGAAAGCCAGTATGTTGTGAGGTAATGTGCAGTACGAGATTGTCATGAGACCAAAAACTGCAATAATGGGATGAACCTAGGTATTGAAATTTACTTTTCAAATGCGCTGGGCCAATGGATCTTTAAGGATAGTGAAAAGAGTGCTAAAATTCTAAGATTCATGGATGTGGGATATTCAACCATTTAACTTGAAGAATGATAGAATAACACGTGGTCATACTTTCGAGGACCGAAACCGAAACTAATACAGTTGTTGAGAAGTCGATCCAATTTACTGACTAAGTTATTGCTTGCATCTTAGTAACACACATCAGCGTAATCAAACATAGGGAGAATAAGGGATTGAATTAGCAATTTCTTCGTACAAGGCGGTAAAAAGTAAAAAAGTAAAGTTACAGCCTTTACACGTACCACTGCTGGGCACGTGGTAGGCAGCGCGGCTGGCAAGGAAGTGTCAGCCGCGCTGCCCCAATGCGTGTTGGCGAACTTCACATGTCTTCGAAAAAATTTTTTCTTATTTCAGACATGCAGGTTTCCTCACTATGTTTTCCTTCACCGCCGAGCACGTGGCAAATCGGCACTTCAAATTGCAATTAACAATTTCATTGGTGAAGGCGGGGATCGAACCCGGTTTGCTCGCGTACTGTGAAATTTATAGCGAGTGCTAACCATCTGAGCTACTACGGCTCTAAAGGCGGTAAAATGTTTTTAAATCTATACAGTTGTCTAAAAGTAGCACAAACTTTACGGCTAACTTCCTCAACATGACTGCGCCAAGTAAGAAACAATCTAAGGTTAATTCTAAGTCTTTTTTATAGAATAGGGTGACAAACGAGCACACAGTCCACCTGATGGTAAGTGGTTGCTGTGACCCATAGACATCTACATCTATCCTCAATAAAGAATCAAAATGCAGATGCGTTGTCACCCGTGAGGACTAAGATGGAATGCCTCTTTTCCAGTAAAAGGGTCTCCGGTTCTCTACACTCACCATACGAAACACAGCAGTGTTAAGCTGCTATTTTACGCTGGTATTCTGTGAGAGCGTGGTCCTACCCCGGTCGAGCCGACCCATTCGTGCTACAACTATACTACTAATATAGCTGCAGCATGGCTCTACCACGTCTAATATATATATGGCTATATATAATATATATAGACTATATATAGCTTGGCATTTGCTAGGATTAACAGTGACCCCGTACCTTCTTGACCGATTAAGAATCCAACTAAGATCAGAATTATTCACGGCTACAGCATTATTCATATAAGTAACATCGGCATGAGCATACAGTTGCAAGTTGTCGGTTTACAGATGGTAGGAGGCACCTTCATCCTCCTACAACCTTCGCAAGTAATCATATTAATAAATATGGAGAAACGTAATGGAGAGGGAATTCCGCCTTGTTGAATACCAGTGGTCAAGTCGCACCAATCGGAAACCATACCGTCGACATGAACCGTCTGCTAGCGAACGCGGAGATAAGAGGATAACCAATTCTGTGATAAAAAGGAAAAACCTATGTAGGACAAGATGGTGATGAGAATATCAAAGTCACTCACCGAGCTATCGAGAGAGCTATACTTAGAAATTCTTTGTCTGATAAAATACGTAACGAGGTTATCAGCAGAAGAACAAAAGATTGTTTGACATGGCCGTACGGGTTCCCTAGTAACAGGTTCATACTGCCTAGGGTAGTGTTTGTCGACCTATTTATGAAGTGATATTCCGATGAAGGATGCAGGGAGTCAATGGATGCAGGTAGCTCAGGAGCGTGCTTTGAGTGCGAGCTATGCAAAAAGTCTATTTTAAGCCGTAGACTTGTAATGGTCTGTAATAAGGATAATAATGCTAGAAAAAGTTTAATTTTATTACTTTTTCAATGTTTACTATCTTTCAATATTTTATCAACGTTTTGCAGTAGGAAGTGACGATTATTGGAATTAAAATTGGTATCGGAAAACCATTGTATGAGGCCGAGTGCTCAACGTTTTCGATCAAGAGGCTTTTACACCAACGTCGTTTAGATATTTTATCTTTTCAATTACCAACGAAATAGAAAATGGTTTAAACTTTATATATTTAATTTCATTTATAGTAAAATGTCCCTTTTTCAAGTTGTTTAAAACCATTAGAATGGTAAACTACCAAATAAGAAAATTGCATAATTATGTAAATTCACCTTTACCGTATTTTTAGTCCTGGTAAGTCGCAACTAAGTATATTTTGAATATAAGTATCTAAGTTCTAAAAATTTATATTTATTAGAGTTTAACACTAAGAAATAGGGGGAATTACGGACACTTAAATTGATGTTTCAATAAAAATCATACCAATAGCAGTAATTATTCTTTTTTTCATAATAACTACACTTTGGATATATCCTTAATAAATCAACATAATTTTTTATTTTTTATTAGTTAACTACTATTAAATATTTCAAAAAAAATAAAAGTAATTATAGATTATGTGTACCGTTGTGGCAGCAACGCAGCACAAGCGGCACGCAACATCAACGACGCTTACGGAGCAAACGAGCAGAACGAACGCACTACCTGTGTTATTGGTTTGCCCGCTTCCGTTCTGGAAATTTCGACCTGAAAAATGAACCCCGTGGTCGTGGTCGTCCGAAAACTTTTGTCGACAATAACGAATTAAAGGAGATTGTGGAAGCTGATGATACTCAATCTACGGCTGAATTATGAGCAGCTTTCGACGTTAGCATCAAAACCACATTGGTCTATTTGCGTCAAATTGGCAAGGTGAAAAAGCTTCACAAATGAGTGCCCACGAACTCAATGATCGCCAGCGCGAAGTACGCGTCGAGACGTGCTTTGCACTACTCAACACGCACACAAACGAAGGAATTTTGAAGCGCATTGTTATCTGCAACAAAAAATGGATTCTGTTTGACAATCGCAAGCGCTCAGCAAGTTGGTTGGATCCGGGTTCAACACCTAAACAATGCCCTAAACGAAAACTTATCCCTAGAAAAGTGATGGTCACTGTTTGGTGGTCTAGCGCCGGCGAGATTCATCACAGCTTCTTACCAAACGGGATGAGCATTACTGCAGATGTGTACTGTGAAGAACTAAACACAATGATGGAGAAGCTCGCACTTCTCCAACCAGCTTTAGTCAATGGCTCGTCCCCGTTGCCCCTGCACGACAACGCGCGACCTCATACTGTACAATAGACGATCTGGGGTTGGAAGCTCTCCGTCATCAGACCTTGCACCTACAGACTTCTGGTTTTCCAGAATTTCGATAACTATTTGGCGAGAAAAAAATTAAATACCCGAGAAGCAGTACAAAATACCTTTGAAGAATTTGTTGCCTCCCGTCCAGCTGATTTATTCAAGAAGGTCGTCAATAAGTTGCCACTGCTTTGGTAAAGATGCAACAATTGCATGGGTGATTACTTTGATTAATAGAAATAAAAAAAATATAAAAAATACGTCAGTTTATTTTATAAAAAACGGCAATTTCATAGGTAAAGACCTAATATAAAAGTTGCAAATCTAAAATGGCACGACGTTTCTACAGTAAAACCATTTGTCAAAATACGATGTTAACAGCGTCTCCCTGTTAAACGTGCAAAAATGAAATGTTCTCCTACAACTAAAAATTGAGGTAACAGCTTTATATCCCGATGTGAAATGTGAAAATTCATGTATGCAGAATGCATTTTCACATTTCAGAAGGTTTTTTGCAGCAGAGAAGATTCCATCGTACAGCCCTACTGCGTGTTGACTGACTTATTGATTTATTTTATTTTTAAGTAAGTTTCCTCACGACGCTTCCATTCACTACTAATAATAAATCTTAAACAATTTCGAAACTAAGGAAACTCACGTAATTTGCGGGCACTTGAGTTATTATAGCTCTTTTCCGTTATTAATCTATAAATATTAATCTATCAGTCGCTTCGAACATTTTGACTTCTATTTTATGAAACTGGTAAAATTAGCGTACTTCTTCAAATACAAATAATGAGAATACTTACTTATCTTCACGCACAATCCCTGACGGGGTAGCCAGAGAGAACAGATCGCCAAGTGTCACGATCCTTACATATCTCTTTCGCTTCTTTCAGATTCATAATCTTCTTCATGCATGCACGTCTAGGTATCCGAGTACTCTTGACCCTCCCCTCTTCGAGCAGTTTGCTCACATGGTCTTCGAAAGTTAGTCTCGGTCTACCTCGACACCTTTTAATATTAACTTTCGCGCTATATATTTTCTTCACCATTCGGTCTTCACTCATTCGCTCAACGTGCCCAAACCATCGAAGCACGCCCTTATCAATTTTTGTGATAAGGTCATCTTTCAAACCTACCATATTGCGAATCTCTTCGTTTCGCTTTCGGTCAGCCATGGTAACGCCGCACATTTTACGAAGAGATCGCATCTCCACTGCATTCAACTTGCTTTTATGCTTCTTCTGGCATACCCAGGTTTCGCTGCCATATAACAAAGTTGGTACCAACACTGCGTTATGTATTGCAAGGCGTGCGCTCTTCACTACGCCTTGCCTTTTGACTAAAGCAGTCAAGGCACCATTGACTTTGTTCCCGGCAGCGACACGCCTGTCCACATCTAAATCACATCTTCCATCCCGGCTAAAAGCACTCCCAAGTATACAATTTCATTTACCTGTTCTAGACATTCTTGATTTACCCATATTTCACACTTCGTTCTCTCTTCGTCCCTTTCAAATACCAGAACCTTAGTTTTATTGGCATTCAAACGGAGACCTTTAATTTCACATTCCTCTTCATACGCGTGACTAATGCCTGCAGTTCTGCCTCTGATGGTGCAATAAGCACTGCATCATCAGCATACAGCAGACAATTTACTTTATGTCACCCAATTTCACACCCAGACAGCTATCTTTCAGCTTCTGTAAACAGCTGTCGAGATATAGTATGAACAGCCAGGAAGACATGACACAGCCCTGTTTTACTCCCGTTTGGACGCTAAACATGGGTGACAGGTCATGCCCTACCTGCACACAGGCTTTACAGTCGCAGTAAAGTGCCTGCACAGCCCTTAGCAATCGACCATCCACACCGTACCCCGGCAACAATTCCCACATTTTCTTCCTTACAACCTTATCAAATGCTTTCTCAAGATCCATTAAAGCACAGAAAATCTTCTGGTTAGCAGCCAGAAGCTTCCGTGATCATGCGGAGAGAAAATATTTGATCCGTGCATCCTCTTCCAGGTCTAAATCCGCATTGGCCTCCCATAGAAATCTTTCCGATTTCTCTTGCATCCTACGCGTCAAAACCTTCGAGTATACTTTACTTACAAACTGGTCAGGCTGATCGCCCGATAGCACCCGCAGTCAAAATGTGAACCTTTACCTTTATATAAAGGCACAATGACTGCGGATCGCCAATCATCCGGGACGTCCCCCGTCCGCCAGCACAAATTGCACAGCAGATGAAAGCTGTCCCAGACGCGAGGCCCACCATACTTGATCATTTCAGCAGTAACTCTGTCTAGTCCCGCGGCCTTACCACATTTCAAACTTCGAATCGCACGTTCAATCTCTTTCATACTGATGACCTCAGCGTCATCGAGGTCCAGGTCTGGCGTACCAGTCACGGAGTCATCCCGGATCCTCACTAAGATCATCACACGCATACATTTCTATAAAATTGCTCCATCGCTGCATGACGTCCGATTTTCTGTGAGGACGTCATTAGTTCTCGAAAGCACTTTGTTCATTCTAAGGCCGTCGCACCACTTCGGGTCCTTCCAACCTCTTTCCAGAAGAGTTTGGAGTTCTCCTAAAGTTGTGCGACAACCTTTGTCCGCTTCCATTCTACACTTTTCACGCATTTCCTCAATCAATGCTTTCGTGAACTTTCTGCAGCTTATATCTTTCTTTCATCTTCTCTATTTTCAAATAATGAGAATAGATTAATTAATAATCTACATATACCAGTAAACTGAGCAGCTGAGCGTTTGTCGTAAATTTACATAGTACGCTGGCAACCCGGGTTCGATCCCCGCCGACATCAATGAAATTGTTAATAGTAATTCTAAGTGATGATTTATCAGGTATTCTTCGGTGAGGAAAACATCGAAATGTCTGAAAAATAAAAACATGGAAAACACGTGAAGTCCGCAATACGCTGTGGGGCAACATCCCAGACACTTCCTTGCTTTAAAAACCTTCTCACAAATGGGTGGAGGTCTGTGCCCAGCAGTGGAACGTGCAATTGGCTGTAACGTATAAGCAATATTAACTATGAGTGCAATAAATCGTTCTGAGCCTGAAAACTGGCACTAGCCTTTAATATTACACATAAATATCTTTAAAATGTCTGACATTCAATAATAAACCAAAAAAAACTTATTTGCACTTTAACAATTGTTACGATGCATTTTATTATATTTAATTTTAACATTTACCGACAGGTGTACCTGTTCACTGTTATTCTTTTAAAATTCCCCAAAACTTTCTAAAATATACTCAAGTAACTATGCTTGGCTTAAATTAGTACTTGATAGACGCAGAGATTACCACCGCTTGTGATGTTGTGAAAGGGTAAAAACATGAACAACATTAAGTTCTCACGAATAGTTATTTCTTACTTAGCCGACTATTATTGGTGCTGAACCGTGTCAAAGATACCGATTAAATTTTTAGCTTCATAAATAAAATTTCCAACATTGCTTATGAAGAGGTTGTTTGATACAATGTGTTTTTTTTTTGGATTCCGTGCTTAAAGGTCTATATTATTTGCAATCCCATTTTTCTCATTAATTAGTTACTAATTGCTATTGATTTGAAATTTGACAAAATTGTTAAGTTTTTTTGCCGGTACTTAGATATTGCTGGAAAAAAATCTGTTTTTCTCTTAAAAATAAATATGGATATAATTTAAAATGGCTTGCTTTCAAGATTTAAAATACATCCATTTTAATTTCACATTAATTCAAGGCAGAAAATGTCAAAAGAAATATAGTTCACATTTTATCATCGAAGCTTGCAATCCAAGAATTTATGTTATGACTTGTTAGAGTAAATAGTGTGTTCGCGGCACTTCGCACTACCGTCTAACGCTTATGAGATTCGTTGATTATTATCCAATAAGAGTACTGCAAAGCCCATTTCCGGGTTTCTTAACTACCGCCTTTTATGCCTAGCATGTGCGCTATTGTGTTAAACGGGCTCACAAGCTCGCAAACACGAAAACAACCGCATCGCCTATATCTTGCGTCATCGCTCCCGCCTTTGTGTGGTTTAGATATTGAACTATACAAGAACATAATAAAGTATATTGATATGTGTTATAACGCTATATTTTGCGATAATCTGTGAAGTTTATATGAGTAGAGACAGCCGGCATCCAATCAAGGTGGCCGCAGCCCTTGGGATACGAGGCAGATTATCAGAAGTACTACCGCATTTGCAGTATTGCGAAATAGTAATTTCTCACCGCCTCATACAGTCCATAATTTAGGTAAAATCATCCCTTCTAATAACTGTGAACCAGCTGTTGGTCATTTTAACCAACACGCCATTTTGGGCCCCGCAACAGAAATTGGATAATTAATTTTATCCACCATGATGACCTACTTACAAAATTATTTTTGCGTGTTTTCTAATTTGCTAACTACGTTATTAATTCTTTGTAATATATGTTATTATACGGAACCCTCGGTGTTGGAGTTTTTATGATGAAATTACACCTTATGAGACTAAAAAATAGCAAGGCATTAAGAAAGAAAATTATTTTGGCCAGAAAGTAAATTTCTACAAATACAGATTATTTTGTAATAGAGGCGCAGTTCAGAAAATAAGACCTCTCAGCCATCATCAGCCTAGATATTTGAGGCTCATCATCGTCAACTTTTTAAGTATTGATGTAAAAATGCCAAATTGTGTTAAAAATGCCGAGGGTAACAGCGTGTTGCATTCGCCGACATCCTTGACATTTTTAACAAATTTTTGCTGTCAGTCAGAAAGTCTCGTACGTCGCGTGGTATGTGTAATGAATGATAATGCATTACCCATACCACGCCATGGACCATACTGCAGCCGTAGTTGTCGAATACTTTCGAGATGTTATGGGGTGGCCAGCGCGCTTTCCCGACTTAAACCCCATAGAACATGTAATAATAATAATAAAGCTTTTTATTTGTCTCAATTCACACTAGGTTGTTAAAAATGTACAAAAAAGATCATCACAAGCTTATCTTAGAAACATACTTAGGTAATATAAAAATAATGAGACAAACTGGTGTGTGACTCAGCTATGTAGTGATTTGAGATCACCGCTGGTATTCTGCCAAAGCCGACTTTTTAAAAAACACAGTATCTTAACCTAGTTTTGGCATTGACGTGAAACAAAGTAAAGAAAAGACTGAAATGTATACTCGTGTGTGCTATGTAAATTTCAGTAAATTTATATATAATACTTAATACGTGCCTCCAGTTTTTGTTTTTCAAGTAACCATGCTATGCATTTCTTTGTAAATGATTTTGTATTTGCGATCTCCTGCAAAGGAGGAGATATATTATTCCAAAATTTGAAGGCAGCATATTTGAAACATCCTTTCGCTTTAACACGCTTATAAGTTGGAAGTATGTATAATAGTTTGCCCCTTCGTCACAAACGTGTTAGTTGACATTTTGGATATAATTTTTCATATAGATAATGAGGAGATTGCGAATTAATGAGAGTACGAAACAAGCATATTTTAGTTTTCTGGTGTAACCCATACTTAAAATATTATTTTTGAGGAGATAAGCAGTTATGTGGTTAGTCTTAGGTATGTCAAAACAATAACGCATACACGCATTTTGAACCCTTTGTACTCTTCCTATAGTTTTCTGTGAGAGGCAAGGACCATATACTCAGTCGCAATAATGCAAATGTGGTAAGACCAGACTGTTCCAAAGTCGAAGCCGCATATTTGGTTTTAGAAAAGAACGAATATGGTAAAGAGATTTTAAAGACCCAAAAAAAATCCAATTTTTTGCTGTACGCGTTGTGTAAACGTTAAACCTTCATCCATGTTAAGGCCTAAGTTATGAATGCAATCATCTCGAGGAATAGTTGTGCCACTGATCATGATAGTCGGATAATTTTTTTTGATAGATGCAACCTGATGCCGTGTACCCATAATTATACAAGTGCCTTTTTTAGGATTCAGTAGTAGGCTATGAGACTTTGACCAATGCTCTATTAATTTTAGATCATCATTTAAGCTGGTAACCGCTGTTGTAATACTGTCATTTTTTGGTGACATATGAACATACAATTGGGTGTCATTGGCATAAAAGTGATATTTGGAGTGTTGAACTACGTTTTTTATGTCTGCTGTGTATATGGCGAAGAGTGTTGGGCCAAGAATGGAACCTTGTATAACGCCTTTAGAAATTGATAGGGAATCTGAAATATCAGCAGTACCTTCAGTATTGATGCATTTTACTTTTTAACTCCGCCCGCAGAAGTATGACTGAAACCACGAACATGCCGTCTCGTAAAATCCAAAGTTTTTTGATTTTGTTAGTAAAAGCGGTATATTAACGCAGTTGAAAGCCGGAGTAAAATCTAGTAGCACTAGAATGTTACCTTGTCCATTATCTGCGGCGGTAAGAGTATCGTCCGTTATGTGTATTAATGAGATTATGTATTAATTAGATGCTGTAGTTGTGCTAAATTTTGCCGAAAACCCGATTGGAAATCTGGGAGGATAGCATCTCTTTCAGATAGCTAGTAATTTGTGACTGCATATTTCCACTATTTTTGACAAGTTAGGTAATGTACTTATTGGCCTGATGTCGTCAAGCTGTCTATCTTCTGTTTCTTAGGTAAGGTATGATCAATGAGCACTTCCAAACATCATCAAATACTCATTCTAACAATGATTTATTAACGATGGCTTCAATGGCAACCAAAGAGTAGGGTAATGTAAGCTTAATCATACTCATGCAAATTTCATCACATCCTTTAGAGTTAGAAGAAAAGGAATTAATAATCTTATGTAGCTCTGAAGCACTCACTCTATTAAAATTGAACTCTGATAAGTTACTACTACGAATACTTTCAAATTTTTCAAACTGTTTCAAATCAACCGGTAACACAGGAACGCTATTTATAAAATGTCTATTGAGTTTTGTGGCACCCAAAAGATGTACAGGAATTGATTTACTAGAACCGCTCTTAATTGTTTTATTAATGTGATGCCACATTAAGGACGGATTATTAATATTACTATTTACAAATTGGGTAAAATATGCCTGTTTCTCAACAAGAACAGCGCAATTATATAGGTTGCGCATGTCCTGGTAAAATTTATAAGCTGATTCGGAATTATTTATATTAGCTTTTCGACATGCTTTATTACGAATATTTCTCATTTCTATAAGAGTGTTGGTCATCCATGGAGATGGAGGTTTTTTAAATTTATGTGTACATACCGGGGCAAAAGTATCTATTAGGTCTAATATAAGAAAGTTGAACAAGTTAACCATTTCATTAAGGTCATTATACTCCAGTATGGGTTCCCAAGAAGTTAATGCAGATGCTTTATTAATATATTTGGCATTATCTGCCAGTGGTCTATACTGGACGGTGCTGGGTGTATAGGAACACTAATAGGAAATGTTGCTATACTAGTCCATGATCACTTAACCTTTACCGATAGGGGCTGTAGATTAACTCTAGTAAATATGACATCAATGTGTCGGTATGCGGCATATACGAGTCAAGTTAACAATTTGATGTGGCTTGTATGAGTCAGTCAGAACTTCGAAACATTTAGGTAGAGTTACAAAATTGTTACGATCTATACAGTTTATATTAATATCACCAACAACAACTATGTGCTGTTTTAGATCCTAGTACTGATAAAGATTCGTGAAGAGAGTTGATTGCAATTTCTTGACTTACTCACCAGGACGATATGCAATCTGATTAATAAACTGTGTCGCTTACTTTTATTGTCAATCTATAATTGTTCAAGTATGGACTGGGGTAATTAAATTGATGTACATGCATATTAGCCCGTGTAGTGGCGGGTTAGAATACCACTACCCCATATCTTCCCGGGTGTCAAGAGGCGACAGAGGGAAACTGAGGCAGAAGATGGGCAGCAGCATCTTTCTGATAACAGCAAATAATAAAAATCGGTTGCCAACCTGCTCGCCAAGCGTGGCAACTATGGCAATATCCTCCCAATGAAGAAAGTTACGAAGAAACGGCCCCAGTCCCCGGCGGCCCTGCTATTCCTGGCTGTATGATGGATGCGGGTGGCTCAGGACCGTGCTTTGTGGCATCCCTTGGGGAGGCCTATGTTCAGCAGTGGACTTGTGAAGGGCTGTAATGATGATGATGATGATGATGATGATGACACGCATATTGACCTCACATATACACTACACCGCCACTACGGCCACAACGTGGCTTATGTATTAGATTATAGCTAGGAATAGTATTAGCACCAATATCAGAGTCAGTTTTTAGCCATGTCTCTGTTAGACAGACGACATCAAAGTTAGCCAACAGAAATGAATCCGCAAATTCTACCCAACCTGTATTAACCGAATGAACATTTAACAAACCTATGGTAAACTGTCTACTTTTGTTTTGTGAATTGAATTTACTCATCTTTATGCACGCGATATTGATAGTTAAAGAAAAAAGAATACTATAGTCTACATATGATTAGAAATATATATTTTTTAAATATCTTTGTTTACAATATGAATACACATAGATTTTTCTGTTTTACGCACAATTTTTTTTTCCATTTTTGACCCAGACAAACCTGAAGCCCAATTCTTTTGCAGGAGCCCTTGTTGCAGCATGCAGTTCTTTGTTATCCGCCGTTAGATGTTCTACTATAAAAATCGGTTTTGGTAGTTCAGATGCAACTTCTATTAGGCTGGTGTTGAGTTTACTCTTACTTTCTTTATTATATTTGCTTGCACTAGCAATGAAAGAGTCACGTATACACTGGTTATTAAATCTTACTAGCTCAGATCTTGGCCCGGAACTTTGAGGATTTTGTTTCGAAATTCTTATACAGTGCGAGATATCGGTTTCGTTAATATTATAATTTATGACTTTTCCTATTTGAACAACGATATTTCATATGTTTTCCTCTTTATTTTCTGGTAGACATTGTATTTCAATGTTAGACGATCTAACGAATTATTCCATTACGTTCAAATTATTCCGTATACTGTGAACAGATGTCTTCAATTTCTTATTATCGGCTTCAAGGTTTTTAATAATAATTGATTTTTCCCCAATGTTTCTTTTCAATTCCTCAAAATTTTCATTAAAAAATGTCATTTATTCGTGGAAAGTTGCAATTTGTTCTTTAATATCTCCAACTGTTCAGATACTTACAGTCGTTAGTTCCCCCTTAATGATTTTGCGAAGATTTTTAACGTTTAATATGGTCTCCGAATCAAAGTTATCAACACTAACTTTTTGCGTTGTTCGCATAGTGACGTTACTGTTGTCATGAATATCCTCAACATTATCGTAGGCATCCCATATTTCGGAAACTATGTAACTATTTTGTGAACGCACCGGAGTATTTGTGTTATCAACTTTTGGTTGTTTATTACGACACACATGACATTTCCATGACTTTTTATTGTCTCTGTTCATAAGTTGAAATCGTTTTGTAGACACGCAGACACGTTTGCGCACAATAAATCGTAGCAGAGACCACAATACGCGCATATCAAATATTCACGACTTTTGATTATATTTGGTCAACCTGCACAAGTGCATTTTGAGTCAAAATTTGAATTCATTGTATAAAATATGAATGTTTTTCAATGACTAACAATTGAAAAAAGTATTCATCTGGTAAGGCTCGAACCCAGTTCTGCAAATTTCGTTGATCTTGTATTCGCTAATTTAACTAATACGCTGTGTTTACTATTACGCAGATGGTGAAATATGACATCTATTTCTAGGCTATATTCTTTAAATACAAAATGAATGTAAGGTACATTGAAATATTAGTAAATAACAAGATAAATCCTCAAATTGAAGGGAAAAAAGTTCAACTTGTTATTACACTCAAACAATGTTAACCTCTCAGGCCCAGACATTTTATTGGACCAACTAGTCAGACTAATGGTCAAGCCAAAGAGTATAGTAGGTCAGGCCGAGGACAATATTTTTTTCAAATGAAAGTAAATAAAACTTAGAGTCTAGTAGTAGTAGACTATGTTCTTATCCAAAAATAAAAAAAATATCAGAAATTAAAATATCAAATTATTTGTATGAAGGTTCAGTGAGCGCTAGAGAAACGACGATTGCAAGACGTTGTCAATAAATAAAATGTTTTAAGAAATTATCAATTACCGTGTAGTGGCGGTGTATAAATATCCATATCATCCCGTGAGTGTCGTAAAGTGTTATTTTTAAATAACTGTGACCGTCGTTCTGGTTAAAAAAAGTCACAGTAAAAAATCATTGTGACTTTTTCACGTTGATAACGTTGGATAACTACTTGGAACATTAGAACGACTTATAACGACTATATATATATATATATATATATATATATATATATATATATATATATATATATATATATATATATATATATATATATATATAAGCATTTTAGATTTAGTATAAGGTTTTATTCCAGTAGTCGATTTTTTTTAGCTTGCTTATAAGCTACGTGGCTATGTTACAAGTACCATTGTAATTATTATTTTTGAAATATACGAATTTCACCTAACCTAGCCGATCACTGGGTATACCGTTCCAGAATACGGTACACGCAAGGTACCGTATTCTGGAACTTGATTATATCAGTGACAGGAGTAACGGAGAAAATAATACGGTGGCGACACGAAGGAACAATGTTATTTTGGAACGTAGTTAGTCATCGTGACTTTTAGGCTGATCACGGTGACTTTTTCACCGTGATGTTATTTATCACTCACGTCTAGAGGCGACAGAAGGATATAAATCAGAAGATTGGGGCAGCAGCGCTTTCCTAATAACGACTAAAAATAAATAACTGCGGTTGCCAACCCGCTTGCCAAGCGTGGCAGCTATGACAAATATACCCCCTATTAGGCAAATATGGGGGAGGCCTATGTTCAGCAGTGGACTTTTATAGGCTGTAACGGCAAGTGTTTGTTGTAATAGTGATAAGAAAAAAATGTGTGAGGAAAAAAAACACATACATTTTTTATTTAATTTTGGAGGAAAGCGGATGCTCCGTGCAATGTTTAGGGCAGCGTTGCCGAGGTGCGCGATATTTGTAGCAGTAAAATTTTGTGCTCCCCTTTATTTCCATGGCCCATGGCCAGCAGTAGAAGGAAACTGTAAGGAGAGGGAGGGGGTAATTTTATTATTTGAAAAAATATTTTTGTGTGTAAAAAAAAGTCATCAAACATCAACATGAAACAATTTATTAAACACATTTTTTGCACGCACAAGCAGACAACGTTTACATAGGTACGACGTCAAGCCTGGTTGCGCGTGGTTATGTACATGTATAGGATAAGCTTGGAAGACACATTAAGAAAAGCAATCCTGCCACTGCTAATTTGAGAGATTTTAAAAACGCATTACAGGAAGAATGGAACGTAACCTCTCAAGATTTCATTGATAACTTGATTAGGAGTATGCCAAATTATAGCCCATGTTCTAGTCTTTTATGAGCTTTTATGAAAAAAATTAATAAAATGTTAAGTACAAAAATGTTTCATTCCTGTAAAACTTTTCTTTTTTTTAATTTGGTAAATGTTTATAATTTCATTATTTGTTTTTCGACGTTTGCAATTTTAAATCAACATATAGTTAGCAAGATCGAAATTAATAAACTTAATTTTCACAAATATCCATGATATTTTGTTTAGTACAACCTTTTTTTTTGCGTTACTCTAAATTTGCCTATGAGTGTATATGAGTAAAGAATTAAAAAGGTACAATCAACTCGACATAAAGTCGTGTTACTACCAGAGCATCACGGCAATGTCCTTCCGTAGTGCCTTTGATTATTTAAAAAAATGTTACATTAAATGGTATAATATTACATAAAATCGCATGTAGGTATTGTGTTATGTTTTAAACATAACCAAAAATATAATAAAAATGTTAATGTTAAACGGTAAGAAAAAAGAACTCTATCGGCGACTGGTAGTTGCCGCTGGAAACAAAAAGGCTGAACTTTTTTCGCCCAAAGGCTATGTTGTATTCATTCAACAAGGAAATTATACGCATTCAGCAGAACGGATTCTGCATTCTCCTTCGAACCGTGAGGTGTAAGGCTAATGATAAATTTAGTAAGGATATGTAATTAAATTATTTGCTTCACTGATGTTCGAATGCAGTAAAACATTTACTTTTTAAAAAATTCACATTTAAATGATGGTTATTTGTAACTTAGAAATGCTCCATTGAATTATACCTATTAAGCTGCTCCACTTTGATAAATCCAACGTAATTATATATGCACCATTACCACTCTAAACATGGTTTCATAAATGTTGCTTTTGCCGTTGCTCTTGCTGCTGTGAAAAGAATGATATAGATTTTAGAGTACATTAACTATGAATGCAACTCAGACCATTAACGTATTATAAAACGAGCGATCTAACTAATTTCATACGTCATCATTAGTATTTAAGATATGCCTATTTAAGTTTGGTGTTGAAATGTTGGCGTGATTATCATTATAATAAACCAAGTCGTTCTGAGAATTAATCTTAGTAATCCATCACCTTCTTTATTAATACTGCTAGACAAAAGCCTGCAACTAACTTTTAAAGTTGCTTAAGCATAGAAGATCGCAGATGCGATGTTACCTACCGGCCGAAATGAAGCTGTAAAATGGGGTGATGAACTACCTTACGCTACAATTCATCATGAATTTTCGGTCACGGCGGCCAGTTTCAACGGAAATTAGCCTTTTGCGTAGTATAGGATTATAGTGAACTACCTATTCCCCCGTTCTCATATTCCAATTGGACGGTAATACGACATGACCGGAGAGATATCTAGCGCAGGACCAACGGCTTTACGTGCTTTTCAAATCACGTGGGTGTAACACCGCCAACTTCCTGACTCCGAGCTGCTACTGGGAATTTCTTGTCAGAAAAACCCAATAATTGATTTTGTACCGACCCGGGATTTAAACCTGGAATCTCAAGGTTATCAGTCGCGTTTAAGACCGCTGGACCAAAGAGGCATTCATGAATTATTAATTTAATTAGTTATATTAATATCTTTATGTCATTAAAATATTACGTTCAATACCTAGTTTAAAATCAATGCTTAACCAATCCGAAACATAATAATTAAAAATTATTGGCTTTTAACGAACCATGAAGATACTTATTGTGATATTTTCTACTCGATTTTTACTTATATACTGATTTTATAATGAAAACTAATTTAAGTGACAAGGAAAACTAGCCTATCTCACTAGGGAAAAGTGTAACTATTTCAGTAAAAGAATTTTCACAATCGGATCAGCAGTTCCAGAGATGAGATTTAATTAGGTGCAAACAAATTTACTTAAAATCAACTTTACCTCTTTATAATGTTAGTGTGGATATTATTTATTAGTGTACGTTAATTCTTTTAAATACCATCCTATCTTCATTTACCATTTCTATAATATACCAAAAAGAAACACAGCGCACGATACATATAGCTATGAAAGTCAATCTGCCAGATTCATTTATTTAGCTTAATTATACGTCTCCTTTCACTGGACAGCACAATTTATAAAACTGTCATTAAGCTAATGAGGTCTTCTTAGCCTAATGTATCTTTCGATTGCCGTTCTTTTCTTTTTGCTTTCGATAAATGTTTCCATGTATCATATGAGAGGCTGTTACATAAAAATAAGAATTTTAATGGAAGTTAAACCTGACTTCAAAAATAACCTAACATATTAAAATATTTTCACATAATATTAATTTTACAAGAAGGCTTTCATAAGGGATATTAGACGAAAATTTGACTTATTTTGTTGGTATGTAAATGTCGCTCAAGTTGTTTAGCCGAGTATAGAATAATGACAGTGTATCATCCTCTGGATCATTAATAAGATCATGAGACCAAGTGAAGTTCTCAAGCTCTCATGAAATTTAGTGGGTGCTAGCATTTCTTGTCTGACTAAGAGTCCGTCTGGGCAGGTACCATCCTCTTAGATATGTCTGATGCCAAATAGCAGTGCTTGCTCGGTCTGAAGGACCAGCACGATTGCAGGCTGTGAGGCATTAAATTTTAGTCTTCAGGGGTGATAACGCATCTGTAGCCATCTTTGTTTGAAGTTGGCTGCAGGTGTCCATGGACTGCATTAGCTACTTACCATTAGTTGGACTGTAACTTCATTTGTCACATTTGTTCAGTTTTATAGAAAAAAATCGAAGGAAAATCTGCTAATTACTACATAAATTTAGTGCTTGGTTCAACTGGTAAAGTGTGATACATAAGAAGATGACAACATAAGAATACGGTACGAAAATAATTTAAGAGCGAAAATAAAGAGGGTCTTCAGGAACTAAATGGTCAGCATATTTTGTGGCGTATAAGTAATTATTACAAAAGATTAAGTCGAGTATTATTCTGTTGGGCACATTCGTATTTGAATTATTTTGCTGTAGATTACACGTATTTAAGGTATGAATGAAATTGGACTGAGTTGACCTCTTAATATTTTTTGGACAAAGTGAGTACCCATTATCATCAAGAGTCCAAGATATATTTGGCAGATTAAAATCTCCCAAATAACGAAAGAATCAGTTAAATTGTTCGTTACTATGTTAAATAATTATGTTAAAAAACAAGCTAAATGTGCAGTTAATGTGAAACGCATATTTTGTCTGTATAAACAGACCGCACATATTATATGAATTTTATGTTCTGGATTGCATAAAGTTTATCGATACCCATATGTCTTCTGAAGAAAGCCAGTCGACCAGCTCATGGACAACAAGCTTACGCCTAACAAACAGCGATAAGCCCACCACTTCCCAACGTTTGACTTGTAACACTGTAGTTTCTATCAGGCATCTGAAAAACATAACGATCATCAAAGAGCTCATTGTAAATAAAGTCATCGTTAATCCACATCACCGTTAAGCATATAAGATCATTATAGTTAATACATACATTTAAAAAAAAATTGACATGTCACAATGTGCACCTATCTATCGGTGCTGCGAGTGAGCTACGCACGACTTCTTCTTTCACTTCCATTGGCGCTATAACCATTTCCCATTTGTGCCATTTCTTAACTAACTTCTTTCGTGAATGATGAATGATGAAATGATGTCCTGCGATATAAATATAGATATTTGCAAATTGAATTAATTTGTGCTACTATTCACATTCGGAACCGCTTTTTATTTACTTGTTGTGTAGTATATATTCCACCACAGACGGCAGATAATGAGTATATACTAATGTTCAATCTGTTAGAAAAAATATATATTAAATATAAAAACAATGTTGTAATAGTAGGAGATTTTAACTTGTTTTCATGCAATAACTATGTACTTAATTTGTATGAATATTTTGTAGCCTTCTGTGAACTTGTTCAGTGTAATACGGCCCCAAACTGTAGTGACAGACAGCTTGATCTTCTGTTGAGCGGGCACGACAACGTGTCGGTAAGTGCGAGATGGCCTCATGCCTACAGCCCGTGGACGCGTACCATCCTCACTCGTTGTGGCTGTCACTGTCAACATGTCGCCAACGTGCCACAGACAGACCGACGATCACCGTGATCCGACTCAGGTACCGTATATGCAATGGAATTTCAGTAAAGCTGACTTTAATTATTTATATTATTTAATAATGACTACAGACTGGAGTGAAATATATACAGTACATGATTCCAATTTAATTTTAAGCATTTTTTATAATAAGCTAAGTGAAATTTTTGATACTTGTGTGCCTCTTAAAAAGCAAAAACCTAAAGATGTACTTGTACCTAGATATACTTACCCCGTATGGTATACATCGGAAATTATAAAAAATATTAAAATAAAGTGCGTTTTACATAAAAAATATAAAAGAAGTAAATTACGTAGTGATTATGAAGCGTTCGTTCAGTGTAGAGCAAAAGTGAAGGCAGAGATCGCACTCGCTCACGAAACTTATGAAAATCGCGTACAGAACCATCTGGCAACGAACCCGAAAGCTTTATGGAACTACGTGAGGTTAAGAAAAAGGCAACTCTTCCCAACATTATTTAATTAAAAATGGACAAGTCCTATCGAATCAGGAATGCGCTGACGAATTTGCACAATTTTTTCATTCCGTGTACAATCAAAACCGTCTGTACTGACGTGTCAGCAGCAGGCGGCTTGATAGGAGCGGGGTGCATCTCGCGGCCCTACAGCCGGCGGAGATACGCGCGCTCTCCGACTAATGCCGAAGCACTCGGCAGGATCGGACCGTATACCACCGTTCATTTTAGGGATTATCGCTTGCTCTGGTGGAACCGTTACTACACTTGTTTATTACCTGCATCGTTACCGCGACCTCTGCTGTGGAAGCATACTGAGTCGTTCCAGTGCCGAAAGGTCGTGGAGACCCGGAACCAGTGACTACAGACCTGTAGCGATATTGTGCACACCAGCCAAGGTATTCGAATCGGCCATTCACCACTGCTTGTATATGCAGGTAAAAACTCTATAGTCTGACGCGCAACATGGCTTCCGCCTGGACGAAGTGCAACCGGAACTTGCTGCATTTAATGTCACAAGTTCAGCAGTTGATGCAGGGATACAGGTTGATGTGGCCTATTTAGATTTTAGGAAGGCATTTGATACGGTCGATAATGATATCTTGATGGCGAAGTTGGCCGGAGTAGGCTGCACACCACATACGTTGAAGTTCTTCGCCAGCTACTTGCGAGACAGACGTCAGTACGTTGACTATGGCGGGTACTACTCTGAGCAGTACTTTACAAGGTCAGGGGTCAGTCAAGGAAGTAATTTCGGTCCTCTCTATTTTATCATTATGATAAACGACTTACCGGAGGTGATCAAGGAATCGACGTGCCTTTTATTTGCTGATGACCTAAAATTAGTTATCGAAATAAGAGATACCTTAGACCATGCTAGACTGCAGCGGGATATAAATGAGGTCATGAAGTGGAGCCGGGATAATAAACTTTATTTTAACGTGGGCAAATGCTCTACGTTGTCATTTAGCCGAGCACGTGTTCCGCGCCATCACCCGTACCACATGGAGGGAGAGCAGCTGCAGCGCGTCATGAAAGTGAAAGATCTGGGTGTTCACTTCACAAGTGATTTAAAGTTTCGAGAACACATTACTGAAGTCTGCAAGAGGGCATCCGCAATCTTGGTTTTGTCCTGAGACAATCAAATGGGTTCACTATCATTAACACAATAAGGGTCTTGTATGAAGCAATGGTAAAAAGTCATTTGGAGTGCAACTCTGTGATTTGGGCTCCAAATGAAGCCAAGTATAAGTCAATGTTGGAAGGTGTTCAAAACAAGTTTGCTAGATTTTTATATCTCAAATTATATGGAGTGTATCCGGGTTATCCGTTACTTTATCCTACTCTGTTTATCCTCGGCATGGTAGGATAAGGAAAGTATCGCTGGCCACATACTTGTTTAAGGTGTTACGGGGTGTAGTTAACAACCCAGCTATCCTGCAGGAGATGAAGTTGTGCGTGCTAGATCGAAATATATATATGTGTCTTCGAAATATATATATATATATATATTTCGAAGACACATATTATATATGTATATATTTAATTTTTCAGACATGCAGATTTCCTAACGATGATTTCCTTCACCGCCGAGCACGTAGTAAGTCTGCACTTAAAACTGAAATTAACAATCATTGTTGCCGGCGGAGATTGAACCCGGGTTGATTGCATATTATGTGATACGTGGTAGAGCCATGCTGCAGCTATATTAGTAGTATAGTTGTAGTACGAATGGGTCGGCTCGACCGGGGAAGGACCACGCTCTCACAGAATACCAGCGTAAAATAGCAGCTTAACACTGCTGTGTTTCGTATGGTGAGTAGAGAACGGAGACCCTTTTTACTGGAAAAGAGGCATTCCATCTTAGTCCTCACGGGTGACAACGCATCTGCATTTTGATTCTTTATTGAAGATAGATGTAGATGTCTATGGGTCACAGCAACCACTTACCATCAGGTGGACTGTGTGCTCGTTTGTAACCCTAATCTATAAAAAAAAACATATGCATACTTATATTAAAAGATCAGACAATACTAAATTAAACTATGAATGAAACTATCAGAAAATAATTTAATACTATTTTGAAGCGCAGAGAGAAACAGAGAAACTAAGCGTTATTCTGCGCACACTCTCCGTAATGTATCCTGTATAACACTGAGAGTCTGGCTGCTTTGCACCTTAGACTGGTAAGATAGGTTTTAACCAGAGGGGTTACTAATAAGCCTCCTAGCATGCCTTTCCATTAAGTCCAAAGTAGCTAGATGGCATTTTGCTTATAATAACGAAGCAATACTTCATCCACAACCGGACTTGCGCTTTATATAGAGTAAGAAGCTATACTGCCGCACATTTTCAAGAAAGCTAAACTGCAATAAAATAGGTGAGCTACCTTGCAGCTGCTTTGGCTCTGGACCCTATGAACCGCCCATAGTTCAGGTTTATGAATATTGAATATGTATTATTTATGTATTAATTTTTATATTATTATTACTTTATTTATTGTAAATTGTTATAATATTAATTTCTAAAGCTATAATGTTTTTTTTTTATAATTATGGACTAAATATTTTTATTTCTATATTCTGCGTTAAAAACATACCAAATTTGTCAAAAATTCAATTTTCCAATCACAAATTTTTAAGTAACTATTTCTACTCGTACTCTAAGTTTTGTCTATGAAAATTCTAACTAAAAAAATTAACAAGAAGTAAAAGTAGGTGCTAAGCCATATACTGTATTAGAAGAATGTTTTCATATGAAGAAGACTGATTTCAGAATGTTTTGAGTAGACTAAGGAATATTACAATCTAAATGTCGTCTAAATAATTCCTTTAAAAACTTCTTCCCCTATTTTACCACCCTTAGGGGTCAAATTTCTTTTCTTATATGGGAGTGGCCCTAAAGTATTCTATTCAATAAGAAAAGCATCCTCAAAATCGGGTCTCAAATGGCGAAGATATCGCGTATCATATATACAAAATATATAAAAATTTCTTATATTTACGCGAACACTACACATGAAATGAAATTAATTTTACGGATTTTATCGCGTTTAATTTAACCTTTTAATTGGGGTTCATGTTGACACTACACATTAAATGAATCGAATTGTGACCGTCTTCCTTTTTTGAAATCGGCTCATGATATTATTTTTATACAGCTACAAAGAAAAGTAAAATACTGACCCAGCTTTCATTAGCATATGTCCTCTTGGGCATTAACATAGCTTAAGTCTGTGAATTTACTAAAACGGTTATTAAGAGCCGAAGGATTTATTGTAATATTTTTCTAGACTATGTTCTTTTGTCTTGTATAAGAATTATAGAGAGTAGTAAATTTTGTGGTCCTGATTGAACAGGGTTTTTGCTAAAATACTCCTGCAATAAAACCACTGCAGTGATCTAACTTATGTAAGATATACTTCATATACCTACTATACACATTTTTACTCATCAATATCTTTTGCGTGATATCCACACAATACATTTGCTAATTATTATTAAAAAAGGCCGTCAAGTTTTTGATGGTTTATGTCCATCGTATATATTTAATTATGGCGTCATAGTTGACATAGATTCCACGTACGTAATAAATACGAGTATGTTATTGTAAATTTGTTGTTAATGTACACAGAGATAATAAAATATTATAATCTATTAATAATCAATTTAGGTACTATGTAAAATAAATAAAAAATTATTTTAATTATAAGTAATTGTAAAATTTGCTATTGCCATATTTTATATAATATACAAAGAGTTTATGTTGACACTTTCACTGTCCGATTTTCAGACACAATAGTAAGACAATAGCAATGAACTATATGTAGTTCACGGGACAGGGAATGGGTTAATAGTGATAATGATATTAAGTCCAGCGATTGCTTGCCAGTCGACTTACGAGTATGTCGCTCCGACAGAATATCAGCACTGCGGTAGCTTTTGTTATTGTAGAATTATGCCGAGTCGCCCTTATCGTTACTGCAATCCAAAGTTAACTTTGTTTCATAGCCTAAATGCTTCTTGTAGAGAAGTAATTAGTGTTGATATGTCATAAAGGTTTAATATTAATATTTTATTAAGGTATTTGCAGTAAAGAATAAACATGTTTTCTTTCTTGACTCCAAGTTCACCACTAAAAATGTATGGTGATCGCACCGCTACGCCGTACGCCCTGCCAAATACTCTTTACTCAGCGATACAGTTTTGCCTCGGCGTATTGCTGCATCATATCCTTAAAAAACCTTATAATTTTTATCCTCAAGAATACGTTAATCTCTTACTAGGATTTTACAACAAACGGCGTTGGACAATCATCCAGGCTTGGACTATTATTTATGAGATTTGTACCCACGGACACTCGGCGTCGCAGCCGTACGCTTAGGGACTAAACAAACGAGCCTTTGTACTTCGTAAAAAAAAGTAAAATTCGAAGATTTTTTTAAATTTACTTTTTTGCCTTATAAAACTTTCTCTTAAGCGGTAAGTATTTCTTCAGAAGAATATTCCAACATAATAGATTAAATATCATTTTTAGTCCTCTGGAAACCTTTTTAACTCGACTATTTAGCGCAAACTGGATTCTCAACATTACATATTCTTTATGGATTTATTCACTAACTCAGTACGGAACATTTCATTGGAAATAAAAGTACACAAGAGGGAATTTTCAATTTCAAAACGTAGCAAAATACAGTGCCTTATTTCCTATTGCTTTTTTTGTAAGGATTGGCACTTATTTGAAATAATTCATACTTTTAAAAGAAAAATCAATCATTTGATGTTGCCTGAAATTGTGCTTGTTGATGGTGGACCTGAAAGTTGCCTAGAAGTCCATCTGTGTAGGTACCACTCTCTTACTTACTTCTGCCGCCAAATGGTCTGCAGGGTAATAGAGAGTCTGTTTTACAGGCTGTGTAACACTTGTAGAATACCCTTTTCGATCTAAGTCTTCAGAGGTGATAACGCATCTTTAGCCGTCTTTGTTTGAAGCTGGCTACAGGTGTACATGGACTGTAGTAGGCACTTGCCATCAGATGAACTGTTAGTTCGTTTGTCACTTCAGATTTATAAAAAATAAAATGTGGCTCATCCTCGACACCTTCCTTTCCGTGTTTAAAGCGTTAAAACCACTCAAACACACACTTTTTACACATTTCTTCAACACTGTACACTTGTACTAACATTTCATTTTGAAATGACATGAGTTTTAACACTGACATCGTTAGTTTGATCTCAGCGTCACTGCTAGGTGATTTGCGCGATGGAGGGCACTCGTTAAAATTTCTGTCAATTCGTACGCGCGGGTGCCTTATCCTAACCCGCGCAGTTTTTATCATTATATGGGGCCTTTCAATAAACTTTTCAGACCCACTATGTATATAATCGTCGATACGTCTTTAAGAGATCGTCTAATTATGAACGACTTGACCGATTAAGCTCCTATTCACACAATATATGTATTAGTATCGTCGAGATGTTTGTTCGTAGCTATGCTAGGATCGGATAAGTGACGCTGCAGTCAAGTTTTTAATATATTCTATATTTATGGACCAAAATTAATCATATCCGCAATATATGTTGATAGTTATAGTGCCAAAAAAGAAAGTCAGAAAATCTAGACCCGCAAGGTGTCGCTGTGGTCTAGTAATTAATAAATTATAGCGCTGTGATCGAGACGAGTTATTAATAAATTGTATTCCGCCGATAACGGTTGAAACCTATTAGTTTATTTTCTTTCTTTTATTTAAAAATATTTTTTTGAGTAGTGAGTAGAGACTTCAATCGACGCATGCATATAAGTATTATTAATATTTTTTATAGAAAAAGAAGTAAACGATCACAATACTCACCTAATTGCAATTGATCACCGCCGCCCATAAACATCAGGAAAACTAAAAAAATTGCAGGTGTGTTGGCAGCATTTTAGAAAGGAGTAGGCTCTTTTCTTGAAGGTCCCTAAGTCCCTAATTTCGGTGTGGAAATACCTCTGGCAACAGTACAATCCACAATCTAGTAATGTGTGGAAGCAAATTCAAGGTAAATCGCATGGTTTTCACAGACATAATTATTTATTATAATGTTAATTCAATATTCGATTCACAACACGTCAACAGTGTTTTTAGATCCACCTTTAAAATTACGTCAAACGGCATATATGAATCAATAAGATTTTTTATCTCCACGCTGAACAGTCGTGTAGGTGAACACAGCCTCGCATTGGTGTGGCTGCTTCCTTCATTCGTTTTAAATTGATTTCGCCATCATGGTAGCCAGACCCATGCCTGTCAAGACAGCCGAATGAGGTTACGAAGTTTGAAGAAAATTTGGCCTTACGCCCGTTACTTGATTAAACATAAGATTAATAATCAGTGCTTATCATATATCAACCTTTGTACTTGATCAAAATTTCCTGAGTAAATAAGAAACACACATTATGTTTTGATTAGTTTGCTAGTTGTTAAAGTTCTTGACAAAGATTAATTCAAGGGATCTACTGACGTAAGATATCCTCTGATCTAACAACTCAGTAAGAAGGTTCCATTTGTTTTCTTTATTGCTTAAGTGATAACGACCTACTTCAATTTGGTTACGACCTTTTTTCAAAATTACTTTATCTTAAAATTCGAATATTTATAGATCTGCACAGCCAAAACCTACCTTACGCGTTCCCAATATTCTATTAGCCAGTCATTATTTTGAGTTTCTATATTTTTAATAGAAATAAGGATGAACGATGAGTACATAGTCCACCTTAATGATGGTAAATCAATAATATTGTCTGTGCAATGTTGTCACCTCGCAGCACTCAGATGTAATACTTTAATGCAATTGCAATAAATAGTTGTTCGGTTTTAGTTACTCACCGTATGAAACGCAGCAGCATCATGCTGGTACTCTGTGCGAGCCGTGCAGTGTAAGAATATTCACTACCCCATATTATCCCGTGGGTTTCGTAAGAGGCGACGGAGAGAAACAAATCAGGCGACAGCAGCGTCTTTCTAATAAAATGCTGCCCACCTACTGATTTACTGTCGCTTCTTACGACACTTACAGTATGATATAGGGTAGTGGATTCTCTGAAACTACCTGTAAGTTAGTTAGGCTTGAAGAAATCTGTTTATATATTTGGCATGTCGTTGGGAGTTAATTCACAGTAGTATAGAATAGTATTCATAGTAGCCATTCATATAGTTTGTGGTTGTGACTAGATAATTTATATTATAAACAGTAACTTATAAAATATTATATACACATATTCCCCAGAAAGTCAATTTCGTAAAAACCTAAACACTTATTTGAATTGAATTGAATATAAGAGCGGATACAACTTATTTTTAGTATCAGGGTTTTTATCGAACTCAATGGAAAGATCGGTTGATTGATTACCTTTGTAGAATACCTTTTCGATTTAATATTTTGTGGTGAGTTTTAAGGCTTTTATTTATGTAAATAAGATGATGCGCTATTTTGGTAGCACATTCTATTAAGCATTTTTATTTTATATTTGTTTACTGAGAATTTGAATATGTAATGATTTTATCGTCGTTAACTCTATGAGGAACCCTTGAAAAACCTTACTCTTGTAATTTATTTAAATACAAGACATACCTCACCTCGTCAGTGTTCAGTAAACCGTTGTAGCCCAGGGTTAACCGTTCTTCGTAATTTTCAGAACTCGAGCAACCTGAGTTAGATTTACTCCGCACCAGTAAAATTGCAATTTTATTTATATAAATTACAAAAATTCAATTTTACTTGCCTCATTGACTATGTGCTCAGGATGAAGAAAACATCGTAAGAATATCTGAAAACTTATGCGTATATAAAAAATACTCTTTATTTACAAACATATTTCAAGTCAACACAGACTTAAGCCTTTTACAAATATGCCAGTAGCAACTATAATTTCATAAAAGTCCATTAATTTATCAATTATTCTTAAAAAAACATTTCGGATAAAATGTAGCCTAGGTCACTCTTGGCATAACTCCATATCTGTTCAAGATTCATTACAGCTGGTGCAGACATTCCGAAGATCAAAACCTGGACAGTTTGTCCGGGTTCTGAAGTTCTAACGATTTATAAAATGACCATTGGTTACTAGCTGTTTTTTTACTCAGTCTAAAAACTATTATTAACCAATGATCATTTTATAAATCCCCGTGCTACTTTGTGATACGAATTTTGTCATAAGCAGTTTTATGCTACCACTGTACATCACCAAAACTATGTATACGTAGCAATTTAGGTAACTTTTCCACTAAATTCTACCTGATAAGTGAAATTGTTTTTTTTTTTAAAATTAACAGACACATATTTCAAAGCAAAATACATAGGCATTCTGGATTTATTCTGTGATATATACCTAATCTTCAAGCCAGAATCCTCCCTTAGACATATGTATACCTCCGGTTTCGTTGGAACAATAATATGTTTCAATCTCGGTTAAAGAAATTTACCAATTTCTCCCTAAATCTTAAAATAGGAATCACATCTCAAAAGCAGACAGTAATGGCGTCTCCACGGAGTGGCAGCTAGCTTAAATTCAAGCGAGAAAACTCCCAATAAAAGGGCTATATATGCTAAAGTATTAAGTCACAATTTTTTGTTAAGTCATTAATTGTCACCATTCCTCAATAAATCCTGATATAATAAAATTATAAAAATTTGGATAGTGGGAAGGATTCCAGTTTGAAGGATGCAGTATTATGCTCATTATTGCACCACGTGCCCATATTTTACTTATATTTGTATCATCGTAGAGGCAAATGGAGGATAAAACGAAAAAATATGTTAATGCCAATAAAAAAAAATACCAATAATAAAAAATATCGTGACGAGTTCGACCCAGTCACAAAAAAAAATTGTAATGGAAAATACGCGTAGAAATACACAATAGGGATTTAAGTATGAGACGGACCATTAAGGAATTTAACGATTTTAAACGGCAAAATTTTATTATTTTCCCGAAGTATTGTTTAGACTTTTAGGGTCTTTGTAATAAATACTACATTTTAAGCTTATATGTAAGAACAAGACCTCAAAGAGTTATACTTAACCTCAAGTCCCTAAGCCATTTTCACTTTTCACAATACAATACCGATATTGTTTCGGATTGAAAAACATATTATTAATATTAACTGTAAGTTTCTATTTACAGAAAGTTTGTATTAAAAAGAAAAAAAATATATTTCATTATTGATAGCTGATGGTATTTCTATTTATGGTAATTTATATTACAATAAATACTCACAGCGCAAAGCACTCCTCTCCCTGGACATCCAAGTCGAGTGGGCCTGACGCAATCCCCAATTGTGCTGAGGAACGTGCCCGGAGTTGGCACCGGTTCTAACGCGTCTTTTCGGTACTCCTACTCCCTAGGCGTAGTCTCGAAATCATGGAAGACAGCTTTTGTCCACCCAATCTCTAAAAAAGGTGACCGCTCAGACCCGTCCAACTACAGGCCTATCGCCATCACTTCCTAGTTCTCCAAAATATTGGAATCCATTATAAACTGCCAGATCATGCGGTACCTTGAGGATCACCAGCTGATTAGTGACCGCCATACGGTTTTCGTCGGGTCGATCAGCTGGTGATCTTCTGGTCTACCTGACCCGTAGATGGGCGGAGGTAGAGTCCAAGGAGAGGCATTGGCCGTTAGTTTGACATTGCGAAGGCCTTCCATCGGGTTTGGCACAAAGCACTTCTTTCGAAGCTCCTTCCTATGGGCTTCCGAGAAATTGTGTAATTGGATCACCAGCTTTACAGATCGGAGCATCAAGGTCGTTGTAGACGGTGCATGCTTCGACCAAGCCTATTAATGTTGGTGTTCCACAAGGCTGCGTGCTATCACCGTTGTTTCTTCTGCATATCAATGATATGTTGCAAACCGGTAACATTCATTGCTATGCGGATGACAGCACTGGTGATGCTCTATACACCGGCCGTGCCAATATTTCTCGGGAAAACGTCACCGGGTACCGGAATAAACTTGTGTCTGAAGTCGAGTCTTTGCTGAATAAAGTCTCGGATTAAAGGCGACTAAATCTAGTCCAGTTTAATCATCAGAAGACAAAAGTTTGTGCGTTTACCGCTAAAAATAAACCCTTTGTCGTATCTCCTCAGTTTCAAGGCACTCCCCTTGTTGCCTCAGCCAGTATCGGAATCCTCGGCGTCGACACATCGATTGACGTGCAATTTCGTGGTCACTTGGAAGAGAAGGCAACATTGGCCTCTAAACAGCTTGGCGTGCTCAACAGTATTTCATGCCCGCACAACGCCTGCAACTTTACAAGGCGCAGGTTCGGCCTCACATGGAATACTGTTCCCATCTCTGGACTGGGGCTCCCCAGTGCCAGCTCCTTCCACTTGACCGCATCCAGCGTAGAGCGACTCGAATCGTCGACGACCGAGTCCTTTCCGATCGGCTTGATTCATTGGCGCTGCGAAGAGATGTTGCATCTTTGCATTTCTTTTCGCATTTGACACGGGAGTGCTCTGCGGAATTGTTCAGATTAATCCCAGCCGCCAAATTTCACGAACGCACATCGCGGCAGAACTCCCGATACCATCCACACCATCTCTGTGCGATTTAGAAGATGTTTTCCTCGCACAACTTCCTTGTGGAATCGACTACCACCAGTGATTTTTCCGGACCGATACGATTCAGGGACCTTCAAGAAAAGAGCCTACTCCTTTTTAAAAGGGCGGCAACGCATCTGCAATTCCTCTGGTTCCTGGTTTTGCAGTTGTTCATGGGCGGCGGTAGTCACTACCAGCAGGTGAGCCGCATGCTCGTTTGCCCTCTCCTATAATTTTTTATATAATCTTTAGATTAGTAATTAAACGAAAAAATCATTAAATTTTCGCATTTTAAAAGATGGTACTATTATTTATTTTATTATTACACTTGACTTCCTGCATGTCTTACCAGTCGTCACTCCATCTAGTGATGGGACGCCCTACACTTCGCCTGCCGGTACGAGGCTGACACTCGAGAACCTTTCTTCCCAATCGGTTGTCGGTTCTTCGAGCTAAATGGCCGGTTAAGACCTATCCGTTGGGAGACACTATTGAGGTCGTTGAGAATAATGCTCATATAATGTCCTCCAGCGATTCTGCCATAAGGACTATATCGTTGGTAAATCGAAGGTGAGTGATGTACTCGTCATTGACGTTAATACCGTATCCTTTCCAGTCCATTAGCTTGAAAACGTCTTCCAATGCAGCGGTGAAGAGTTTCGGGGATAAAACGTCACCTTATCTTACATCACTCTGCAGTTGGATAGGTTTCGTACTCTGTTACTGTACTCGGACAGCTATTGCAGCCCTACTGTACAAACACTTCAGTACTTCGCTATACCGACAGTCTACTTGGCACCGCTGAAGGGACTGCAGCACCGCCCAAATTTCGACGGAAACAAAGGCTTTCTCATAGTCCACATACGCAAGACAAAGTGGCAGATTGTACTCTTCGATCTTCTATACAATTTGCCAAAGGGTATGTATGTGGTCTATGGTGCTAAAGCTTTTTCGGAAACTGGCTTGTTCGTGAGCCTGGAAGTCGTCGAGTCTGCGTGCGAGACGATTTGTAATGACTCTCGAAAACAGCACTTAGAGGCCGCTCAGAAGAGAAATCGGTCTGTACATAGTTCTTCAAGAGAGCGTTATTTCCTTTCTTGAAGAACAAGACCACCGCACTTCTGCTCCACGCCTCCGGAGTAGTGCCACCATGGAGGTCGGAATTAAAGAGATTCTGAAGGACTTCAAGTACCGGTTTTCCACCCGCTTTCAGAAGCTCCGCTGTAATTCCATCCTCGCACGGGGACTTGCCGTTTTTAAGGTGCTCGAGAGCCATTCTTACCATGCTCAGACTGACGTCCGCATATCATCGGAATAGTGTCGGATAAGACTTGCTCCCCGTGTATTATGGGTAAGAATACCACTACCCCATATCTTCCCGTGGGTGTCGTAAGAGGCGACAGAGGGAAACTGAGGCAGAGGATGGGCAGCAGCATCTTTCTGATAACGGTGGCGACCATGGTAACGGCGGGCAGGGTCTAAGAATCTCCGGTGGAGGTCGGTTGCCACCTACGACGACTCGACCTGGCAACTTATAACGCACGTACCCTGAGGACTGACGAGAAGATCCTGGAGCTGGAAGAAGAGATAGACAAGTTACGCTGGAATATTATAGGATTATCCGAGGTCCGAAGAGGGGAGGACACGGTAATCCTCGAATCCGGCAACTTGGTCTATCACCGGAAGGCGACCATCTGTCCCAAGGAGGTGTCGGATTTATCGTCCACAAGTCTCTCGTTAACAACGTTGTAAAGATTGGGAGTGTGTCGACGAGGTTGCGTACCTTATACTCAGAATCACCAAACGGTATTCGCTGAAGGTCATACAGGTTTACGCACCAACCTCGGCACACCCGATGAAGGTGGAGAAATGTATGAGGATATCTCTAGAGCCATGCATTCCTCCAAAACCCACTATACGGTGATAATGGAGACTTCAACGCAAAACTAGGCACAAGAGTACGGTGAGCTAAAAGTAGGAAATTTGGAGTAGGGCAACGGAACCCAAGGGCCAGCAGCTGGCCGACTTCATGGAGAGAGAGGAATTTTATGATGAACTCTTTCTTCCAGAAGCGGCCCCACAGGAAGTGGACCTGGTCGAGCCCCGACGGTTCGACAAAAATGAGATTGACTTCATTATGACGACCAGGCGACAATTGTTCAGAGATGTCTCAGTGATCGCGAGGTGAAAACCGGCAGCGATCACCGAATGGTGAGGGCACACTGAACCTAAACCTAAAGTTGGAGAGGTCACGTCTAATGAAGTCAACGCTCCGTCCTCGTGCTCTAATCCAAAGTCGAAACCTTTCAGCTCGAACTACGAAACTGTTTTCAGTGCCTAGAAGATTGCAATGCAGTGGACGACATGAATGGCAAGCTCGTGGAAACTGTCCATGCGGTCGGAGCTAAGTTTTGCAAGACCCGCCGCAGAAGAACACAAAAACTCTCCGATTACACTCTTAATCTCATGGCTGTCAGACGGGATAAGAAGCTGCAGTCTTCAGTAGATATGACAGAATACAGGCAACTGAACAGACAGATCTGCAAATGCATGCGGCGGGACTTGCGCAACTTCAATACAGCTCGTATTGAAGAAGCGATCGAGCGGAACCAGGGCTCCAAAGTCTTTGCTAGAGATCTGTCTGCCAGAAACCAACTGTCGAAGCTGAAGACCGAGTGTGGCAGCGTCGTTTCCGGGACACCTGAGATTTTGGTGAGATTGAGAGGTTCTATGGGCAGCAGTACACATCATCGTTGGAGCCACACGCAAGTGTAGTAACGATCCAAGAGCGAGTCTTATCCGACACTATTCCGATGATATCCCGGACGTCAGTCTGAGCGAGATTAGAATGGCTCTCACCTTAAAAACGGCAAGGCCCCAGGCGAGGATGGAATTACAGCGGAGCTTCTGAAAGCGGGTAGAAAACCGGTACTTGAAGTCCTTCAGAAGCTCTTTAATTCCGTCCTCCTTGGTGGCACTACACCGGAGACGTGGAGCAGAAGTGCTATGGTCTTGTTCTTCAAGAAAGGCGACAACGCTCTCTTGAAGAACTACAGACCGATTTCCCTTCTGCGCCGCGTCTACGTGCTGTTTTCGAAAGTCATTACGAATCGTCTCGCACGCAGACTCGACGACTTCCAGCCTCGAACAAGCCGGTTTCCGAAAAGGCTTTAGCACCATAGACCACATACACCCTTCGGCAAATTGTACAGAAGTCCGAGGGTACAATTTGCCACTATGTCTGGCGTATGTGGACTGCGAGAAAGCCTTTGATTCCGTTGAATTTGGGCGGTGCTGCAGTCCCTTCAGCGGTGCCAAGTTGACTGTCGGTATATCGAAGTGCTGAAGTGCTTGTACAGTAGGGCTACGATGGCTATCCAGTACAGAACAGGAGTACCTGGGACAAATAGTCCGACTAGGTAAGTCCAACTTCGACCGAGAGGTCAATCGACGGATTCAACTCGGCTGGGCAGCGTTCGGGAAATTACGGCACATCTTCTCGTCAGGTATACCTCAAAACTTGAAAACGAGGCTGTACAACCAGTGCATGTTGCCAGTGATGACATACGGAACTGAGACGTGGTCCTTCACTGCTGGCCGGATGAGGAAGCTCAAGGTCGCTCAGCGAGCTATGGAGAGGGCTATGCTCGGAGTCTCACTGCGTGATAAACTTAGAAATGAGGTTATCCGCAGTAGAACCAGCGTGACCGACATAGCCCAACGGATTAGTAAGCTGAAGTGGCAATGGGCCGGCCATATAGCTCGAAGAACCGACAACCGATGGGAAAAAGGTTCTCGGTGGCGGCCTCGCCGGCGGACGAAGTGTAGGGCGTCCCCCACTAGATGGAGTGACGACCTGGTAAGACATGCAGGAAGTCGATGGATGCAGGTGGCTCAGGACCGTGCTGTGGCATTTTTGAAGGAGGCCTATGTTCAGCAGTGGACTTGTGAAGGCCTGTAATGATGATAATGATGAAGACTTGCTCTTGGATCGTTACTCACACTTGCGTGTGGTTCCAACGATGACGTGAACAGCTACCCATAGAACCCCTCAATCTCACTCAAAATCCCAGGTGTCCGGGAAACGATGCTGCCACATTAGGTTTTCAGCTTCGACAGTTGGCTATTTCTGGCAGACAGAGATCTGTCTGCCAGAAAGAGCCAAAGACTTTGGAGGCCTGGTTCCGCACGATCGCTTCTTCAATACGAGCTGTATGGAAGTTGCGCAAGTCCAGCCGCATGCATTTGGAGGTCTGCCTGTTCAGTTGCCTGTATGCTGTCAAATATGCTGATGACTGCAGCTTCATCTCCTGTCTAAAAGCCATGAAATTAAGAGTGTGATCGGAGAGTTTTTGTGTTCTTCTGCGACGGATCTTACAGAACTTAGCTCCGACCGAATGGGCAGTTTCCACGAGCGTGTCATTTTTATCGTCCACTGCCATCGATCACTAATAAAAAACTAGATACACAATCCCATGTAAAAGTTCTCTAAAAACTTCAATTGTACAATCTTCAATTGTTTGACGTAATTCTAGTTGAAATAAAAACACATTTATGTAAATTCAACATTAAATGCATTGCCTAAAGTTGTATCCACAAAGCTACGTACAAATTAAAAGCGCACCCAAATGTTCGAGTGGGTGCTCATTCGGTAAGGACATTTTTGTCACTGATTGTGTATCTAGTTTTTTATTAGTGATCGATGTCCACTGCATTACAATCTTCTAGGCATTGAAAATGGTTTTGTCACTCGAGCCGAAAAGTTTCGGGACTTTGGACTAGAGCACGAGAGGGACGGAGCGTTGATTTCATTAGACGAGACCTCTCAACAACTAATTGCGGAATTGCGGACTTAGGGTGTTGCTTCACCAGCAGAGACTTCAAAGAGTACTACGAGTCGGTAAATATAAAGCTCCACTTAATTGTGACAGGTAGCTCACGAGCTAATGGCCATGTTGAGCGGGTAGTAAGCACTCTGAAGAACATGCTTACCACCGCAGAGACCAGCAACCGTTCATGGCAAGACGTTCTACCGGATGTGCATCTCGCGCTTAACTGCACCCGTAACCGCGTTGTTAAGGCGATTCCACTGAAGTTGCCCATAGGTAAAGTCGCTAGACCTGTAGAGATAATGTTGACTGACGATGAGGAGCCAGAGGTCGATATTGACAATCTCAGAGCTGAAGCAGTAGGTAACATGGAACGAGCCTTTGATGAAGACAAAGCCCGATTCGACAGCACCAAGGCCAAGGTAAAGCTATTCTCTGTTGGAGAATACGTTCTCTTGCAAGACGAAGAAAGTAATCAAACCAAGCTTGACCCAAAATACAAGGTTTCATTGAAAGTCGCGGAAGTCCTGGAAGGTGATCGTTACGTCCTGAGAGCTCTAAGTTCTAAGCGAACGTACAAGTACGTACATGATAGGTTACCTCAAATGCCTGACAGTGCTTGTGTCATCGATGAAAATGACATTGATTCTGACCAGTAAAATGTTTTAGTAACTGCCGAACAGCACTGCCTTTTGTTTCGTTCGCTTTTGACTTACAATGTCATAACTGTGCTAGCTATCAGATAACGTTTGGAGGTTATCTTGAGTAGTCAGACGCCGGCTGAAGGTTGTCTGTAGTCATCAGGTGCCGTTTGGAGGTTGCCTGAAGGTCGGCTGTCTTGTTATCTATCAGACGCCGTACCAAGGTTATCTTGAGGTATCAGATACCGGTTGGAGGTCATCAAGCGCCGGTTGGAGGTTGCCTGAAGGTTGTCTTGAGTAATCGGACACTGGATGGAAGCGGTCTTGTTATCTATCAGACTCCGTACCAAGGTTATCTTGAGATCAATCAGACGCTGGATGGAAGTTGTCTTGTGATCTATCAGACGCCGTACTAAGGTTGCTTTGAGATCTATCAGACGCTGGATGGAAGCTGTCTTTAGGTCTATCAGGCACCGAATGCAGGTTCGTAGAGCCTATGACAGTTTACTGTTTCTAAAGTGCTATTCGATAGGAATATTTTGTGTGAATTTAATTTTGTACTCCATTGTTCTTTTGATATTGTTAGAGACCTTTTGTTTTGCTACAAAATTAAGATTGCCTTGAAAAAATAATTTAAAATTACAGTTCGTTTATTTATTTGTGGTCACTTTTACTTTGGCGACCTTTTCTTCTTTCCTGATACTACCCACGAGGACGTATGAAACGTCAAGATGGCCGTGTCGAAGCGCGAGCACACAGGTGCCTTGTTCGGCAGCCATCGATAACTTTAGTTTGTATTCAGTGACAGTTTTGTCCGGTCCACGTTGTCATATGAGAAGATGACTAGTCGAGGACTAGATTGTCCGGTCCAACTCATCATAGGAGATGATGGCTGGTCGAAAGGACGCCTTAGCTAGTGTTAGTTTACATGAGGTCAAACGTTATCTACTTGCGTAAGAGTGCGAGGCCCTAAATGTCCAAGGATGGTGTACCTACTCATGTCAGGATGGACGATCGGACGAATTGGTGACTAATAGTGTTTGTTACAGGAATGCATGAAGATACACGCCCAAGGACGGTCGTACGTCAGTCTATAAAATACCGAATGAATCGAGTAAGCGAGAGATTACGTCACTCTAACGGAGCGTCATATCGATGGTATCGAGGTAGAATTGAGGGTATATCGAGAAATCCCCATTTGTTTGTGCAGTATAAAGTTCACTGTAGGCGCCGTGCGCGAGAGATTCCGCTTGAGTCATTCTACGAGTGAAGTAATTCTACGAGTGCTAAGATAGTGTCGTGGTGGTTCTTTTGGTGCAGGCAAAGATGGTGTTGCTGAGAGGTTGCCCTGTATTACACTGAGATAAGTAGTGTTGCTGTTGGTTTGCATACTTTGGTGTTATCATGTAATTACGTACCTCACGTTACACTGGTGTGTGATTGTGGCGGGGACGTGTTACGGTGTGGTTGAACTGTAATTTCTCTATACTGAATTTATAGTGCGTTACGGTGTCTTATTACTGATAATGATTAATTGCGTAAGCAAAAGAGCAAGTTGAACATCCGCTCTCACACTTTTATTATTTTTAACAATCAATTCTATCCTGATGTATTTCCGGATCAAAAGTGGGATCCTCTGCTGAATTTGCGTATTTGTTGCGTATTTTGTTCTTTTATTCATTTCATTCAAAAACTTTCATAGTATTTTTTCTTACATTTGAATATTATGGTAATATTTTGGTGAATATAACTGGAACTCAAACGTATGGAAATGTTAGGAATTTGTTTTCTTTATTGTTTTGACATGAATTACATAATATTTAATATATACGCAGCGACGCTGAAGCTATATTATGGCTGCTGTGTTTCGTATGATGAGTGTAGAGAATAGGAGACCCTTTTACTTTTTACATAGAGTGAGTTTAATCCGAGTAAATTATGTTTATTGTTCAAGTTTAAATATTAACGACGCGATAATAATATTAAATTGCCGTTTTGTAAAGAAAAGTTGAAAATATAATCGTATAAATAAATATATATTTTCTCTTTTCTCGCTGTTGATATTGCGGACGTCAGTCTGAGCGTGATAAAAATGGCTCTCCAGCACCTTAAAAACGGCAAGTCCCCGGGCGAGGATGGAATTACAGCGGAGCTTCTGAAAGCCGGTGGAAAACCGGTACTTGAATTGTCCCCGAAACTCTTCACTGCTGCATTGGAAGAAGTTTTCAAGCTACTGGACTGGAATCCTTTCCAGTCCAGTAGCTTGAAAGGCCTACTTGGATACGGTATTAACATCAATGGCAAGTACATTACTCACCTTCGATTTGCCGACGATATAGTCCTTATGGCGGAACCTAAAGTAGGATCTAAACACAATGCTCAATGAAATCAAGAGTGCCTCCCAACGGATAGGTCTTAAGATGAACATGGACAAAACAAAGATCATGTGTAACGTCCATGTCACACCTATGCCGGTAGTTGTTGGGAACACTAAGCTCGAAGATGTTGACGAGTTTGTTTACCTGGTACAAATAGTCCGACTAGGTAAGTCCAACTCCGACCGAGAGGTCAATCAACGGATTCAACACGGCTGGTTAGCGTTCGGAAAATTACGATACACCTTTTCGGCAGGTATACCTCAAATCTTGAAAACAAGGTTGTACAACCAGTGTGTGTTGCCGGTGATAACTTATGGATCTGAGACGTGGTCCTTCACTGCTGGTCGTATGAGGAAGCTCAAGGTCGCTCACCGAGCTATGGAGAGGGCTATGCTCGGGGTTTCTCTGCGTGATAAACTTAGAAATGAGGATATCCGAACTAGAACCTGAGCGACCGACATAGCCCAACGGATTAGTAAGCTGAAGTGGCAATGGGCTGGCCATATAGCTCGAAGAACCGAAAACTGATGGGGAAAAAAGGTTCTCGAGTGGCAGCCTCGTACCGGCAGGTGAAGTGTAGGGCATCCCCTACTAGATGGAGTGACGATCTGGTAAGATATGCAGTTATATTGATATGCCTGTGTTCAGCAAGGGACTTGTGAAGGGCTGTAATGATGAATATGACGAATGGTTCGGCTCGACCGGGGAAGAACCACGCTCTCACAGAATACCAGCGTAAGATAGCTGCTTAATGCTACTGTGTTTAGTGTGGTCAGTGTAGAGACCAGGAGACCCTTATTACTGGAAATGAGGCATATTATAGTCCTCAAGGGTGACAGCACATCTTTATTTTGATGTAGGTGCCTATGGGCCACAGCATCCACTTACCATTAGGTGGACTGCGTACTCGTTTGTCACCTTATTCTATGAAAAAAATTGCCTCGTTAGTCTAGTGGTCGTCAACGCGGTTGCTGATCATGAGGTCTTGGGAACTAATCCCGAGTTTTTTATTTATTTAATTGGGGACAACAACCAATAGTACAATGGGATTACAAATAATAGAAGTTTAAATTCGAAATTGAATGGATAATTGTTACTTAGTTTTCATAGTTTTGCTTAGTACAATCTGAAATAAAAATAAAATTATGCAATATATTTATGCATAATATAATTAACATATTATAAAACGAAAAGAAAAAAATCATAACATATATATGTTTTTCTTAAGTGCAGCAATAGTTGCTTTTAGCCTTGGGTAAAGGTGTTGCAAAAATATCTATATCTAAAAGTTATCATTATATACCGACATCAACCGTCGCAGTGGTATGCGTTTGCCGGCATTGGTACGGCAAACACTAATGGCGAACACACATCGTCGGCGTACACTGCGTAAGTTATTAATCCTATTTGGTTTAAAAGCGCTGGGCAATCAAATTTATTATGAGAAATATAAAAAAACATAGCCTGCAATAATAAACGTCTCGATCTCATTGTGCCTAAGTTATATTTGAAGCCTTCATATCATGAGCATTTATGTTATTAATAAAGAGGATGAAGAGCAACGGACCCAGGATAGATCCCTGCGGCACACCAGATATTACTGTTATTGTTTTGGAGAAGTGGCCATATAAAACAACTGTCTGGGGTCCTATTTAAAATATTTTATTTATTTATTTATTTACACATACAATATACACAATCATTACAGGTGAACACCTAATTCGACAGTGAAGCCAACGATACAGTATGATATGCTATTTTACTGAGTCCACTCAGCGAACATGAAAATAAATCAGTTCGCTCCGACATGGTGTTGATCAAACGCAGCGTGCGCGCGAACGGCGCTTGCTGAATCTGTGCGGTGCGCGCACGCGGCACCACCAGTAACGACGGCCGCCGCCGGCGTCGCGTTCCGTCTGGCGCATTCAGTCGCACCATCTCTAACACTCTCGGTTGTATATCCTACCCTCATCACTTTCAACACGTACATAGCGAGAGCGACTTCTCTTTTGACTTCGAGCTTGTAGTACCCTACCATACCGAGCAAAAATAGAGTAGGATACAACAAGGGATGGCCCGGGTACACTCTAAATTGTTTTAAGTATATGAATCTAATAAATTTATTTTGGATTCGCTCTTATATGGTATATTTGTATTTGGCTTTATGAGGAACCCAAATGACGGCGTCACACTCTAAGTGGCTCCTTACAGTGCATCATATAGCGCTCTCAGAGCCCTGACATCTGTGAAATTATTTGCAAGACGCATTATCAATCCGAGGTTACGGTATGCCTTTATACAAACATTCCTTACATGTAATATAAAGTTTAATTCAGCAGTGAAATGTACACTAGGTCTCTAACCTCCGTTACTCTATGAATCATCTTCCCGTCCATCACGTATTGTAAAACGTTTCTAAATCAGATTCAATCAGATTCATCCCTAATTTCTAAACCTAATTTAAGATCATCAGCAAACAGTAATGAAGTACAATAATTTACTACATTGGGCAAATCATTTATCATTAAAATGAACAGTAAAGGTCCTAGATTGCTGCCCTGACTAACACCAGATCTAGTAGGGTAGGGTCGAGAAAATTGCCCAATGTAATCAACAAACTTATGCTGATCTCGCAGGTAACTGGTGAAAAATGATAGCGTGCGAGGTGTGTAGCCCACACAAGCCAACTTACAAAGTAGAACATCATTATATGAAGAAAACCATCTTAAGCTAGAAAAAAATCATAAACTTTTGTGTCCATATATGGCTTGGTATGCGGTAAGGGGTACAAAATATGCAGAGGCACACATATATTATCTTTGGTGCGAGAAAAAAATATTGCGGGAAGGCCATCAGGCCCAGCTACTTTGGACGTTTCTAAAGATTTTATAGCATTTTTAACCTTATCAATATTAAAATTAAGTTTATTTATCCGAACACCATCAGCAAAGTTCACATTATCAGCAAAGTTCTTTGGTGGTGTCCACGTATCTAGACATAAAGTTGAAGCTTCGTAAACAGACTGAAAAAAGGAGGAGTACATGTTACAAATTTACTCAGGATCGCACGAAGACTTGCCCTTAAAAATCATATTTGAAGGAATACCTGTCTTACCTCTATTATGAGATACAAAAGTCCAAAAATATTTTATATTATGAGGAACAGCATCCTCAAGTGATTCCATATATTTAACATATGCTTTTTCCACTGGTCACGAAATCTTGATCTAAACATAGAAAATGTCTTCATAGTCTGATATGTTTTTGTATTTTTCCATTTAGCCCATGCTTTCTTTTTACTTTCAAAGATATCAATTAAAGAAAGTGAAAACCACTTGGGATATTTTGGTAATCTTGATACGGAGAGGTATATATCTTTAACAATCCCATATATAATTTCGTAGAAAGTATTTGTAGCTTGTTCTAATGAGAGTGGCAAAAGTAATTGTTCCTAATTAATATTCTTCAAAGTGGAATTAAAGCGCAAAATGGATAATAATCATCTACCTGTATTAAAGTATTTTGGGGTAGTAGCACAGAAAACTGCTTATTCGAGATTCAGTCTAAAAGTTTTTGTTTAGAGTTCCGAAAAGTATTGAATTGTAAAGCATTTAAAAAAGATAGGAAACAATTCATTTTTAAGCATGTTGATGATGTACTAATGCAAACTAATCCCTGCCCAGTGTCACTAGAGATCCAATCATCATAAGGTAAGTTGTAATCACTCAGTACATAGAAATTATCAAATTGAGAATCTGCATATATATTTTGAATCGTATTCAGATGCAATTCATATATTACTTTATCAAGATTAGGTGGTAAATAAGCAGAAGTAATGATATGTTTCCTTTTACTATCAGATCTGTAGAAAGAAATTATAACATGTTCTAGATATTTAGACAAACTTGTTTCATTGGACAATGAGCATAATGTTGGCTTTAGGCTTTGCAAAACAGCTATCAGTACACCACCACCATCAGATTTATTACTTAAGATGCGATCACGATCACAATTAAATACAACATAACGCTGGTCTATAAATTCATTATCACATAGGTTTTTTGTTATAAGATAAGGGTGAAAAACGAGCACACAGTTCACCTGATGGTAAGTGGCTGCTGTGGCCCGTAGACATCTACATTTATCTTCGATTACGAATCAAAATGCAGATGAGTCGTCACCCGTGAGGACCAAGATGGAATGCCTCGTTTCCAGTAAAAAGGGTCTCCGGTTATCTACACTCACCATACGAAACACAGCAGCATTAAGCTACTATTTTACGCTGGTTATCTGTGAGAGCGTGGTCTTTTCCCGGTCGAGCTGACCCATTCGTGCCATAAATATACTAATAATAGCTGCAGCATGGCTCTACCATGTATAAAACAGTAACAGTTACTAAGAATATTCATATATAACGTGTAACTTTGTACGTAAACCTCTGCAGTTTTGATAATAAATACAAATATTGTCATCCATGTTATGTTACCTTTTTTTATGATTACTAAATGGTAATTTAAGCACTTACTTTTTACCTTAAATTGATATTGTCACAAACAGAGAATGTAACCGATGTTTTATAAACACTAAATGTAGAGCCAGACTGATCCCACGTACGCAACGTATGCAATGCATTATGACGTCTGGACTCTTGATTTTGTATGAAAAACTATGCACTAAAAACACACTTATCGTATGCAACGCAATCACACGCGTCCGACGCAGCGCCGATCTGCAATGTCTAGATCGGCGTGAGAAGATGGAGGAGATGTTCGTACGCAATCCCACTAGTACTGGTGGTTTCAACCTCCTTTAGTGGAGAAATATTGCTTTTAGTGATGCAATAATTTTAATATGCGATAGAAGAAACCACCAGCTGGAGAACAGCTGGTGGTTTTTCTAGTGGGTCAGTAAATTAATTTGTGGAAAGATGACTTGACTGTTAAACCACTTATACGTTTCGAAGTATATATCTACTTCATTTCAGGAGAATTCACTTTACTGTGTAGGCAAAATGATTCATCGGATATGACGTGCGTCATACGATCCATTCCAGTTGAATTGAAATTTGAGTTATTAGCGACTTTAGTGATTTCTCTGTAATAAAAAAAAAACAAGCAAATTTAATCCTTTAACAGCCATTTTAGAGTACCCTGCAGTATGAGGTTGGCAAAATTATTTAATTTAAAATAATATATATATATATATATATATATTGTGTGTGTGTGTGTGTGTGTGTGTGTGTGTGTGTGTGTGTGTGTGTGTGTGTGTGTGTGTGTGTGTGTGTGTGTGTGTGTGTGTGTGTGTGTGTGTGTGTGTGTGTGTGTGTGTGTGTGTGTGTGTGTGTGTGTGTGTGTGTGTGTGTGTGTATGTGTGTATATATATTTATATATATTGTTTATTTACATATAAATTAATATTTTGTTACATAGTATGTAATAATAAAATTAAGCAATTACTAACATACCTATTTTTTTCTTTCGTAATGATCAAAAGTATATTTAGTGGAAAATTTAGGGATTACGAGTGTAAGGTCGCTTTTTGTTAGTGGTTTTCTGGTGGTTTTAGAAGTTGAATCTGGTGGAGAGCTAGTTTAGTTGTTGGCAATACTGCGTACGTTGCATACGTAGGTCAAGTGTGTACACTAACGTACGAGCGTTGCATCGCATACGTTGCGTACGTGGGACCAATCTGTCCCTACCATTATTATTATAATACAATTTATTGGTCTAGCCTTTTGCTTAAAATATATTATCTATCCTATAGTATCGCTAAAATGTGATTAAAGTAATATTTATCACATAAATGAAACAGAATTATAAGAAAAAATCAAAAACAACACTATACCTGAAAAAAATTACAATTTATTTACCTAGCCTTTAGCTTAAAATGTATTATCAATTCTACGGTATTGCTAAAAATGATGTTAAAGTTATGTTTATGACATTAAAAAAAAAACAGAAATATAAGAGAAAAGCAAAAACAACCTATACCTATACCAAAAAGAAAAACAAAAAAATACAAAAAAAAAACTAAACCTTCAGAATGATATTAATAATATAAACACTTAAATACTAATATCTTAAGGAGTCCTCAAGTTTAAGAACTGGTATGGGTTTGGGTATTTTATGAGGGTCATTCGAATTTCGTATAGCAAACACTGCTGAGTTATCTGATTCTCGAACAAGAATAGTGGCGTGTTTAACCCAAGTGTACTTAAAATTCTTTTGTTTAGCTAAATCTCTGACCTCACGAAAAGCTTTTGTTTTTAATGTAAGGTGCTCATTCATATAAACAGTATAAGAACTTCCTTGTATTCCCAGTTGATTCGAAGTTAAACCTTTATGTAGACAGGATGCACTCAAGATGTTATCGCGAGCGTGCGGACGTAAGTTTGACGATAATACTCTTAGGCCTCCTATTTTATTTATGGGTGTGGGGTACACGGTGAACAGATACAATTATTTTTGCACTATAGCATAATTAACTATTTTTTCAATGGTCTCCAATAAAGCAAAAAGGTTCTCACCTTTCTTTTCAGGAACATTAGAAATCTCTAAATTACACTGTCTTGCTTGTTGTTTTATATTATCAATTTTTTCCTCTAGCAACAATATGGCATCGGCTTTATTTGTAGCATGGGATACAGTAATTGATAATTTCATTGAAACGCTTATTGAGATTAGCATGCTCGGCGTCTGAAAACTGTAAGGACTCTTGCAAGTTTTCAACTTCACAAGTCAAATCCGAAATTTGCGTTTTCAATGTAGAATTCTCCAAACGTAACAGATTTATTTATTTTCTCATTTCCGTCGTAAAAGAATCAAGATCTGTTCCTTTCTTATAAATATTTTCGTTAATTTTTTCCAACTTTGAATCCAGGTCGCGGCTAAACTCTAAAAGAGCACTTTTGAAATCCGTTGCGCCAAATTCAGTCTTTGAGTTTTTACTGTCAAGAAATTCTCAGTTTTGGCCTGGAGTCAGGAAGTTGACAGTGTCTCACTTTCTGTTTGACTGGTTAGCGTTCGGAAAATTACGATACACCTTCTCGGCAGGTATACCTCAAATCTTGAAAACAAGGTTGTACAACCAGTGTGTGTTGCCGGTGATAACTTATGGATCTGAGACGTGGTCCTTCACTGCTGGTCGTATGAGCAAGCTCAAGGTCGCTCACCGAGCTATGGAGAGGCTATGCTCGGGGTTTCTCTGCGTGATAAACTTAGAAATGAGGATATCCGAACTAGAACCTGAGCGACCGACATAGACCAACGGATTAGTAAGCTGAAGTGGCAATGGGCTGGCCATATAGCTTGATGAACCGAAAACTGATGGGGAAAAAGGTTCTCGGTGGCAGCCTCGTACCGGCAGGTGAAGTGTAGGCATCCCCTACCAGATGGTGTGACGATCTGGTAAGATATGCAGTTATATTGATATGCCTGTGTTCAGCAGGGGACTTGTGAAGGGCTGTAATGATGAATATGACGAATGGTTCGGCTCGACCGGGGAAGAACCACGCTCTCACAGAATACCAGCGTAAGATAGCTGCTTAATGCTACTGTGTTTAGTGTGGTCAGTGTAGAGACCAGGAGACCCTTATTACTGGAAATGAAGCATATTATAGTCCTCTAGGGTGACAGCACATCTTTATTTTGATGTAGGTGCCTATGGGCCACAGCATACAGTTACCATTAGGTGGACTGCGTACTCGTTTGTCACCCTTATTCTATGAAAAAAATTGCCTCGTTAGTCTAGTGGTCGTCAACGCGGTTGCTGATCATGAGGTCTTGGGAACTAATCGAGTTTTTTATTTATTTATTTGGGATAGCAAACAATAGTACAATGGGTATTACAAAGAATAGAAGTTTAAATTAGAAATTGAATGGTTAATTGTTACTTAGTTTTCATAGTTTTGCTTAGTACAATCTGAAATAAAAATAAAATTATGCAATATATTTATGCATAATATAATTAACATATTATAAAACGAAAAAGAAAAAATCATAACATATATATGTTTTTCTTAAGTGCAGCAATAGTTGCTTTTAGCCTTGGGTAAAGGTGTTGCAAAATATCTATATCTAAAAGTTATCATTATATACCGACATCAACCGTCGCAGTGGTATGCGTTTGCCGGCATTGGTACGGCAAACACTAATGGCGAACACACATCGTCGGCGTACACTGCGTAAGTTATTAATCCTATTTGGTTTAAAAGCGCTGGGCAATCAAATTTATTATGAGAAATATAAAAAAAACATAGCCTGCAATAATAAACGTCTCGATCTCATTGTGCCTAAGTTATATTTGAAGCCTTCATATCATGAGCATTTATGTTATTAATAAAGAGGATGAAGAGCAACGGACCCAGGATAGATCCCTGCGGCACACCAGATATTACTGTTATTGTTTTGAGAAGTGGCCATATAAAACAACTGTCTGGGGTCCTATTTAAAATATTTTATTTATTTATTTATTTACACACATACAATATACACAATCATTACAGGGTGAACACCCTAATTCGACAGTGAAGCCAACGATACAGTATGATATGCTATTTTACTGAGTCCACTCAGCGAACATGAAAATAAATCAGTTCGCTCCGACATGGTGTTGATCAAACGCAGCGTGCGCGCGAACGGCGCTTGCTGAATCTGTGCGGTGCGCGCACGCGGCACCACCAGTAACGACGGCCGCCGCCGGCGTCCGCGTTCCGTCTGGCGCATTCAGTCGCACCATCTCTAACACTCTCGGTTGTATATCCTACCCTCATCACTTTCAACACGTACATAGCGAGGCGACTTCTCTTTGACTTCGAACTTGTAGTACCCTACCATACCGAGCAAAAATAGAGTAGGATACAACAAGGGATAGCCTGTGTACACTCCAATTGTTTTAAGTATATGAATCTAATAAATTTATTTTGGATCCGCTCTTATATGTTATATTTGTATTTGGCTTTATGAGGAACCCAAATGACGGCGTCACACTCTAAGTGGCTCCTTACGAGTGCATCATATAGCGCTCTCAGAGCCCTGACATCTGTGAAATTATTTGCAAGACGCATTATCAATCCGAGGTTACGGTATGCCTTTATACAAACATTCCTTACATGTAATATAAAGTTTAATTCAGCAGTGAAATGTACACCTAGGTCTCTAACCTCCGTTACTCTATGAATCATCTTCCCGTCCATCACGTATTGTAAAACGTTTCTAAATCAGATTCAATCAGATTCATCCTAATTTCTAAACCTAATTTAAGATCATCAGCAAACAGTAATGAAGTACAATAATTTACTATATTGGGCAAATCATTTATCATTAAAATGAACAGTAAAGGTCCTAGATTGCTGCCCTGACTAACACCAGATCTAGTAGGGTAGGGTCGAGAAAATTGCCCAATGTAATCAACAAACTTATGCTGATCTCGCAGGTAACTGGTGAAAAATGATAGCGTGCGAGGTGTGTAGCCCACACAAGCCAACTTACAAAGTAGAACATCATTATATGAAGAAAACCATCTTAAGCTAGAAAAAAATCATAAACTTTTGTGTCCATATATGGCTTGGTATGCGGTAAGGGTACAAACTATGCAGAGGCACACATATATTATCTTTGGTTCGAGAAAAAAATATTGCGGGAAGGCCATCAGGCCCAGCTCCTTTGGACGTGTCTAAAGATTTTATAGCATTTTTAACCTTATCAATATTAAAATTAAGTTTATTTATCCGAATAATGTGAACTTTCCATCAGCAAAGTTCACATTATCAGCAAAGTTCTTTGGTGGTGTCCACGTATCTAGACATAAAGTTGAAGCTTCGTAAACAGACTGAAAAAAGGAGGAGTACATGTTACAAATTTACTCAGGATCGCACGAAGACTTGCCCTTAAAAATCATATTTGAAGGAATACCTGTCTTACCTCTATTATGAGATACAAAAGTCCAAAAATATTTTATATTATGAGGAACAGCATCCTCAAGTGATTCCATATATTTAACATATGCTTTTTCCACTGGTCACGAAATCTTGATCTAAACATAGAAAATGTCTCATAGTCTGATATGTTATTGTATTTTTTCCATTTAGCCCATGCCTTCTTTTTACTTTCAAAGATATCAATTAAAGAAGGTGAAAACCACTTAGGATATTTTGGTAATCTTGATACGGAGAGTGGTATATGCTCATTAACAATCCCATATATAATTTCGTAGAAAGTATTTGTAGCTTGTTCTAATGAGAGTGGCAAAAGTAATTGTTCCCAATTAATATTCTTCAAAGTGGAATTAAAGCGCAAAATGGATAATAATCATCTACCTGTATTAAAGTATTTTGGGGTAGTAGCACAGAACACTGCTTATTCGAGATTCAGTCTAAAATTTTGTGTTTAGAGTTCCGAAAAGTATTGAATTGTAAAGCATTTAAAAAAGATAGGAAATAATTCATTTTTAAGCATGTTGATGATGTACTAATGCAAACTAATCCCTGCCCAGTGTCACTAGAGATCCAATCATCATAAGGTAAGTTGTAATCACTCAGTACATAGAAATTATCAAATTGAGAATCTGCATATATATTTTGAATCGTATTCAGATGCAATTCATATATTACTTTATCAAGATTAGGTGGTAAATAAGCAGAAGTAATGATATGTTTCCTTTTACTATCAGATCTGTAGAAAGAAATTATAACATGTTCTAGATATTTAGACAAACTTGTTTCATTGGACAATGAGCATAATGTTGGCTTTAGGCTTTACAAAACAGCTATCAGTACACCACCACCATCAGATTTATTACTTAAGATGCGATCACGATCACAATGAAATACAACATAACTTTGGTCTATAAATTCATTATCACATAGGTTTTTGTTATAAGATAAGGGTGAAAAACGAACACACAGTTCACCTGATGGTAAGTGGCTGCTGTGGCCCGTAGACATCTACATTTATCTTCGATTACAAATCAAAATGCAGATGAGTCGTCACCCGTGAGAACCAAGATGGAATGCCTCGTTTCCAGTAAAAGGGTCTCCGGTTATCTACACTCACCATATGAAACACAGCAGCATTAAGCTGCTATTTTACGCTGGTTTTCTGTGAGCGTGGTCCTTCCCCGGTCGAGCTGACCCATTCGTGCTATAAATATACTAATAATAGCTGCAGCATGGCTCTACCATGTATAAAACAGTAACAGTTACTAAGAATATTCATATATAACGTGTGTAATTTTGTACGTAAACCTCTGCAGTTTTGATAATAAATACAAATATTGTCATCCATCTTATGTTACCTTTTTTTATGATTACTAAATGGTTATTTAAGCACTTACTTTTTACCTTAAATTGATATTGTCACAAACAGAGAATGTAACCGATGTTTTATAAACACTAAATGTAGAGCCAGACTGATCCCACGTACGCAACGTATGCAATGCATTATGACGTCTGGACTCTTGATTTTGTATGAAAAACTATGCACTAAAAACACACTTATCGTATGCAACGCAATCACACGCGTCCGACGCAGCGCCGATCTGCAATGTCTAGATCGGCGTGAGAAGATGGAGGAGATGTTCGTACGCAATCCCACTAGTACTGGTGGTTTCGACCCTCCTTTTAGTGGAGAAATATTGCTTTTAGTGATGCAATAATTTTATTATGCGATAGAAAAACCACCAGCTGGAGAACAGCTGGTGGCTTTTTCTAGTGGGTCAGTAGAATTAATTTGTAGAAAGATGACTTGACTGTTAAACCACTTATACGTTTCGAAGTTCTCTACTTCATTTCAGGAGAATTCACTTTTATTGTGTAGGCAAAAATGATTCATCGGATATGACGTGCGTCATACGATCCATCCAAGTTGAATTGAAATTTGAGTTATTAGCGACTTTTGTGATTTCTCTGTAATAAAAAAAAAAACAATCAAATTTAATCCTTTAACCATTTTATAGCCATTTTATAGTACGCTGCGGTATGAGGTTGGCAAAAATTATTTAATTTAAAATAATATATATATATATATATATGTGTGTGTGTGTGTGTGTGTGTGTGTGTGTGTGTGTGTGTGTGTGTGTGTGTGTGTGTGTGTGTGTGTGTGTGTGTGTGTGTGTGTGTGTGTGTGTGTGTGTGTGTGTGTGTGTGTGTGTATATATATTTATATATATTGTTTATTTATATAAATTTAATATTTTGTTACATAGTATGTAATAATAAAATTAAGCAATTACTAACATACCTATTTTTTCTTTCGTAATGAACAAAAGTTTATTTAGTGGAAAATTTAGGGATTACGAGTGTAAGGTCGCTTTTGTTAGTGGTTTTCTGGTGGTTTTAGAAGTTGAATCTGGTGGAGAGCTAGTTTAGTTGTTGGCAATACTGCGTACGTTGCATACGTATGTCAAGTGTGTACACTAACGCAGGAGCGTGGCATCGCATACGTTGCGTACGTGGGACCAATCTTTCCCTACCATTATTATTATAATACAATTTATTGGTCTAGCCTTTTGCTTAAAATATATTATCTATCCTATAGTATCGCTAAAATGTGATTAAAGTAATATTTATCACATAAATGAAACAGAATTATAAGAAAAAATCAAAAACAACACTATACCTGAACAAAAAAAATTACAATTTATTTACCTAGCCTTTAGCTTAAAATGTATTATCAATTCTACGGTATTGCTAAAAATGTGGTTAAAGTTATGTTTATCACATTAAAAAAAAAACAGAAATATAAGAGAAAAGCAAAAACAACCTATACCTATACCGAAAAAGAAAAACAAAAAAAAAATACAAAAAAAACTAAACCTTCAGATTGATATTAATAATATAAACACTTAAATACTAATATCTTAAGGAGTCCTCAAGTTTAAGAACCGGTATGGGTTTGGATATTGTGAAGGTCATTCGAACTTCGTATAGCAAACACTGCTGAGTTATTTGATTCTCGAACAAGAATAGTGGCGTGTTTAACCCAAGTGTACTTAAAATTCTTTTGTTTAGCCAAATCTCTGACCTCACGAAAAAGCTTTTTGTTTTTTAATGTAAGGTGCTCATTCATATAAACAGTATAAGAACTTCCCTGTATTCCCAGTTGATTCGAAGTTAAACCTTTATGTAGACGGGATGCACTCAAGATGTTATCGCGAAGCGTGCGGGACGTAAGTTTGACGATAATACTCTTAGGCCTCCTATTTTATTTATGGGTGTGGGGTACACGGTGAACAGATACAATTATTTTTGCACTATAGCATAATTAACTATTTTTTCAATGGTCTCCAATAAAGGAACTTTTCAGGAACATTAGAAATCTCTAAATTAGACTGTCTTGCTTGTTGTTTTATATTATCAATTTTTTCCTCTAGCAACAATATGGCATCGGCTTTATTTGTAGCATGGGATACAGTAATTGATAATTTCATTGAAACGCTTATTGAGATTAGCATGCTCGGCGTCTGAAAACTGTAAGGACTCTTGCAAGTTTTCAACTTCACTAGTCAAATCCGAAATTTGCGTTTTCAATGTAGAATTCTCCAAACGTAACAGATTTATTTATTTTCTCATTTCCGTCGTAAAAGAATCGAGATCTGTTCCTTTATTATAAATATTTTCGTTAATTTTTTCCAACTTTGAATCCAGGTCGCGGCTAAACTCTGAAAGAGCACTTTAGAAATCCGTTGCGCCAAATTCAGTCTTTGAGTTTTTACTGTCAAGAAATTCTCAGTTTTGGCCTGGAGTCAGGAAGTTGACAGTGTCTCACTTTCGTGCCTCGGAAAGCAAGTAAAGCCATTGTTGTTGCGCCTGATTTCTCCGGTAGGATTGCCGTATCATCGCACAATGAGTGTGAGTGAATAGAGAGTTTTCCTTTGCTTGCAAGCGCACTCGTGCACTATAATCCTGACCTGCGCAAATGGATAGTCTCCGTTAAGACTGGCCGCCATGTCTAAATCCTGTATAGAAGACAGAGACACATGAGATGTATGTATACGGAATGTTCAGGTGTTGTATATGAAACATTATATACGTGGTAATTGCATACTATGGTTGCAGTACGGTGGGTCGGCACGACTGACATTGTTCGTCGCAATTTAAATTTAAATTTAAATTTAAATTTACATTGGTAAAGAAACTAGCACCCTCGAGCAGACAAACGGAGCTTTGTTTGACTCCACGATCATTCGATAATTTAGGAAAAACTAGATGTAGCATTTGGATGTGCCGTGTGTGTCAACACAAGGCTTCAGATTTTTTTAAACAATTTACTAAAAACGAAAAGTAGAAAGTATTAACATATATTTTGTAATATTTTTTGATATTTAATATTTAAAAAAATTATTTATTTTTTATATTAATATTAACAGTTTGTGGTATTTTAAAGTCACCTCAGAAACATATTTTTAGTGGTTTTTTTAATGTACATTTTATTTGTATATACTTTGCAAAATTCGTAAATTAATTTTTTTTCGATTATGTGTGAATCTACTTTTTTTAATATATATTTATTGACTAATGCATTAATGCCGCATCCAGTCCGAACTACATTCTAAATCCGTGTAAGTTGATTGTTGGGTACTTGAAAGCTTATTTTTAATGCGTTTTATGATAAAAACTTGTATTGTAGCCTATGATTTTGCACATAAAATATTGTAAATAATAGATTTAAGGTTAAAATAAAACAAAATTAAACTATTAAAACACTTTGTTTTATTGAGAAATATGACAATTATGACTTTACTCAACATTCACTTACACTAATTACTTTGGGACTTTATTAAATTTATGTATCCATTTATAGGAAATTTCATAGAAAATTCAGAAATGTATACATGTTATAATGTTTGATATACCAGAATCAAGAAATTTGCGTTAAGGCGTACTGCGCCCAATCAGCCGTCCATTTTATTAAACAGCTCCGCAGTCAACGGAGTAGGGCGGTTAAGTCTCCGCAGTTGAGAGGATATGACGTTATTTCTGCTTTATTTAATTGATTTAGCACATAATTTTTGATGCAAAAATAATGAGAGGGCTCTATGGCAATTATAATTTCATTTAAAAGATTTTGTTAACACATATCCTTATCAAATATAGTTAATGGATAATTGTTATTGGCCGAATTATCTAAAATTATTTGTAAAATTTGTTTGTTATAATATTGTAAGGCTGTTGTTTTCCTAAATAAATAAAATAAATATAATAAATTAATAAAATCTGTATGTCCGAAAAACAAAATATTTCGAGGACTTGTGAAGTACCTTTTACGGGATGGATTGCTCCACAACCCATAACCCTCTTAGTTATGAGAGGCAAACTTACTTTTTCTTTTTTTCTTTTTCTTCATCAGTCAAAGTCCACAGCTGAACATTGACCTGTTGGAGGGAAGATTTGGCTTAATCGCCACGCTTGGCAGGCGGATTGACGATCGCAGTACTAGACAATGCTCACCATCGCCGTTCTGGATATTTACCGCCTTCTATCGGAAACCTTTTTCTGGTATTTCCCAGAAGCTTAACTTCCTTTTTTGACTTTTATACATTTAAAATATTTAACTTTACAGTTAAATGCGAAACAATAGGAAGTATCAACTTCTTAAAAGGATAAAGCAAAATTAATTAAAATTCTTATGGGGCCGAGCCACATTTGTTTTGAGAGTTTCTCTTAAAACTTGAATTTGTTTATGTTGGACTGGGACCATCTTTGATATTTTATAAAATAGGAATTAAATTTCTTTTGATACAAAATTAAGCAAGCATTAATTTTGACGTGTTTAATCATTTATGAGTGTAAATATTGTTTATAATAATTTCGATGAACTTAAATGATAATAATTTAGATGAACAAAAGTATACCATGACTCAATTACTTAGGAATAGTGACTGTGAGAAATGCGAGACGTTTATGCGACTATGAACTTTTGCGAATATCAATCAGCCTTGCTACAATTGTGTTAGCGACAAGTCCTTACTTTTATCTTATATCGCAGCAATGTTAAATATTTAAAATTAATATTATTAAGTATTGACATCAGTTCGGTAGCAAGCAATTGGCTGCGGGGTTGCATGGCCAATTCCCCGTTTCGCGTGTATTCCGTGCTCGTTTCGATCCTGCACGAAACTAGCGTCACACGTCAGCGAAGACACCTTAGGATACTTAACACAGTTTTTTTCTATTTTATTCGATAACCACTATCCAAATTATCTGAAACATAAGTTTAAGTTCCTGCGCGACACTCATGACAGACTGCTTTGTTCATCGGAGACTCTTGCTCTCTTTATACCCCTTCACCGTTCGAGTTTCATATCTTAATCGTTTGCTGTCCAAGCCGCGCGCCTATGGAATGACTTGCTTGAAAAATTAAGACAACCTACCTGCAAACCAACATTTAAGACGAATGTTCGAGATCATCATTTTCTAAAATTGCTTTACAACTGCTAAGTTCCGTCATCATTATAGTTGTAGGTTTTGTTTTTTTTCTTTTTATTTAAAAAAACGTTACCCCCACACTAGGATTTTATCCTGTATCGTGGAGGCAGTTTACAAACATAAATTGCACAAGGACAAACATCCAGACCCGGAACAATTATTTGCAGGCCATACAAATACTTGATCCGTGCGGGATTCGAACCCGCGGCCCCCAGCACAGCAACTCATTGCTAAGCCACTGCGCCACGGAGCCGTCAATTCAGTTGTAATCTCTGTATATTAGTTTCATCAGTATATTACGTATCTTTATGTATCTTGTATTATATTATATTTCCTTATAATATATAAATTTATATATTTGTGTATATTGATACATAAACACTCACGCCTGTCACCCAGAGGGTAGGCAGAGACTACGGAATTCCACTTGGCACGATCCTGGCACACCTCTCTCGCCTCCTTTACATCCATATATCTACGCATACACGCTCGTCGGTTAAGGGTACTCTAATCTGGCCCATTTTCAATATATCGCCAATTTGGTCGATAAACCTTCGTCTAGGGCGTCCCTTTCCGACTCTGCCGTTCACTTCTGCAGCATAAATTTGCTTTGTCACTCTTTCTTCGTTCATTCTTTCTACATGACCAAACTACCGAAGCATTCCTTTCTTAATCCTGGTCACAACGTCATCTTGCAAACCACACTTTTCTCTTATCACACTATTTCTCACCCTGTCATTCAGATTCAGCCCTAGCATACTCCTTAATGACCGCATTTCTACAGCATTTATTCTACTCTGCTTCTTCTTCTGCCAGACCTAACTTTCACTACCATACATTAAAGTAGGGACTAACACAGCATTATGAATTGCCATACGTGCCTTTTTTGACACATTCTGACTCTTCACAATAGCGTGGAGAGCCCCATTCACTCTATTTCCTGCGTTTACTCGTCGTTCTATATCCTTATCATATCTACCATCCCTGCTAAATAAACATCCCAAATATACAAACTCATCCACTTGCTCAATCAACTCCCTTCTATTCTTATTTCACATAACGTTTTACTTTCTTCTCTTTCAAAACCATCACTTTCGTCTTACTTGCGTTCACTTCCATACCTCTTTCTTTTAATGACCGGTTCATTAAAGTAACCATCATTGCAACTCGGCCGCCGACGATGCAAATATGACTTGATCATCGGCGTACAAAAGGCATTTGACGGTTAACTCACCCATTCTCAACCCACATTCTTCAACTTTCAAAGTTTGCAAACAACTGTCCATAAATAGGTTAAACAGCCAGGGCAAGCTACACAGCCCTGTCTGACACCTTTTGGATGCCAAACCAGTCCGAGTAGACCCTGTTGATCCTGACACAAGCACTAGAGTCCTATAAAGAGACTTCAATGCCTGTATCAAACCAGCGCTCAAACCAAATGAGTTAATTGTTTGCCATAACACATTCCTGTCCACTCTGTCATAAGCCTTTTCCAAGTTCATGAAAGCACAAAACTTTCTGGTTTATGGCCAAAACTTCTCCGCAATCATGCGCATGGAAAATACTTAATCCGTACCCCATTCCCTTTCTAAATCCAGCTTGTACATCCCAAATTTTTCCATCAGTTTCTTCCATAACTCTTTCAATTAACACCTTAGCATACAGTTTACCCACAATGCTAAGCAAGCTGATCTACAGTAGTTTTACAGTCCTGTTGTGACCTTTTCCTTTATATATTGGGACTATAACGGCTTTGCACCAGTCTTCCGGTACCCGCTTCAGTTCCCAACATATTACATCAATATATGTATATTGATATATGTGTATATATGTGTGTATGTATGTATGTGTGTGAATATGTATGTAAATATGTATATGCATGTATAATATGTATATGTATATGTGTATGTATATTTCTTTGTAACCGCCTTCGTAGTTCTATCACTGCCCTAAACTTGACTGGCAGAGAATGCTTTTCCGCCTTTTGTTCCTGTAATTAATATGTAAGGTTCAATAAAGTTTAAATAATAAAAAAAAAACTAGTGGTTGATTGCCTACAAATTATTATTTCGGGTATGAATGCTTATTAATGTGCAGTCAATGAATTAATAACACATCTACAATAAAGGAGAAATTACTAATGTCTACAAGTCCTAACATACAAAAAAAATAAAAAAAAAAACCTTCTCTGATTATGACAAATAATTTAATGCAGTTCTTAATCTGTCACCTGCTGAACCTATACATGAGATAATCAAATGTCACCTTTGTAGAACCCACCAAAGAGTATGGTTATATTTAGAAGGGACCAATCAGAACCAAAGAGTATATAATCACTACGTTTAGTCAGAACCAGAGATAAGAGTGCTCAGAACAATTATTTTTTAAATGTTATTTATAAGAATTATACAACTAAATTTTTATTGAAATTAGTTTCGTTACTAAATTACGCTTCTTTAAATTAAGAGAATTGACTTCAAATTACGAGTTTCGCCTTTACCTACGCGTCGCGTTTACTTCATACACTTCAGTCTATTTACTTCGCCGTCTTACACTTAAAGAAGCAACTACAAATTTAAAAAAATTAAGTTAGTACAAAAGAAAGTTTGTTGTTAGTTTTTTATATTAGGTCCTTACATATGAAATTGGCGTTTCGTACGGGAGGAATATAATGTCAATTTCTTTTTGTAAAATATATTTATTTAATCAAAGTATACACCGTTGTTATCTATGCACTTTTGCTATCTCATAGGTAGTTCATTGATCCCTTTACTAAAAACCATGGAGGCGAGAATCAATAAACTTTTGAAGGCGGCTTGACTGCCGCATCGGAGTTGAATTTTTTCCTTGTAAGAAGTTGTCCGAATTCCGGAAAAATGGTAATCTATTGAGTAAGGTCCAGTGAGTACGGTGGATGGGTGGATGTTGCAGACATTCCAATTGTAGCTCATCTAACTTAGTGGTTGTTTGTTGTGCAGTGTGTGGTCTTGCGTTGTCATGAAGCAGCAGGCCTAGAGCGATTGACCAATTCTTTTCTGACTCAATTTTCGTTTAGGGCAGGATTTGGCTGGGTCTCCAGGGTTCAGCTATTGCGACGAGCGCTTCCGATTATCGTACAGTATCCACTTTTTATCACAAGTAATGATACGATTTAAAATCCCTTCATTATTGTGTCGGTTGAGCAAAAATAACACAGCAGTCGACGTGTTTGCAAGTTCGATTCACTCAATTCATGAGGTACCCATCGTTCAAGTTTTTACTTTCCCATTTGCTTCAAGCCTGCAGCTATCTCTGAAGTGCTTTGTGATGGATCCGTTTCCACAACAGCCTTTAATTCTTCATTTTCCACTTTGGTCTCCGGTCGTCCACGGTTGGTTCTGAAGGTCGAAATTTCCAGAACGAAAAGTTGAAACCAAAAAGTCTCTGTAAGGGTATATGGGCAACAGTATCCACTACCACTATCAATAATTGAACTGTATGCTCGCTTGTTACCCATAAATATTTTACAAAAAAAGCGAACGTCTCTGTAACAGCGTGTACAACAAAATATAATCGGACAGATGTAACGGGCAAGTCGATCAACACTTTGAAGAGATAAAGAGAATGTACTGAAAATTATGTTTCATTTGTACAAATAAAATATTTTCGGTTTTTTAAATTAGGTACGTATTAACACAATCGATATTAGTTATTACTAATATTATGTGAAATCTCATTTTTTTACCGAACAAATATTGATTGACTCTCAAAGTCATCTAATTTAAAATAAATCGGTAAGATATGAAATCGTGAATTGTTAAGAATGGTTTAGATATGATAATTTTATTCAATAAAATTAATTTTGTTTATATGAGGATTTATTTGAATTTTTTAAAAATTCTTTATTTTAACAGTTAAAAGTTATTTTAACCATTTTTAAAGCACCGCACACAGAGGAGACCGATATAATAGACTGAATACACTTTATTCTGAACTAGCTGTTCCACGCGGTATGACTTTTGACACCTCGCTTACTGCTGATTTCTCTCGGTTCTCATCGGGTGGCTAGGCATCGTTTGCGCGCCGAGCCAAGTGTTTAATTATTTTAATTTTTCATTATCTCTTAATCTATGTCCAAATAACATACAATAAAGAGCAAACTTTATTTTCATGAAATTGTCTTGATTGTAAAGTAACTTGTGTTCATCATCATCATCATCATTACAGTCCTTCACAAGTCCACTGCTGAACATAGGCCTCCCCCAAAGAATGCCACAAAGCATGGTCCTGAGTAACCTGCATCCATCGACTTCCTGCATGACTTATTAGATCGTCACTCCATCTAGTGGAGGGCCGCCCCACACTTCGCCTACCGGTACGAAGCTGCCACTCGAGAACCTTGCTTCCCCAACGGTTTGTTCTTATGACTATATGGCCATCATTGCCACTTCAGCTTACTAATCCGTTGGGCTATGTCGGTTACTCTGGTTCTACTGCGGATATCCTCATTTCTAAGTTAATCATGCAGAGAAACCCCGAGCATAGCCACATGATCTTTATTTTGTCCATGTTCATCTTAAGAACTATCCTTTGGGAGGCACTATTGAGGTTATTGAGCATAGCTTAGGTCCTCCAGCAATTCTGCCATAATAAATATATCGTCGTCAAATCGAAGGTGAGTGATGTACTCGCCATTGATGTTAAAACCGTCTTCCAATGCAGCTATGAAGAGTTTCGGGATATAACGTCACACTGTCTTACACCTCTCTGTTTTCGTACTCTGGTTCTGTACTCGGATAACCATCGTAGCCCTACTGTAAAAACACGTTTAAAGGTATTAGTAAGAAGTTATTAAATAATTTTAATTTAGAAAGGATTACATTTATGCGTACTTAGAGCGTAGACATAACACAAAAATAAACATAAAATAATAAAATTCCATTTACATACAAAAGAGAGTAAATTTTATGATTAGCGATTTATTTGTGAATAAATCAATTTAACATTTTTTCATTTGCAATTATTCTAAATATTTAACCACTCTTTCGCACACAATAACAGAGATTTTCCAAGAATATTTTAATAGCGTCAGTACAGATACGTTGTTACACTGGTATTGTAGTTTCTTGATGTTTTTGTTGTTGAGATATATTGTACTTAACAAAATTTTATATAATGCAAAGTTGTGTGATTAAATGTAGTGATAGTGACGAGGAAGCTATATCTACACGACTAAGGTAAATCAAAGAAAGAAAAGAAGTATTTAGATACTACGATGTCAAAGATTTGGGGATGAGGTTTGAGCAAAGAAGCAACTTTGATTCTGCTAACGAAAATTGAACATAACTTGGATTTCATTTCCGGCCAGTAAGTATGCATTAGTGAACCTCTTTCTGCATTAGTGTGTGCTCTTCAATTAGTACCTGTCTACCGTATATACATAACTCAACATTGACACTACTTATTTCCAACACTTTAATACGTCAAAAGCGAGTGGACATATCAAAAGATTTTATATCGTGCCATTGCAGAAAAATAATGATTTGCCGTGTTTTCCATTCGTTGATCATTCACCCAGCGACTCGCGTATATTAGCTTGCAGATATCTAAGCATACTTTAGATTGCACAAAAAAAAACTCAAGATTAAAAGCGTAGAATAGTATATCTCTGGTATAGTTAATATAACCGTATAGTGGCGGCGTAAACATATCGACTACTTACTAGATAACGTCTCGAGGGTGTCGAAAGATGTCTGTTGCCTCGGTCTGTTGGAAACAAGACATGAGCAGCAGCATCTTTCTGACATCAAATCAAAATTGTGAAAAAACTGCGGTTACCAACCCGCCTGCCAAGTGTGGCAACTTATGGGACAAACTATGGAGGAAGCCTATGTTCTGCAGTAAACTTTTTTAGCTGAGATGGTATAATTCAAGGTTTGGTCGAATCCACTAAGTATTACACTAAGTATTTTAAATCTTGAGATCCATGAAATGACTAACTATAGAAGTAAAAAAATTGAACATTTTAATTCATAGAAGCATAATTTTTAATTTATTTGTGTTGCATTTTATCTTATGAATGACTTTTACCTGATGATTGTAAAATCAGCCAGAAATGAATTTGAATACCTGACAAGACTAACTTCAAAAGATTTCATTTACTGACTACTTAATGACATGGTACACCTGTCTTAACTCGCTTTACAAATTAATGCGAACAATTAATTTTATACACGAGATAAAGAGGAATCGAGCTAATTAATTTCGTTGCAAATTAATTACTTTTAATCAATCTATATTTTTTTACTAAGCAGTTTATTTTTATTTATAAAAGGAAGGTGACAAACCAACTTACAGTTACCTGATAGTTAGTGGCTACTGCAGCCTCATCTGCAACCAACCTCGAAATAAGAAGGGTATAGTTATCACGCTTGAGGACTAAGATGAAATGCCTCACAGCCTGCTAATTGAATTACAGCAGTGCAGGCACTGCTATTTTGCTGCAGCAATAGGTAAGAGGTTGGTACTTACCCAGACGGACTCCTGGGTAGAAAAGAAGTTCTTACACCTAGTTAAGCTTGTAAGCAGTTTTCAATAATTCTAATGCGTAAAATACTATGGATTGTTACCGCTGATAATTGGTAAGGTAGCTCTATATTTTCTAATATCACCTAATAGTGAACAATAATAATATTTAAATCCTCAATTTTTTTTAATTTTGTTTATATTTTTGTATATAAATAATATAAATGTATACAGTTGGGGTTGCCAAAGTGTGTGCCGCGGCGCCGTGGTGGGCCTGGTGCGCCGTAGAGAGTAAAGAGGGGTGCTGTGAGGCGCTCCTGTTTACCATTCTCCGAAATCTAAACTTAGGTATTCAGGCAAAAATAAACTACATTTTAGTTAGCTGTAAATAAAGAGAAAATGTCGCTCAAAGATCAATGTGAGCAAGAAATGGCAGTAGCGGTGTCAAGCCTTATCCCACGCTTTGAAAAAATGTGGAGATCACCAAGGTATTGACTAAGTTGCCATTGTATTTTATTTACTATTTTTCAAATTATAAATACATTCTTTTATATAAATATAATTATAAAAACTCAGCTTCATATCGTGGATGTTTTCATTTTTGTGCCTATATACCTAGTATCATTATATCCTATTTCAACTAGCTAAGGCGCCGAGTCAAAATAATAAACCCGTAAGTTCGCCGCGAACTGAAAAAGTTTGGGAACCCCGGGTATAACCTTAGCCTCGGAACAGCACAAAAACTACTGGCTGCAGCGGGTCTTTGCTTAATTAGCGTCCTCAAATTTGGGACGTATAAAGGTATAGAACTGTAGAGGTTGTTTTTATTATGTTGTTTTTAATAGTTACAAACATTATGATTATGTTAAAAACATTATTTGGATATCAAAACTTTTATCTAGTTATTTCGGCTCATTATCAACTGCCACGAAATAATTGCCACGAATAATTTATTCCCCAATATTTACACCCCACTGTTCATATCCTTGAGGTTTGTTTCCCTCTGTCGTCTATAACGGCACCCACGAAACGATTAAAAATATGTCACTTTCATTTTTCTTATAAATTTTATTATTAACTAATTTAATATTATTGGTCCGCCATCCGATATAAAATATTGTGGATAAAGATGTGATGTCCTGTCAACGCCAAACGTAAAATACCCAGGCCGGTGACAGGCAGATGCATTGATCGCCAATCCAGGCAGATCCAAGCATAGCCATTATGGAATATAATACGACGGGGGAAGCCCATGTCCAACGGTACTATTTTTAATCAATACTAATCATTCATCATCATCATCACAGCCCATCACAAGTCCATTGGTGAACATAGGCAAACTACCAGGTTGATGATGACAATTAAATGAACTGCGTACAATATTTGAATTACAAATGTATTGATAGACATAGGACAATCATAGCTGTAATTGGTTTATCCAATTTACATTGTACTAGTATAGTACCTTTTTAATTTCTGCATATAAGGAACGGTACCTACTCGCATGTTGCTGTATTTTCTAAAAATTTCGTATTGAAATCTTTCAAAAAAGTAATGTATGCAGTGAGTCATGCCACTTCATACTAGCTGCTGCAAAAAAAGTTAAATGTAAAAGTAATTGTTTATTTATTCATTCATTCATCTGTTGCAGTCTATTAAAAGTCCACTGCTGTACATAGGCCTCCGCATAGATTGCCTTATAGCAACCGCAGTTTATTTATTAATATTTCAGTTATTATCAGGAAGATGCTGTCGCCCATGTTTCATTTCGCTCTTACGAGACCTTTTCGTAGAGTATATTTTCTTACGCCGTCACTTCACAGCACGCTAGGTTTATATTTACCTTAAATTGTAATTAAGCGCTACATTTTTTCATATTAAAACGGTAAATAATTGAAAATAAAAGTTAATTTTGGCTAAGCTAAACGGAATTGAGAAAAATTGCTTTTTATTGAAAGTGTAGGGTTCTTGGATTCATGCGATGGATTTCTTTTAATTTCTCTATCATATTGGTTTATTGCTTCCACACCAACGGAAAACTGATTCAACACACGAGACTGCCACTTCAAACTGCTCCCGCTTATTGGATATCCATTCTTCGAGCTGTATGGCCAGATATACGCAGATGTCAGTATCGATAAAGATTGTAGTGCTACACTCACTCTACTCTCACTCTCAACAGTTTGCTGAGCGATTACCTCATAATCCAGTAGTAATGGGCCACGTCTTGGTTCTGAATGTTAATGTGAATATATGACATCAATGTAAACACGCACTGGTTGCAGAATTTGTTTTTATGTTTTGAGATATACCTGACGAAAACTATGTCGCACTTCTCTGAAAGTTATGAATTTGACATACCCATGAGCAATTGGATATTCTGCGTATATTTATAACTGTGATTACCCGTTGAACAATAACATATTTAAAGTTTTAATGTATACAAACGTTTGAATTATTATAATGACCAAGTATAATTTCAACGATAATTTAAAAATATTTTACGGTAGTATTTTAATTATCCTGGTAAGTGGATGGTTACCCATAAACACAACTATCCATGATTAAGATACAAAATACAGATGCGTTGTCACCTCTGGGGACTAAGGCTGAGATCTATAGACCGTAATTTTACTTTGCTCAAACTTTACTTACGAAAAACTTAGCTGAGTTTATGCTTAGCCTAATCTTTGGTTCTGAATTTATAGTTGTATCTAAGGCCCAGACAGTCAAAAAAATTATGGATGCTTTATTTCACGCATAATGTTCTTGATTAAAAAAAAAAAAAATCGAAAACAGTCCAAATTGTATTTCATAAATAAGTTATTATTATTGAAATAGAAAGGGGCGTATGAGAACGGGAACGGATAAGAAAAGTGCAAAATCAGAAAATAAATAAAAAAGAAGGTTTTAATTAATTCGAAATAAGTTTAAAATTACGTTAATAGAAAATGGATTAATGCTATTTAAAACTAAAAGACGGCCTAAAACTACCTATTTATTGTTATCAATAATTAGAGTAAATAAAAACATACAATTTAAAATATGTAAGTCGTCGATTTCGTTGACTTAGGGTTTTATAAGCGCTCACTCAGCACGACTTTGAAGTTAGCTCTATAAATACCGACATTGTCTTAGCTCGAAAGTAAAGTCTGAGCAAAGTCAAAGTACGGTCTATAGATCTCAGCCTAAGACGGAATGCAACATTACCAGTAAAGAGAGACTACGTTTCCCCACATAAAAAAAAAACACAACAGTAATATGCTGTTTTTCACGCTGGAATTCTGTACTAGCGTGGTTCTTTTCCGGTATATTACACCAATAGTACGTAAAATATTTTCAAAATTATTTTTGATAACTGGCCCAAAATCGAAAATGAAAGATAAAATCAAAACATTCGCCGCCTAAGGCAGAGTCATCACTTTTCCATTGTTAAATTTGTTCTTTGACTTTAACTTATAATTCAATAACTCTAACGAGGCAAGATAAATAATAGTATATGGTTCTGTTTCTCCTGTGCAGGTTTCATTGTTGGAGTTCATTGATTCACTTAAAGAAAAAATGATTTCGAACAAAGTGCTTGTATAATATAAGTAATACTAAAACACCTTATTTAAAAGCAAAATCTGAAAGCAGGTGGTACGATAAGTAGTAAATCTTAATTCATCGTTATGAGATTGTGAATAGTCAATTGTTGGTAATAAAAGTTAAAGCTTTAAAATACAGCCTATAAACGTCCTCCGTCCGGACATGTGCCTCTTCTCACTTTAAATACAAACTTAAAGTAGTAATTAAACATTTTCTTTGGTGTCGGAGGGAATTCAACCCAGGTTGCACGCGTACTGTGAAAACTTTAAGGTGTGCGCTTAACCCATGTGCTACCACAGCTTCACTGTTGGTAATACAGTCAAATAATATTAAGCTCAAGCATTAGAACAAGAACTCATTTCCGCACACGGCGCCGACCATGGCTAATATTAGGGCTAACTCGGCTGTCGGATAAATTATTTTAATTTTATTTAAGAAAAAACATATTTGTAACATAAGGGTGTCAAATACACAGTGACAATGAAAAAGCAGATCCATTATCACTCCTGAAGATTAAGATGGCATGCCTCCTTACCAGTAACAAGAGTCAACACACTCACCATACAAAACACAAACACATATTTTTCACGCTGGTGTTCTATGAGAGTGTGGTTCTTCCCCGGTCGAAGAAACATTCGTACTATAACCATAATAGAGCTGCAACATAGCACTACCACGTATGAATTTTGACTAGGTTAACCACAGTTATCGTTATTTTAATAATTATTCGAACTATACTAGACCTAGTTTCAGCCAAATACCACCGGATACACCTACTCTTAGCCATAAAGTAATCTAATACACCTAGGTTTAACAAGCCGATATCTGCTAAATCCAGTTGTAGCTGGCTAAATTATAATAGCAGGTAAAATAAAATATACTATACGTCCCGTAACCGGATCTTTATTCAAATTTAGCAAAATTCTCTTGTGCTAAATCCACAAAAATAAAAATTTGTTAATTCTAGAAACAAATAAAAATATTCAAAATATATCAATGTTTTTATTCTCATTAACAACGAACATATACATCAAGACTCAGAGGCACCAAATTTTGTGTAATATTTGATGGTAGTTTGCGCCTTGAAAGTCATGCACTTGAGGGAGTGTGCAGTTATTTTTACCGTTTGAATTTACTGTACAAAGTTCGACAGTACTTTAGTGTAGATATACAGATAAGATTGTGTGAATCATAAGCACTGTCCAAATTAAACTATGCAGATGCAGTCAATAGACCACGACTGTTGAGAAAGACAGAAAAACTCATACAGCGAGTGCAAAATGCGTGTACTCGGTTTTGTTCTACTGTTCCGCATCGAAGTCATGTAATGCCTTATTTAAACGGCGCCGACGACAATGAGTGCCCGGAGAAATTACGTCTTGCTACTCTATTATTCTTAATAATAACAAAGCAAATACCGATGTATCTATTCCAAAAGTTGAAGTGGGCCCGTGACCAAAATAAATATAATACAAGAGCCTCCGTTCATTCGCTTTTTCAACTACTCGACACTGTACAGCTGCATTCGTTCCCAAAACATATAGTTTTAAAAACAAATTGAAATTACATTATTTGGTACAACAAGTGCAAAATACGTAATAACAAACTTTCTGTTTCGAACTTAAAATGGTAATAATATTTATATTTGTTTTACACTTTTTTTATTTATGTTCAAATATTATTGTTTGTAATTGTGTTTCTGTTAATTGATATTGATTATTTATTCGTTTCAATCTTTTTTTTCCATAACACGCTGCAGCGTGGCTCTACTAAAACTTCTAACCCTGACGCTATCTGCCATATGCGATGTTACTTATACCACCATCTATTAGATGCAAAGAGGTCTTCCTGACGTTTTCCATACTTGCCATCATCGAAAATTCCATAATCATTCTATACATCGAACTCATGGAGCGGAAAGGAGTGATGAATTTTCTCACACCACCAGCACCACGATGAAGTAAGCCATAAAGATAAAACACGCTCATTTATGTCATGAAAGTACAGGCAACATATTTGTATTTTTAAACCATAGCAAACCTCATATAAAAATAAATCACAATTATACAATTTACAACTAATTTTTTTCACGGTAAATATTCTAATAAAATAGGTGCGTGTTAGTAACACTACACAACACAACAATATTGTTTCTCTGTTTTGTCACAGACGGAGATAGATAGTGTCGTTCCATAACGAATGTGTAGACAGACATACGACTTACACTAATTCAGGTTTACTAAATCGCTTTCCCCATTTCAACGCTAAGATATACGTTTCATGATTTTATAAGTAAAAATATAACTCATAATTATTTCTTATGATTTTGCAAATACATCGTTTAATGGAACTACTTAACGGATTTTATCGCATTCAATTTACATTTCATTATATTCTCAACCCGAGGTTATTGGGAGGGGAAAGAGCTGAAGTGTGCTAAGTTTTGATATCACAATTAACCCGTGCTATCTTTTGAATATTAAGTTTTTTGGTCTGATCTAGGCAGAATTAACTTACAGTATCTTGAACTCTTACAGTTTTATGCTTAACTTCTATAACCTCACGAATCATCTTTTCTAAGAATCGGTGTACTTTTGCGTGGGTTTGTGAGATGTTTCGACCGAGAGGTCAATTGACGTATTCAACTCGGCTGGGCAGCGTTCGGGAAATTACGACACATCTTCTCGTCAGGTATACCTCAAAACTTGAAAACGAGATTGTACAACCAGTGCGAGTTGCCAGTGATGACTTATGGATCTGAGACGTGGTCCTTCACTGTTGGCCGTATGAGGAAGCTCAAGATCGCTCAGCGAGCTATAAAGAGGGCTATGCTCGGGGTTTCTCTGCGTGATAAACTTAGAAATGAGGATATCCGCAGTAGAACCAGAGTGACCGACATAGCCCAACGGATTAGTAAGCTGAAGTGGCAATGGGCCGGCCATATAGCTCGAAGAACCGACAACCGATGGGGAAAAACGCTCGTGGCAGCCCTGTACGGTAGGCAAACTAGGGTGACCCCTACTAGATGGAGTGACGACCTGGTAAGACATGCAGGAAGTCGATGGATTCAGGTGGCTCAGGACCGTGCTTTGTGGCATTTCTTGGGGGAGGCCTATGTTCAGCAGTTGACTTGTGAAGGGCTGTAATGATGGAAGTACCGCTTTACAAAGCAAGATTTATCAAAGAATCTTTGAAGATCACTTCTTCTAAATAACTAAGTCGAAGCTTGATCTTACTATACTGTACTTCCTCTTTCCAAATTTGAAGTTTAGTCTCCGAGATTTTCTCTTCAATAGTCTTGAGATATCCGGAATAATTTAGCATGTTTTCTAGAACACGGTATACTTAAATTCGTAGAAATATATTATGCTTGTATAATAATTTATACGTGGCTGAGCTACGCTGAGCTACGCTGAGCTACATTATAGCTGTAATACGTATGAGTTGGCTCGGCCCGGGGAAAAAGCACAATTTCACAGAATACAAATAAACAAAAATATTTGGTAACTTTTGAGTAAGGTTTACAAGTTTGATAACAAATTCATTTTATTTTGAAGTAAAACACGTTTAACAACTTAAATGTGATAACACTAAGGAATATCAAAGGGAAAGTATAAGTATGGTAAGGGTATATTGATTTTGATAAAGTGTCTCTGTGCGACTTCAATTTAACGGTCATATCTACGATTACTTAACTAGTTAAATAGTTTGTAACCATTTATTTTGTAAAATTTATTTAAAAAACGTACCGCTGGGTTTCTTGCTGGTTCTTCCCAGGACAGAGGTTTTTTTTTCGAACCAGTGGTAAAGTAAAAAATCACTTTTAATAAGAATTACATGTAATCAATATTGAATAAAAATTATTCTATTCTAACAAATATATAAATAATAATGTCCTCCAGACCAAATTTCGGTCAAGGAGGTTAGTCTCAACATGGACTAGTCATCTGCGCAAGACAAAATTGTAGTTAAGGCATATATAGGTGCACTCTCTATTCTCCGCTCTTACGTTCCAACAACAATCCGACACGACCGAAAAGAGATCAGATGCAGAACAAACGTTTTACTTGCTTTTCGCGGCATAGGGGTCACAAAAGCTGTTTAAGTTTCATCGTCATGGACTAAATAAATTGATATGTTTGAAATGTATTTGTTAGACGTAGTTAATAATATAAAAGTACAGCAACTGAAAATTCTACAAAACTTCGAATATATCATAATAAAATATTATTTGTAGTGAAAAATCCATGCATATTTCGTTAAAATTTTCTCGACGTCGAATAAAAAAAGCAATGAAAATATTACGTTATTCAGTCAAGAAGACATAAAATATTTATGTTATTTATTCACGACTGTAGACGAGTGGTAGATTCGAACACACTACTTTCTGAGATAGCAATTGGACCCTTGGGACAGCGACAGTAGCCGAAAGGCTACTGTCGCTTTTCACAACTAAACAATACTACTATAACATATATTGAATAATATTTCCTTTTGGGAGCGTTTGCTTTTGAAACCCTCATAATAATTACATAAAGTAGGAGCAAAGAGAACCTTTTTACCCAGTAAAAATGTAAATTTGAAAGAAGTCAAGATTCATGCAAATAATGAATCATTCATTAATCATTTCAAAATTTTCTTAAGTTTGCAATCATATAAAATTTTATCTAAAACAGTCTTTCGTCGTTTTAATTTAATATTTTAAGAAACGTCATCATAATTATAAATAGTCTGGAATCAGTCTACGGGTAGATGTTAAAATTAATACACGTAAAAATAAAAATGGTGTGGTTTACCTACTTTGAAGAGTACCTCCTGTCCTTTCTGAATTGCGTGTACTACAGATCTCCAACACCTCTATACTAGGAAAGACACTACCACCGTTCATAATACGACACGTGTTTCGCCTCTAAACGAGGCATCATCAGAGAAAATTTTTCTTCTGATCGTTTAGCACATCATTTTTATTTTTACGGATCGTAGTCAATAAATTTTAACTTCTATAATATAATGTATTTCGCAAAGTAACTGATTCTATTAATAAGTCTGCAGCTCAGCTTTATGTATTTTGGAAGCATTTGCTGTCTTATCCAAACTGGTATTAGATTACATAATGATGTATTAGAATAAAAAACCGGTCTGGATTTGTAGTCTAATCCATAGTCCATCTTAGTTGAAGTTCTCATACGCCGCCATTAAATATAAAATGAATGATATTAACAAGGTATTACAGGAATCTTGATCAATATAAATTATTTTGTATTGGCTTTATTAATGTTTTCGGTTGTGTTGGCTTTATTAATGTCTTATATTAGTAATATGGTAGCACAAAGTACTAATTATAGAACCTTCAGAACATTTTTCCTTGCAGTGACAGCATAAGAGAATATCCCGACCCAGTTCATTCCACTCGTGTGGTAAGTGTCAATTGTTATAACCGGCCGAAAGATCTCACACCTCTGGTTAGATATCATCATCATCATCATTATAGCCCTTCACAAGTCCACTGCTGAACATAGGCCTCCCCCAAGGAATGCCACGAAGCACGGTCCTGATCTACCTGCATCCATCGACTTCCAGCATGGTCGGTTCTTCGAGCTATATGGCTGGCCCATTAACACTTCAACTCATTAATCCGTTGTGATATGTCGGTTACTCTGGTTCAACTGCGAATATTCTCATTTTTAAGTCTATCGCGCAGAGAAAGCCCATAACATAGCTTATGAGCATGAGCATGGCCCTCTCCATAGCTTGCTGAGTGACCTTGAGATTCCTCATACGTCCAGCAGTGAAAGACCACGTTTCAGTTCCATAAGTAATCACTAGCAACGCACTGGTTATACAATCTTGTTTTCATGTTTTGAGGTATGCCTGACGAGAAGATGTGTCGTAATCTCCCGTGAACTTACTTAATATGCTCATAAAATCAAGAAGGCCTTTTCTAAGTTCACGTATTGTGACGGGCAACTACGGAACCCTACCTCTACAATGTGCGTGGCCCAACACGCACTTGGCCAGTTTTTTTTTAAAGTTATAGGGCATTCCATTTTAGTCTGCATGATGATGATGAAGTTAGTTCGCGGTTTGACCGCTATAACGGCTAAAATAGGACAATGGTAACCGAAAGACTTATTTTACAAGCAGACTTATAGGTAGTGGTATTCAAAAAAGATTAAAAAACTATTTTCGATTTTTAAAATATTACATACTACATCAAATCATTCATATGCCAAGTCCGTACAAAAATGATCATAGTTCACTATCCATCTATTAGTACCCCGCAGTGGAACCGTAAGATATACATGACCGTAACAAACCTTCCCGTAAACTATCACTGCCCTAACCTATCCCAAGGGTCACCCGCGTAAACCAAGAGTAACACGAATGAACTGTATGAGGCTGTCTGAATGTATGAATACTGTAAATCACCCTTTACCTGTATGGCAGGTACCCAAAATAAAAATGTTTTTCAAGATTTTATTTCACAGTTTTGTAGGCGTGATTAATATCTTTAAGTATTTCAAATTACAGATTCGTAGCACCTAGGGTCTCTGAGTAAAAACGCGGACGGACGGACGGTCATGGCGAAACTATAAAGGTTCCTTGTTGTTTAACTACGGAACCCTAAAAAGGGTCTCCTGTTCTCTACTCTCACAATAAGAAACACAGCAGCATTGTCCCTCCCTGGTCGAGCCGATCCATGCGGCTTTAATAATATAGCTGCAGTGTGGCTTCACCACATTAGTTACGTGGAGGTCCGATTTTTTATTATTTTTACTTTTGATAGCGTTTTAGACTTGCTCTGAGAAAATGATTCACAACTTTCTCGCATAGCTTAATGTATGATGCTCTGAACAAGCATAACAAGAAGAAAACTCTTCGGAATTGTTCTAGGGTCCATCACGACCTTTGTTCTTTCCGGCAGGTCAGGCTTGTAGTATTGGTGTTGGCCGAGTGAAAATGCAATAAGGATTATTACAGTACAAAAAACCCCTGCCGTTTTAGTACGATATTAAAACCACTTGATTGTATTGCCTAAAAAAAGTAAAGTTGCCTAATATACGTCTCACTGATCACACATAGATCTCTTTACTGAGAGGGTTATGGAGCGATTATTTCATCGCGCTAACTACCATAACATAACTTTACCCCTTTTAAATTCTGATAATACATTTCTAATGGTTTAGAAAGTATACTGTCGAATGAATGTACTACCACATTAGTGACATACTAAAAGAGAAGAAATAAAAATATTACTACCATAATGCTGCTTTTACAGTCAATATTGGCTTTATTAAAGATATTTTTATTAGGCAATTATTTAAGAAGAATGTTCTAACAATATGATGCGGTTATATTATTTTTATGACTACTACATCTGTGTAAAATAGCGGAAGTTTCGACACGTAACGTAATATATTACAATTTCATGCGTCCTATACCTTAACGGAGTATATATAGCAGAAAAACGCGTGTCTTAATGGTATACATACTTGATAATGTCTTGTGGATCAAAAGACAAATAATTAAATTTTAAATCAATTATGATATAAAATTTAACAATTCGTACACAATATGTGCTATTATTCTACCCAACTTTACTTATTTTACATAAACGTTACATAAAGAGAGGCTTTATGTTAGTAACTTAACCTTGCGCTTAGTTGAAAACTTTCTTCAGTATTTGGAACATTTTACGTTTTGTTAATGTAAACTCGTAAAAAATTAAAACAGGACGACCAAAAAATCTTAAATATCTCCGAAAATATTATGTAAATAAAAACTGTTTGATAGCCTCATTAAAAGCGTTCAAATATGCAAAATAAAGTTTAGTAATATTTATATTCTTAAAAATAATGACATAAACATAAAATGCGTTGATTTTCAAAATAATAAATATCAAAAGATATTTTCTGAGTTATAAATTTTATTATTTTTATATTATCTTTATGTACGGTCAATACAGACATTATTTAATATGCTTTGCCCCAGATTTCTAAACCAATTCTAGGGAATATTATATAGCCATTATTTAGCGTGTTCACTTTTCGTAGTTACGAGCATACTTAACATCGCAAACTGTGTGTGGGGAGATTTCTTCATCTCACAGATCGTTTGAGATCAACAGGATTGAGCACAAGCACGCTCGACTGGATTAAGGTCGGGGCTGCGTGCCACCCATTTCGTGCATCGGATATCGCCCACTTGCCGGAAGTTATATTTTATCTTAGTGGTATTGAAAATAGCATTGTCATTCATAAAAATGTCGTCCTAAGCCTAACTGGACCGTCATAAATGGACCGTCATAAATAGACCGAAATCCTCGATTATAATTTTATCTATTAATATTTCGAAAGTCAAGTTACATTTTCTATAAGAATACGTGTAGTTATGTAAGATTATTTCTATAACATAGGATTCTTTCTATAACATCTCACTGCCATGGTTTAAGGGAACTATTAGTGCAATTTTATTCAACGAAAAGTATTCGTTATTTACAAGAAATTATTATTTTTGATATTTGTTTATGGCTTTTCTCGAAAGCAACTAGTGTGATGGTGAACCTGATGAGATCGAGAATGAGGAGCGGCGGATTATTATTATTTAAACAATAAGCAAAACAATAATCTATAGTATATTCACAGGCCTCCTCTCATTTATAAAATCGACTTTCATTATTTAATTGGTCCGAGAGCTCATGACGCATTTTTCATGAAGTGTTTGATGCATCATGAAATTTTGGTGAAAAGTATCAGTCCACTCAATAAGCAGGTTATATATATGACTGTTTGTCTGGCCTACCTGAGTACACCTGGTACTGCGCATACAGGTAAGTCGCAAAAAAATTCACCTAACAAAAGTGTTTGATTGAAATAATAATAATGACTATCCGTCAGCTAAGTTGATAAGGAATTAAGAAAAAAATGGCAGACACTTCTGAAGGGGTTGACATGGCAATCCACCCCAAAGTCGTATTTTCAATAATACCAAAAAAAATTGGTTGATTTAATCTGCCGTTTTTTCAGCGTGTTTATTATATATAATAAAAATTTCTCAAAAGGGCAGACAGTTTAATAATTTAAAAATATGGTGGAAGCAACCGGCCGTAAACACCACAGCCATAATCTATCTCCTAATCTAATGAAAGGCCAGAAAAAAAAGATACGATAAGGGTAAGGGTGTTGCCTGTAAGCGACGGACAAGGAAAGATGCGAGAAAAGGCGACAAATGCTAGGACGTCTCCCCGATGCTACGGAAAATCATGGGAGCGCACACTCCAAAAATCCGCATTGCGATTTGGAATGTGGGCTCCATGACAGGCCGCAGCTCAGAGTTGAACGAAACATTGCTCAGAAGACGTGTCAACATCTGTTGTATACAGGAAATGAAATGGAAGGGGTCGAAGTCGCGAAATATTGGAAACGATTACAAGCTTATCTACCACGGCACAAAGGCTAAACAAAACGGGGTAGGAATAGTGGTCGATTTAAACTTCCAGAGCCGTATAATTGAAGTTAATAGAGTCAGCGACCGCATCATAGCTATCAAATTCGCCATGGACGACTAAACATGCATGAATCAACATATGCACCACAAATCGGACTGCCACAAGAAGTAAAATAGTATTTCTAGGATGACTTACAGGATCTTCTGCAGTCTATTCCTAAGACAGAATCGAGATACATTGGTGCTGATCTCAATGGCTATGTCGTAGAAACATCGACTACCCACAACGAAGTCCACGGGAATTGATGTTTTGAGAATAAAAATTCAGAGGGTGAGGATATACTCAACTTGCACTTACTTTCAATATGGCAATCATCAATACCTACTTCTCCAAACCTAAAAAGCACTTAATAACCTATAAGAGCGGCGGAAATTGTAGCAAAGTGGATTACTTCCTAGCAGACAGACGTTTGCTGAAAGCCTTCAGAAACTGTAAAATTATTCCCGGATAACCCTTAACATCCCAACACCGACTCCTAATAGCCGACTTCATAACAACAAGGCCAATATAAGCCAGATCAGAGAAAGTAGAGAGAATTCGGTGGTTCAAGCTGCAATGTGTACAGGGTGAAAATCTCTGCACAGATCTTTTTCCTTTTCTTTTAAAAAACGTTACCCCCACACTAGGATTTTTTCCTGTATCCTGGAGGCAGTTTACAAACATAAACTGCACGAGGATAAACATCCAGACCCGGAACAATTATTTGTAGGCCATACAAATACTTGTTCCGTGCGGGATCCGAACCCGCGGCCCCATCGCAACAACTCATTGCTAAGCCACTGCGCCACGGAGCCGTAAGGTAAAAAACATACAAGAAACTGCTGTTGTCAAAGACATCAATGGCGTGTGGTACAAATTTCTGCATTGAAAGGGCAGCTAAACGCCTAGGAGTATCAAAAGGAGTAACCGGGGAAAATAAGGACCTAACTTTTTGGAATCCGAAAGTACAAGAAAAGATCCAAACAAAGAAAATATGTTTTAAGACCTGGCAACAAACGACCAGTGATGAAGATAAAACGCATATCGAGACGCAAAAAAGTATGTTAAACGGGCTGTGGCACGGGCTAAGCTGCAAATAGAGAGGACTTACATACTGGGCTGGAGAACGCGACCAATGATAAACAGTTTTCCAAACAAGATCGCCAAGCAAAGACAACATGACTCCCGGGATACAGGAGCTGTAAAATACATAAAAGATTCCCAAGGGACCCAAGGGTCTTAACATCTAACGAGGAAATTAAATAAGATGGGTAGAGTACTACTCTAAGCTATTAAACGAAACATATCCCTCTGAACCCATAGCAGGACTTCCTCCAATTGAAGGCCCTTGGGATGAAATAACGAGCACCGAGATCAGAGCGTCCATCAGCAAAATGGCCAATAACAGGGCAACAGGACCTGATGATATTTCGGCTGAACTTTGGAAGAGACTTGGAGACGCTGACGTGTATTTCCTACAGGCGCTATTTAATAAAATCCCTCACGACGGTGTACCTGACGCATGAAGGAAGAGATCTTGGGTACCATTTTTCAAAAATAACGGCGATATAAGGTACTATGGTAATTACCGGGCAATAAAACTGATCTCGCACACGATTAAAATCTGGGAACGAGTGATTAAGAATTCTATGTAAGACTGATAGTGGACATGTACGACGGCGTATCTACAAAGGTACGATGCCCTGCAGGAACCATCTAAGAATTTTAGGTAAAGGTCCATCGAGGACTCAGCCCGCTCCTTTTCAACCTCGTGATGAACTATCTGACGGCTGAAATCAAGCAATCTACTCCCTGAAGCACTTTGTATGCAGATGACGTCATCCTCATTGATGAAGATCCGCTCACCTTGCAAGCATACTTGGAAAAGTGGAGGTCATCATTGGAAAACGCAGGCCTTAAGATCAGCAGAGAGAAAACTGAGAACTTGCACTGTAACTTCTCCAACTCAACCGCAACTACCTGCACAATAAACCTCCAAGGCCCTCGGTAGCATTCTATCCAGCGATGGCAATATAGACGCTGATATCACACACCACATAAACACTGACAGGCGTGCTTTATGATACACGAATGCGAATCCGCGTTAAGGGCAAAGTTTATAAAACCGCAGTAAGACCCGCTATGACCTACGATACAGAGTGCTGGCCTATTAAGAAACAGCAGGCTAATAAAATGCATGTCGCGGAAATGAGGATGCTCAGATGGACTGTAGGCGTCTCAATGCTAGACAAAGTGCAAAACCAATATATCCGAGGTAGCTTCAAAATCAGACCAATACAAGACAAGCTCACGGAGTCACGCCTTCGTTTGTACGGCCACGTCATGAGAAGATCCGATGACCACATGACAAAAAAAGCGCTACAGCTTGACTTGGGACCAAAAAGCCGCGGTAGACCCCGACTAACATAGATGTCAATTATTAAGAAAGACCTCGCCACAGATAGTATAAACCCTCTGACAAACCAGAAAAGGCATCTCTGGAGAATAATGATTAGGAGAGCCTACCCCAATTATAAATGGGACAAAGCCTGAAGAAGAGGAAACCTTTTTTTGCTGGTATCGAGACATTTCATCTTAATAATTAGGTGTGACAACGCATCTGCATTTAGATTCATTATCGTAGAAAGATGTAGATGTCTATGAGCCTTAGCTTAGTGAACTTTGTGTTCGCTTGTCACCCCACTTGTATGATATCAAAAGTAGTGCCATAAGCTTATGTGTAAATGAAATTCTTATTCTTCATCAGCCCGTAAAATCCCACAGCTGAACATTGACTTCCCTTTGTAGAGAGAATTTGCCTTAATCGTCACGCTTGGCATCGCATCTACCGCGACTGTCAATCCCAGGCGGATTGCTCATCACGAAACCGTCTACTTGCTTGTAGAACTCCTCTTCCAGAATAGATAGCAAGATGTGAGGCGGTGTTTGAGTAATATTGCATATTCTCCATTAAAACCTACTACAAGCCGTCGAAGATTAGTCAATTTTTACCATCCGTCAAGTGTAATATCCCTCTAAAACATGCAGGAGTGTACAAGCTTGATTTTGGATGTGGTCTCTCTTACATAGGACAAACAAAAAGACTTACAACATTTTCAAGATTGTCATCGCTATTACATCAGATATCATAGACCACACATCCTCGCAAAAGAATACCGATTCCTACCAAGGATGATTCACGAAGCTATTAAAATTAAAAAATAACACCCTAACTTCAATAGAGAAGATGGATGGGTGCTACTATCTGCTTGAGATCCTATAATTAATAAAATGAAATCCATACCCAACAATACCACTGCAAGACTTCAAGATACTGTAAGCTCGTTTGGTGTATATCAAACCAAAAATAATATTCAAAAACCGAAGGTAGCCGGGCTACCTATGACATCGGGACGTCAAACAATTCAGTTCCTCCCGTGACTGTGGTTGCTGGGTCAAGCACCAGAAACTGAACCGAATCGGGAAATATAAGATAAAATAAACGCAATAGAATCCGTAAAATTAATTTCACTTAATATGTAGTATTCGTGTAAATATAAGAAATCATTACTCGTAATAGAGCTTGGCACCCATTCAGACTTCATCTCTTTTATCCCGGACGTTGACTGTATCGAACTTAGCCCCTTTTTCACTCATGTTTTGGTAAGATATATATAAGTTCACGAGATATTTACACAAATCCGACTTTCATACCTGTTTTACAAAGAATAATTAAACAAAAGGAAATATTATATTTATGTGTGCGAATTAAAAAATGTATCAAGGACATGTGATTCAGCAAATTGTACTAAACAATGGTTATAATAATTTACATTATCTTCATCAATGATATTATACAGCTTTAACTTTATAGCTAAGATTACTAACTAAACTAAATTCATAATGTGACCGTTTTTTTTCTTTGTTTCCTTGAATTTTCTTTACATAATTTAACACAAATTATGTTAAAGTAACACCGGCAACATTTCATTAGCGTAATACGTTCTCGTGGGATTGTGAAATTAGTACTGCCATCCAGGAAATTTTCGAAAATTTTTGTATTATTCTTCCAGGATTTATCTAATTATTTTCATTGGATATTTTCGCATAAAAGGGAATTTTTTTTTATAGGAAAGGGGGCAAACGAGCATGCGGCTCACCTGATTTTAAGTGACTACTGTCGCCCATGAACAACTGCAAACAAGGGGAACCAGAATTGCAGATGCGTTGCCGGCTTTTAAAAGGAGTAGGCTCTTTTCTTGAAGGTCCCTAAGTCGTATCGGTTCGGAAAAATCGCTGGTGGTAAACTATTCCACAAGGAAGTTGTGAGAGGAAGAAAACATCTTCTGAATCGCACAGTAGTGGACCGCCAATCATCTAGATGGTGTGGATGGTATCGGGAGTTCTGTCGCGATGTGCGTACGTGAAATTTGGCGGCTGGGATTAATCCGAACAATTCCTCAGAGCGCTCCCCGTGGTAAATGCGAAAGAAAATGCAAAGAGATGCAACATCTCTTCGCAGCGCCAATGAATCGAGCCGATCGGAAAGGACTCGGTCGTCGACGATTCGAGCTGCTCTGCGCTGGTTGTGGTCAAGTGGAAGGAGCTGGCACTGGGGAGCCCCAGCCCAGAGATGGGAACAGTATTCCATGTGAGGCCGAACCTGCGCCTTGTAAAGTTGCAGGCGTTGTGCCGGCATGAAATACTGTCCGCTCTGCTGAGCACGCCAAGCTTTTAGAGGCCAATTTGGCCTTCTCATCCAAGTGACCACGAAACTGCACGTCACTCGATATGTCGACGCCTAGGATTCCGATACTGGCTGAGGTAACAAGGGGAGTGCCTTGAAACTGAGGAGATACGACAAAGTGGTTCTTTTTAGCGGTAAACGCGCAAACTTCTGTCTTCTGAGGATTAAACTGGACTAGATTTGGTCACCCCCAATCCGAGACTTTGTTCAGCAAAGACTCGACTTCAGACACAAGTTTGTTCCGGTACTCAGTGACGTTTACTGAGAAATATTGGCACGACCTGTGTATAAGCATCACCAGTGCTGTCATCCGCATAGCAATGAATGCTACCGGTTTGCAATATATCATTGATATGCAGAAGAAACAGCGTTGGTGATAGCACGCAGTTGTGTGGAACACCAGCGTTATGTTTTTGTAGTCGGAGCATGCACCGTCTACAACGACCTTAATGTCTCGATCTGCAAGAAAGCTGGTGATCCAATTGCATATTTCTCGGAAGCTTTAGGAAGGGAGCTTGAAAGAAGGCTTGTGCCAAACCCAGAAAGCCTTCGCAATGTCCAAACTAACGGCCAATGCTTCCTTGACTCTACTGCCTCCGCCCATCTATGAGTCAGGTAGACCAGAAGATCACCAGCTGATCGACCCGACGAAACCGTATTGGCGGTCACTAATCAGCTGGTGATCCTCAAGGTACCGCATGAACTGGCAGTTTATAACGGACTCCATTATTTTGGAGATCAAAGGGTGATGGCGATAGGCCTGTAGTTGGACGGGTCTGAGTGTCGCCTTTTAGGATCAGTTGGACAAAAGCTGTCTTCCATGATTTCGGGACTGCCTAGGAGTAGGGAGTACCGAAAAGACGCGTCAGAACCGGTGCAACTGGAGCACACGTCCTCAGCACAATTGGGGGGATTCCGTCAGGCCCACTCGACTTGTGTATGTCCAGGGAGAGGAGTGCTTTGCGAACCGAGCGCTGTGAGAACCGCATATCCTGCATGGAAATAACGCAAATGAATGGGTATTTACAACAGTTCAAACAATAAACCTCAGAATTTAATATAAACGATTCTTTCATATTTAAGGTAGTTATTGGCAATAATTCTTACAGGTGTTTATTGGAAACATTTCGTCCAAACACATGTACGTATGAATTGTCCATTTAAGAAAGTCAAAATTATACAAAGAGATCACTTTAAGAGTTAGACTCGGCTGGACAACGTTCAAATTTTACAGGTGAGGATATGTAATGATTTTGTCATATCCCACAAGTTTAAAACAAAAGTAAAACTATTGCGGGTTACTAGTATTGTCAACGGAATCGAGACTAGAGATGTTTCTGAGATAAAATAAATTTAACATCACGCAGTTTGTCTATATAACGAAATATTAAGTATCTTTTCATTTATTTAAACCATATTATAAAAAATATAATATATAAATATATTTCTGTAATGTTCTCAGTAGCATAATATTCCATATCACGACCTATCTATACAAGGTATCCGCATGGGCCGACACTTATGCAGTTATTGTGTTGTATGCATTATTTAATTATTAAACCGATGTAGTAGACTTAAATCTTACGCATTCAATCGCTCTCAGTCTTATTCCAAGTTTTGTATTATACACCCTTTATTATATGACATGTATAATATAAACAAATAATACATCATATTATTCAAAATATATGTTTACGGAACAATATAAATAATTGCACATAATGTATATTATATATTAATTGTCAATAATACATTCTTGAGGCTCGTATTTCAGTTCTTATTGCCAGTGATTACTAACGGAGCCCAGACGTGTTCCTCCGGTGATGGCCGTATGAGTAAGTTTTATTTATTTAACAATTTTTTGCACTAAAGGTACAAATGCCGTTTATTTAAATATTAATTTATAAGTTTATAAATTTCTTTATGTATAAGATGAGTCTTAGTAATATTTTTTTACTTCTGTTTAAAAAAATATTTGGCAAGCGCATTCCAGAGTCGTACAGCTGTAACAGCGAAGAAGGTTCAGAGAAAACCAGTATGGTGAGAGGGAATTTGCAATACGATATTGTCATGAGACCGAAGACTGCAATAATGGGAAGAACCCAGGTATTGAAACTTACATTTCAAATACGCTGGGGCCAATGGATCAATATGGATAGTGAAAACAGTGCTAAAAATTCATGGGTTGTGGGATATCAACCATTTAAGTTGAGAGGATAGAATAACACGGGTCATACCTTGAATACCGAAAACGAAGCGGATACAGCCTGTGAAATCGATCCAATTTATTGACTAAGTTATTGTTTGCATTTAGAAACACACATCAGCATAATCAAATATAGGAGAATAGGGATTGAATTAGCAGTTTTTCGTAAAAGGTAAAATGTTTTAAATCTGTACAATTGTCAAAGGTAGCACAAACTTTACGGTTAACTTCCTCAAAATGACTGCTAAGTAAGACAATCTAAGGTAAATTCAGTTGTCGTTGTTTACACTTAGAGAAGCACGTGTCGGTGTTAATTAAAACGAGTTCTGAGCATCAGGAGTTACAAGCAAATTCTGCTTAAGTTCATTTTCTATCAGTTCTTTTTGTTTTTTTTTCAAATTAGAATATCTTATTTGATTACGTCGAAAGTAATTGTTAATAATAATGCATTGTGCACTATGCAATACGGATTTCAATGATGGCAAGTGGATCGTGAAGCAACTTTGTTTTGGCTGCTCAAATATAACCGAAGCTTGAAAGTTGTGCCGACCGAAGGCTGCGTGGATGTTCCTGTTGCCGGGCCTTCTATGCGCTTCAACGCCAACGCTAACCACGTCGCCGCCGATCCCTACCATTGATGGTGGTGCTTCAATTGATATGGTTCTGCAGGAAATACGTGACCTAAAACTACAGCTTCACTGTCTACCAGCACTCATTGATGACGTGAAAAGCATTAGGCGTGAAATAGGAGAGCTGAAATCATCCTGTGAATTAATAGTGAAAAATAATTAACTGTGAGTCCAGAATAACTGATCTTGAATCCAAGATACCTAAATTGGAGCAAATAAAAATAACAGTTGACTCGACACTTTCTGAAATATCAACCCTGAAAAGGAGTTAGCTGCGGAACAATGGTCTCGACTTAACAATGTCGAGATAAAGGGAGTTCTAAGAGAGATGAAAACCTTTTTCAATAGTAGAGAAATAATATGCACGTGTTGTTACACGATCCCCAAACATCAAATAAATTATATAGCGAGGTGCTGACACATTTTGGTAAAGATAAATGTATCAAGGACATGTGATTCAGCAAATTGTACTAAACAATGGTTATAATAATTTACATTATCTTCATCAATGATATTATACAGCTTTAACTTTATAGCTAAGATTACTAACTAAACTAAATTCATAATGTGACCGTTTTTTATCTTTGTTTCCTTGAATTTTCTTTACATTATTTAACACAAATTATGTTAAAGTAACACCGGCAACATTTCATTAGCGTAATACGTTCTCGTGGGATTGTGAAATTAGTACTGCCATCCAGGAAATTTTCGAAAATTTTTGTATTATTCTGCCAGGATTTATCTAATTATTTTCATTGGATATTTTCGCATCAAAGGGAATTTTTTTTTATAGGAGAGGGGCAAACGAGCATGCGGCTCACCTGATGGTAAGTGACTACTGTCGCCCATGAACAACTGCAACACCAGGGGAACCAGAAGAATTGCAGATGCGTTCCCGCCCTTTATAAAGGAGTAGGCTCTTTTCTTGAAGGTCCTTAAGTCGTATCGGTCCGGAAAAGTCGCTGGTGGTAAACTATTCCACAAGGAAGTTGTGCGAGGAAGAAAACATCTTCTGAATCGCACAGTAGTGGACCGCCAATCATCTAGATGGTGTGGATGGTATCGGGAGTTCTGCCGCGATGTGCGTTCGTGAAATTTGGCGGCTGGGATTAATCCGAACAATTCCTCAGAGCACTCCCCGTGGTAAATGCGAAAATGCAAAGAGATGCAACATCTTCGCAGCGCCAATGAATCGAGCCGATCGGAAAGGACTCGGTCGTCGACGATTCGAGCTGCTCTGCGCTGGATGTGGTCAAGTGGAAGGAGCTGGCACTGGGGAGCCCCAGCCCAGAGATGGGAACAGTATTCCATGTGAGGCCGAACCTGCGCCTTGTAAAGTTGCAGGCGTTGTGCCGGCATGAAATACTGTCCCGCTCTGCTGAGCACGCCAAGCTTTTTAGAGGCCAATTTGGCCTTCTCATCCAAGTGACCACGAAACTGCACGTCACTCGATATGTCGACGCCGAGGATTCCGATACTGGCTGAGGTAACAAGGGGAGTGCCTTGAAACTGAGGAGATACGACAAAGGGGTTCTTTTTAGCGGTAAACGCGCAAACTTCTGTCTTCTGAGGATTAAACTGGACTAGATTTGGTCACCCCCAATCCGAGACTTTGTTCAGCAAAGACTCGACTTCAGACACAAGTTTGTTCCGGTACTCAGTGACGTTTTCCCGAGAAATATTGGCACGACCTGTGTATAAAGCATCACCAGTGCTGTCATCCGCATAGCAATGAATGCTACCGGTTTGCAACATATCATTGATATGCAGAAGAAACAGCGTTGGTGATAGCACGCAGCCTTGTGGAACACCAGCGTTAATAGGCTTGTAGTCGGAGCATGCACCGTCTACAACGACCTTGATGCTCCGATCTGCAAGAAAGCTGGTGATCCAATTGCACAATTTCTCGGGAAGCCCATAGGAAGGGAGCTTCGAAAGAAGCGCTTTGTGCCAAACCCGATAGAAAGCCTTCGCAATGTCCAAACTAACGGCCAATGCTTCCCCCTTGGACTCTACTGCCTCCGCCCATCTATGAGTCAGGTAGACCAGAAGATCACCAGCTGATCGACCCCGACGAAAACCGTATTGGCGGTCACTAATCAGCTGGTGATCCTCAAGGTACCGCATGAACTGGCAGTTTATAACGGACTCCATTATTTTGGAGAACAAAGGGGTGATGGCGATAGGCCTGTAGTTGGACGGGTCTGAGCGGTCGCCTTTTAGGATCAGTTGGACAAAAGCTGTCTTCCATGATTTCGGGACTACGCCTAGGGAGTAGGAGTACCGGAAAAGACGCGTCAGAACCGGTGCCAACTCCGGAGCACACGTCCTCAGCACAATTGGGGGGATTCCGTCAGGCCCACTCGACTTGTGTATGTCCAGGGAGAGGAGTGGTTTGCGAACCGAGCGCTGTGAGAACCGCATATCCTGCATGGAAATAACGCAAATGAATGGGTATTTACAACAGTTCAAACAATAAACCTCAGAATTTAATATAAACGATTCTTTCATATTTAAGGTAGTTATTGGCAATAATTCTTACAGGTGTTTATTGGAAACATTTCGTCCAAACACATGTACGTATGAATTGTCCATCTAAGAAAGTCAAAATTATACAAAGAGATCACTTTAAGAGTTAGACTCGGCTGGACAACGTTCAAACTACTTTACAGGTGAGGATATGTAATGATTTTTGTCATATCCTCACAAGTTTAAAACAAAAGTAAAACTATTGCGGGTTACTAGTATTGTCTAACGGAATCGAGACTAGAGATGTTTCTGAGATAAAATAAATTTAACATCACGCAGTTTGTCTATATAACGAAATATTGAGCATCTTTTCATTTATTTAAACCATATTATAAAAATAATATAATATATAAATATATCTCTGTAATGTTCCCAGTAGCATAATATTCCATATCACGACCTATCTCATACAAGGTATCCGCATGGGCCGACACTTATGCAGTTATTGTGTTGTATGCATTATTTAATTATTAAACCGATGTAGTAGACTTAAATCTTACGCATTCAATCGCTCTCAGTCTTATTCCAAGTTTTGTATTATACACCCTTTTATTATATGACATGTATAATATAAACAAATAATACATCATATTATTCAAAATATTATGTTTTACGCAACAATATAAATAATTAAGCACATAATGTATATTATATATTAATTGTCAATGTAATACATTCTTGAGGCTCGTATTTCAGTTCTTATTGCCAGTGATTACTAACGGAGCCCAGACGTGTTCCTCCGGTGATGGCCGTATGAGGAAGTTTTATTTATTTAACAATTTTTTGCACTAAAGGTACAAATGCCGTTTATTTAAATATTAATTTATAAGTTTATAAATTTCTTTATGTATAAGATGAGTCTTAGTAATATTTTTTTCTTCTGTTTAAAAAAAAATATTTGGCAAGCGCATTCCAGAGTCGTACAGCTGTAACAGCGAAGAAGGTTGAGAGAAAACCAGTATGGTGAGAGGGAATTTGCAATACGATATTGTCATGAGACCGAAGACTGCAATAATGGGAAGAACCCAGGTATTGAAACTTACATTTCAAATACGCTGGGGCCAATGGATCAATATGGATAGTGAAAACAGTGCTAAAAATTCTAAGATTCATGGGTTGTGGGATATCAACCATTTAAGTTGAGAGGGATAGAATAACACGGGGTCATACTTTCGAATACCGAAAACGAAGCGGATACAGTTGTTGCGAAATCGATCCAATTTATTGACTAAGTTATTGTTTGCATCTTAGTAACACACATCAGCATAATCAAATATAGGGAAAATAAGGGATTGAATTAGCAGTTTCTTCGTAAAAGGCGGTAAAATGTTTTTAAATCTGTACAATTGTCTAAAGGTAGCACAAACTTTACGGCTAACTTCCTCAAAATGACTGCGCTAAGTAAGAGACAATCTAAGGTAAATTCAGTTGTCGTTGTTTACACTTAGAGATAGCACGTGTCGGTGTTAATTAAAACGAGTTCTGAGCATCAGGAGTTACAAGCAAATTCTGCTTAAGTTCATTTTCTATCAGTTCTTTTTTTGTTTTTTTTTTTTCAAATTAGAATATCTTATTTGATTACGTCGAAAGTAATTGTTAATAATAATGCATTGTGCACTATGCAATACGGATTTCAATGATGGCGTTAAGTGGATCGTAAGAAGCAACTTTGTTTTGGCTGCTCAAATATAACCGAAGCTGGGTATAGAAAGCTGGGTGCCGACCGAAGGCTGCGTGGATGTTCCTGTTGCCGGAGCCTTCTATGCGCCCCTTCAACGCCAACGCCAACCACGTCGCCGCCGATCCCTACCATTGATGGTGGTGCTTCAATTGATATGGTTCTGCAGGAAATACGTGACCTAAAACTACAGCTTCACTGTCTACAAGCACTCATTAATGACGTAGGAATGAGCTGAAATCTTCCTGTGAGTTTAATAGTTAAAAAATAATTAACTGTGAGTCCAGAATAACTGATCTTGAATCCAAGATACCTAAATTGGAGCAAATAAAAATAACAGTTGACTCGACACTCTCTGAAATATCAACCCTGAAAAAGGAGTTAGCTGCTAAGGAACAATGGTCTCGACTTAACAATGTCGAGATAAAGGGAGTTCCCCTAAAGAGAGATGAAAACCTTTTTTCAATAGTAGAGAACATATGCACGCAAGTTGGTTACACGATCCCCAAACATCAAATAAATTACATAGCGAGGGTGCCGACACATTTTGGTAAAGATAAATCTATTATCAACTTCATCAACCGCTACATAAAGGAAGAATTTGTCGCTGCAGCGCGAGCCAAGAAATTCATGACAGCGAAGGACATTGGGTTTGTGGGTAATGAACAACGGCTGTATGTTAATGACCACTAACACCGTATTCTAAGGCTTTGCTAACTAAAACCAAAGCTATTTGTAAAGATAAAGCTTTTCAATACGTTTGGGTAAAGTATTGTAAAATTCATGTTAGAAAAACGACACTACGAGGGTTATGATTATCACAAGTGATAGTGATTTAAACAAGTTAGCTTAAACTGCCTCCAAACATATAATTTGCTTAACTTAGGTCTCAGCTTAATTATATATTGTTTAATTGCTTCAGCTGTACAGTACACTCGTAATGAAATGTTTACGACCCCTGCTTTGCCGATATATCGCCGTTGTTATTCTGTGTTTTTCTAAAACTCTGTTCGATATATTGCTCGACGCATAATTGTTCCTACCGCTTTTGGATATATTTTAAGTAACCGTATGCATATTGTGCTTGCTCTTTTCGCTCTTATATCCTATTTGGTATTGAATGATATTGATTGCACTTATTCCATGCTGCAAAAATGTTTTAATGTATTAATATGTTATCGTGTTGGTTTGCTTTCGTATCATGCTTTTAACCCTAATACTAATAATATATTTTTAATTAGTTATTTTAAGACTTTCTGCATTCCGCTTAGTTTAATAATTTTGATTTTTAGTTGCATTAACATTTATGTTCACCTGCTTTTTCATTACACTTTAAACAATTTTTTTAATACTAGAGTTGGCTTTCTCGCTATTCTTCTTCGTAATATGATGTTGAACGATATTGATTCTATTATTTTTTTAATTATGTATTTATTATTACAGCACTGTTTTAACGTGATAATTAGTTACCATGTTTATTCGCTATTTGAGTTTGCAGTTAAAATCAAATTAAGGAATTTTAGTTATTATTATATTATATATTATATAGTTATTATTATATAGTTATTATTATATATTTATGGAAGAAACTGATGGAAAAATTTGGGATGTGCAAGCTGGATTTAGAAAGGAATGGGTGTACGGATCAAGTATTTTCCATGCATGATTGCGGAGAAGTTTGGCCAAAACCAGAAAGTTTTGTGCTTTCATGGACTTGGAAAAGGCTTATGACAGAGTGGACAGGAATGTGTTATGGCAAACACTTAACTCATTTGGTTTGAGCGCTGGTTTGATACAGGCATTGAAGTCTCTTTATAGGGACTCTAGTGCTTGTGTCAGGATCAACGGGGTCTACTCGGACTGGTTTGGCATCCAAAAGGTGTCAGACAGGGCTGTGTAGCTTCTGGCTGTTTAACCTATTTATGGACAGTTGTTTGCAAACTTTGAAAGTTGAAGAATATGGGTTGAGAATGGGTGAGTTAACCGTCAAACGCCTTGTACGCCGATGATCAAGTCATATTTGCATCGTCGGCGGCCGAGTTGCAATTGATGGTTACTTTAATGAACCGATCATTAAAAAGAAAGAGGTATGAAAGTGAACGCAAGTAAGACGAAAGTGATGGTTTTTGAAAGAGAAGAAAGTAAAACGTTATGTGAAATAAGAATAGAAGGGAGTTGATTGAGCAAGTGGATGAGTTTGTATATTTGGGATGTTTATTTAGTAGGGATGGTAGATATGATAAGGATATAGAACGACGAGTGAACGCAGGAAATAGAGTGAATGGGGCTCTACACGCTATTGTGAAGAGTCAGAATGTGTCAAAAAAGGCACGTTTGGCAATTCACAATGCTGTGTTAGTCCCTACTTTAATGTATGGTAGTGAAAGTTGGGTCTGGCAGAAGAAGCATGAGAGTAGAATAAATGCTGTAGAAATGCGGTCATTAAGGAGTATGCTAGGATGAATCTGAATGACAGGGTGAAATAGTGTGATAAGAGAAAAGTGTGGTTTGCAAGATGACGTTGTGACCAGGATTAAGAAAGGAATGCTTCGGTGGTTTGGTCATGTAGAAAGGATGAACGAAGAAAGAGTGACAAAGCAAATTTATGCTGCAGAAGTGAACGGCAGAGTCGGAAAGGGACGCCCTAGACGAAGGTTTATCGACCAAATTGGCGATATATTGAAATGGGCCAGATTAGGAGTACCTTAACCGACGAGCGTGTGCGTAGATATATGGATGTAAAGGAGGCGAGAGAGGTGCCAGGATCGTGCCAAGTGAAGTCCGTAGTCTCTGCCTACCCTCTGGGTGACAGGCGTGAGTGTTTATGTTTATGTTGTTATTATTTTAAGACTTTTACATATTGCCTAGTTTTATAATTTTGATTTTACATTGTTTTTATTTTATTTTTAATTTAATGATTTATAATGGCAACGTTTTTTATTAATAATACGAATAGCTCTTTATTTAATATTTATTATCAGAATGCACGAGGTCTGCGTACTAAAACATCTGATTTCTACCGTAATACCTGCTTGTCTAAATACGATGTCATTGTTATAACTGAAACGTGGCTTCTGGATGGTATTTCGAACTCTGAGTTATTTGATAGTCGTTATGTTGTGTGGCGCCGCGATCGTGATTATGCTGGGACGGGCCAATTGTACGGAGGCGGTGTACTCATTGCGACACGCAGAGAGTTGTCTGTTGAACCTCAACCGAACTTTAACTCCAGTGCTGAAGATTTTTGGCTCACGCTTACTGTCATAAAAAGCGATAGTAAAATGCCTACTTTTCTGCATATTTGTGTCTTATATTTATGTAATTTACATGGAAGTTTTAGTTTCTCGGATCAGTTATTGAATTTTTTTACGAAATTAAATGATACAGTCTTAAAATATCCCACGGATAAATATCTTATAGTAGGTGACTTTAATTTAAGCAACATAAAATGGATACCCGCTTCCAACTGTTCCAACTGTTGTAATCATTGCTATGAGCCAACGAACTATAGTACGCACAACGAACGGTTACTAGTTGACGAAATAAATGCGCTTAACTTCTGCCAATATAATGGTTTACGCAATAAATATGGTAAAACACTCGACCTTGTGTTATCTAACTGTGACGTAGCCGTATCTGATTGTAGTGACGACTCTTTTGTACCAGTAGATCCCTTTCACGGAGCGTTAGTAATGGAAGTACGTTTTTATGCGTTAAGCACACTTAGCTTAACTCAACAACTCCGTTTATTAAGTTTTTTATAATAAAGGTGATTATCAATCAATTAATAAAAAATATGCTGAAATCGATTGGCAAACCGAATTTTCTTCGAAATCTCTTAATGATTCCATTAAATATTTTTATGAAATATTTGAGAAATTAAGAGATAAGCACATACCGTCAAAAATAATTAAACCGGACTCCTACCATACGTGGTATTCCCCAGCATTAAAGAGAGCAATTAAAGAAAAACATAAGTACCTTCGTAAATTCAGGACCTACGGTAATAGATCCGATGAAGAATCGTATAAAATACTGGTGCACTCGGGTTAAATATTTGGAAGATATGTGTCATAAAACTACATCAACCGGTGAAAGGTCAATAGAAAAAATCCTAAATATTTCTGGTCATATGTTAAACGTAAATCAAAAACTCACTCTATCCCAAGTAGTCTCAATTTAGGTAGTGTAATTTATAACACAGGACAGTCTATTAGTGACGCGTTTGCAACTTATTTTAAGTCAAATTTCTTATACTCGGGCGCTCAATCAACTCTAAATATTTCTAATGTAACATCAAAATCGACTGTAAATATTTCAAAATAGTTAACATTAAGAACGTGTATCGGTTGTTGAAAGCTCTTGATCCATCAAAATCCGCCGGACCTGATAACCTACCAGCCACTTTTCTTATTAATTGTGCAGAGACGATAACACTACCAATAAGTTTGCTATTTCGCAAATCGTTGCATGAATGCTCAGTTCCTGACATTTGGAAGCGTATATATCACCCTGTGCACAAGAAGGGTCTTAGGACTGATGTCGCTAATTATAGGCCAATTTCTAAGTTGCATCATTTCTAAAGTCTTTGAAAAGTTGATTTATGAGCAGGTATATCCGTTACTCAAACAAAGCATAAGTCCGTCTCAACATGGTTTCTTCAAGGGTAGATCTACTGTTTCCAACTTGGTGCTCCTTAATTCATTCTTGACTAAAGCCATGGATGATGGTCATCAAGTTGACGTTATTTATACAGATTATAGTAAGGCTTTCGACCGGATTGAACATAGTTTGCTTTTAAAAAAGCTTCAGTATGTTGGTATCTGTGGAGACCTACTGCGGTGGTTCTCCTCTTATATCGACAATCGCTCGCAGGCTGTAGTTGTTAACAATTACATATCAGGTTGGGTGTCAATACCGAGTGGTGTGCCACAGGGGTCCTTGATGGGGCCGTTGCTATTTCTTATATTTGTCAACGATATTGAAACCTGTTTTAAATCATCACACCTACTGTGTTTTGCTGATGATATGAAAATATTTTCCACAATCTCATCTCAGGCAGATGCTGAATTACTGCAGGAAGATCTACTAAGATTGGAGGAATACTGTAATATTAATAAGCTTGATCTAAACCCATCAAAATGTACCCTTATTACATATACACGCAAGCGAAACTTAATTAATTTCGGCTATCACCTTAAAGGCCAGAAGTTACAAAAAGAATCTGTTGTACGTGATCTAGGATTTTCCACGACTCTAAGTTATTATTCAACACCCATGTTGACAATATCATAACTAGGGCATCTAAGGCGTTAGGTTTTGTCATGCGTACTGCAAAGGAGTTTAATAATATTAAAACAATTAAAATCTTGTACTGTACTTACGTCCGCAGTACGCTTGAATATGCTTCGCAGATCTGAAACCCGATGTATCATACATACATTTCACGGATTGAAAATATCCAACGTAAATTTATACGATATCTTTGCTATCGTACCCATAGAAACTACCGATCAGAAGACTACTTATCCTTATGCAAACACCATCATCTGCTACCTCTGATAAAGCGTCGGGAGATTGCTGACATTGTATTTTTATTGAAAATCTGTTCTGGCAATGTTGACTGTTCTGATTTGCTATCACAAATATCACTGAGAACGCCGACAGTGAACCTTAGAAGGAATGCATTACTCTACTTACCAGCTTCATCAACTAATTATGGAAGAAATACTTTCATGTATCGGTCTATTAATAATTTTAATAATTTATGCAAAAAGCATGATTTTGATTTGTTTAATACTAGCTATATATCGGCAAGGCGGGCATTAAGTCGAGAGTTTTTTATGTCATAATTTAATTTATTTTAAGAAAAATTATATTGTGCGTTTATCCCTGCTTTTTCTTTTCTTTTGTAGCTATTATTGTTTGTTTCACTTATTAAATTTATGCATGTTGTACATTGAAATTAGACTTCATTTTTGTTGCTCGTATTTGTGCTATGTCCTTTAAACAACGAAATAGATTATGTTAGTGTATTTCTATCAGTGAGAACCTGTTATTGGCTTTTTGTAAATTGAACATGTTATTTACTTAAGATTTGTAAGCTGTTGGTTTTCCATAACATAAAAATAAAAAAAAATAAAAAAAAGGTTAATCCTAAGTCTTTCACATGAGTGCTGTAGGGAATTACTTCGCCATTATAAATTAGTGGATCTAATGATGTATGACTAAGTTGACGTGCGCTACCTAATACTATATATAGCTTGGGATATGCTAGGAATAACAGTGACCTCGTACTTTCTTCACCAATTAAGAATCCTACTAAGATCAGAGTTAATCACGGCTACAGCATTATTCATATGAGTAACATTGGCATGAGCATACAGTTGCAAGTCGTCGGTTTACAGATGATAGGAGGCAAGAAGGTTGCAAGTAATTATATTAATAAATATAGAGAAAAGTAATGGAGAGGGAATTCCGCCTCGCGGAACACCTGTGGTCAAGTCGCACCAATCGGAAACCATACCGTCGACATGAACCGTCTGCTAGCGTCTAAAAAGGTAGGAGGATACCGAATTCTGTGCTAAAAGGAAAAACCTATGTAGGACAAGATGGCGATGAGAATATCAGTCACTTACCGAGCTATTAAGAGAGCTATGCTTAGAGATTCTTTGTCTGATAAAATACGTAACGAGGTTATCCGCAGAAAACCAAAAGATTGACTGACATGGCCGTACGGGTTCCCTAGTAACAGGTTCATACTGCCTAGCGTAGTGTTTGTCGACTTATTTATGAAGTGATATTCTGATGAAGGATGCAAGGAGTCAATGGATGCAGGTAGTTCAGGAGCGTGCTTTGAGTGCGAGATATGCGAAAAGTTTAGTATAAGCCGTAGACTTGTAATGGGCTGTAATAAGGGTAATAGTGCTAGAAAAAGTTTAATTTTATTACTTTTTAAATGTTTACTATATTTTAATATTTTATCAACGTTTTGCAGTAGGAAGTGACGATTATTGGAATTAAAATTGGTATCGGAAAACCATTGTATGAGGCCGAGTGCTCAACGTTTTCGATCAAGAGGCTTTTACACCAACGTCGTTTAGATATTTAATGTTTTCAATTTTCCAACAAAAGAGAAAATGGTTTAAACTATATATATTTCATTTCATTGATAATAAAATGTCCATTTTTAAAGTTGTATAAAACCATTAGAATAGTAAATTGACCAAACAGAAAAATTGCATATGTATTCATCTTTACTGTATTTTTAGTCCTGGTAAGTCGCAACTAAGTATATTTTGAATATAAGTATCTAAGTTCCAAAAATTTATATTTATCGTAATTTAACAGTAAAAAGAGGGGGAATTACGGACACTTAAATAGATGTTTTACTAAAAACCATATCAAAAGCACTAATCATTCTCTTTTACATCGTAATTACACTTTGGTTATATCCTTACAAAATCTATTTTTTATTATTATTAATTAATTAACTACTATTAAATATATCTAAAACTGATCGTTGGCATATGGGTCTTGCGCCTCCGATCACATATCAACAAATTATTGACCTTTTATTCACAGACAAATACCACACCACGCTGGGTTCGGGACAACGAGATGGGCGTGACCTTAGATGAAGATGATTCCTTCCTTCAATTCCGTACACAATCCAGTTTCTTAAAAGAAAGGGTGGGCGACAAAGATGACGGGCCCGTACCCCCTATTGCAATGGTGGGACCATTGCAATCTTGACGCCTATCGTATGTGCCTACGTGGACTGTATCTTCTTTCCCTAGTATTAGGGTTAACACCGAAGGATCTTGAAATAAAACATACGCCGCAATATTGATTCATTATTACTTTACTAATATAGTGCATTAGTAAAATAATATTGTTTACTTTTCACTTATTTTCTTTCATCTTCTTATACGTTCCCTAAACTGTCGCTGATCCCGAAAGAATTGCAATTTTTTTTGCGCCCAATGCAAGTACACCCTCCGGAAGCGGGGGAGGGAGTGGTGAATGCACATAGCATACCACGCAGCCGGCTGCGTGGTTATGTGGGACTCACTTTGAAGAAGTGCCTTACCCACTAAACACCACCTGCGAACGGTTTTGGCCTGTATGGCCATTCCGCCGAATCTGAGACGAACTCCCTCGGGGGAGGGAGGCGTGGGGCACAACCATCCAGGGATGGAAGTGCGGGGCAACCAACACAGCCGCAAAGGGCGGTGGTGCTGGAGTGAAGGTGTGGGATTCGCATGAGCGAGAATGCACTCACCGTACAGGGACGGCGAGCACGGTCTGCTAACACAACCGCACGGGGGCGGCGGTGCTAGCGGAGGCGGGATGGGAAGGCGCTCACCGTACGGGGGAATTTTCACTATCGCATTTCCCTTGATTACCCAATATCTTTATTGCCCAACAACAATAACATTACGCAATTATGTTTTACATGAAATATAATAAAACACATTACAATAATATTCATGTCATCAATTTCACATTAAGCATAAATAAAATATTTAACAAAATATCACAATTTTACACAGTAATTCTTAGAGTCATATATCTTAAAATGGCTAAATTAAACATTATTGGGACACTTTTAATGAATAAACATGAATATCTTAAACAACACAACAGTTTTAATCATAAATAAATACAATTAAGCATTTAAATATATTTAAATTCATTATATTCATTTTTAATAACAATTTGACATTTTTTCGTTAGAATGAAATGCATTTTATATATTCTTTGTTTTATCATTTTATAAAACCATTCTATATTGTTTGTTACGTTAATAAACATTAATATTGATAATTTAATTCTTACTTTAAACAATTAAAAATAATCTGTCGTAAGACTCGATTTGAGCAAGGCTAGCAACCTACATGAGTTGAACAACTATTCTTGCACGGCCATAAGTGCCATATATGAATCTGTTTCTATCTTTTTCTAGCATTTATAGCTATCTCTGTCTAACATATATAACTATTTCATTCTAGCATTTTATAGTTATCTATTTTTAACTTTTCGTTAGCGTGTGCCGTATCATACATACGTAACATATGATTCTAAATTATAACAAACAACATTGCATTTAATTAGTTTTACTCGTATTACGTAGCTCATTACTACGTAATGCATGACTTTAAGTTAATTCAAAGCTTATCTTTAAGAAAAGAACTACATATTGAAATAAAGACAGTTTATAATATGTTTTGATTTATAATAATATTAATAGATTTATTTTCATTTTGGGTATCAAATGATCTTGACAAACTAGCAGTGCTCGCATGCAATTTATCACCAAAACTCCCAATTGTGGCCCTAATTTTAAAATAATATTGAGAATATTAACATTGAATGGTAAAATTAATTTCTTTCATACTTAATAGATAATTGAGTCAACATTTCATAACCCATAATAGCTTAATATTAACCTACGTGAAGGGAATAAGAGCAATGAGAGGTCAAAAATCGTGAAATTCCTAAATGTACACTCCTCTGAGAGTAAATTTCCCATTGTTTAATTCTACGTGTATTTTCCGTTGCATGAATCCTTTGTTACTGGATCGAGCTCGCCACAATCTTTTTGGTGTTATTTACTGTAACATGAAGTATATTGAGGTTTCATATTTTGGGTTTAGATGTATGAACGACATGAAACGGCAAAGTATTTTTTTGGAACGAAGTTCCTTATCGGACGGTACGAATTTGGCGGATGGGGGCTAGGCGAGAAAATGTGTAAGATTTTTCCGTCATCACCCCTTCTGACGTAGTGTAGAGAGTAATTGTGTTCTGTGGCCTTGGCAGCCGTCTACACTACGTCAGAATATATAATAAGGAATCGAGATGGAATAATATCCATCTCCCTCGCACTTTTTCTTATCTTGCCATGAAAGAAATATTATTTTATTTTAAATGACGCTTCATTCTAATAGACGCTAGTAATTCATTTATTTGTATTTGTTAATCAATAATATAATACGTTTATCAATAGTAATATACTACGAAAGGAACTTCGTTCCAACCGAGTGTTCCACGACACTCACGCATGCTTTTTTATTTTTCCAGTAATGTTACAAAAGTGAAAATTAACATAATATATAAAATATAAGAATACAAATTGTTTGCTTTAATTTTTGTACGGCCAGTTGATTTTTTTTTTCACATTAAACAAACGATAATACACTCGATAAAAATTGGAATCGAAATATAAATAAATCAGTATATTTTTTTTATTACGTCACATAATTTACGCTTTTTATAACATGTTGTTACAGATGTGATCCAAATCAAATACCGAATCATAGAGTAAAATATACTATTTAGGTTTTATACTGAATTCCTGTTAATTATTACACGATTTTTTCTCACATCTTTATACATATAATAAATCTTTAGAAAAGTCGTGTTACATAAACGAATTATAATAATTTCTGGAAAAAACAACTCTAGGTAAATAAATAAAGGGTACTGAAGCCAAATTATTAGTTATTAACCCTTATGCTGCCGTGTCAGTCACTTTGCACGGAGTACTGCATTTAAAGGATGACTGACGGTATGTGTTAAATTTTTTGTCTGTCTGTCTGTGTATTCACGATTCACGCAAAAAATTTGGGACGGATTTCAGTAAAATTTTATCCGACTTTGGAAATGCTACTTTTTATACGACTTTGGAAATGCAAAAAAGGAGTGTTGTGTCTTTCCATTCCTTCGATATTTATTTTTATAAATAGCAGTTGATGACCTCCTAAGTCATAAAACCACAATTTTTTTTTGGAATTCTACTTATTTGGGAAATGTGACGACGATCTACGTTTTACATGTTTAAAATAGTGGCATCTAAGAATATCCAGTAAAACAAAGAACTCTTAATTTTTAATAGATCTTTAAAATCAAGAGAGTGATGTTCTACCTTTCGTTACTAAATTATTAATAAATGTATATTAATAGTTTATAAAGTATATAAATGCTTTCCCTCTACAAGATGCAGGAGTGTACAAGCTTGATTGTAAATGTGGTCTTTTTCTATGGGAGAGGGGGCAAACGATGAGGCTCACCGGTCGGTTATGACCAGCTGCAAACCAGGGGAATTGCAGGTGCGTTTCCGGCCTTTATATGTAGCTGACATGAAACACCAACGCTCCGGGAAGTCTGTTGTTTGTAGTCATATTCACTCACCATAGAAATTAAAAAATAAAGGAATTTTTGTTTCATTTAAAAGATAAGTAGGTCTAAATTAGGTTATATTATAACAAAAAGAACTACATACATAGATACATAGAATTTTAAAACTTCGCAAACTAAATCAAGCCTGACAAAGTCAAAAGAGCCGAAGATGTGGATCAAATAGTGCCTGTGAATATTTTGGCGTAAAATAAATGAAGAACACGAAAACCGACATTATTTTATAAAAATAAATCATTACTTATAAGAGTTTTTTTTTCTGATTTCTGATGATGTTAGTGCTGTTAGCCTTTTGGCTCTTAAAACTTCATCGGACTAACTTATAAGACTAAAATAGAAACAATGCATAATTCATTTTTTTCTTTCAATAATTTCTTGTCATCAATATTCGCAATGGCGGGGGATTATAAATTTAAAGCACATTATTAAAAAATAAAACTGAAATAAATTGATACAAATTGTTTATATATTTTTTAATGGCGCTTCAATTTTTTTGAAACCCTAAGCGATGTTTTTTATAACACATATTTTAGATTATTTATTTAATCATTAACTGTCAAAGTACATCGAAATTAATATTAATATGTGTATTATTATATGTAATAAGATGTCGCGCATCAAGCTACAAAGCACGCATAATAATTTATACATCAGTGAAGAAGTTGAAGTTAATTGACGATAAAATATTTCTAATATTTGGCAAGAAATTGGCTGATTTCGGTTTGCCCGTACCGCAGCGAAGGAAATAATTGTCAAGCGATGTTGTGAATGCGCTCAGCTACAACGCCGAGTTTTCTTCTACAGCACATAGATAGTGGATACGAGGGCAATACTGAAAGTTTTTAAAACTGGCCACTTGTAAACGATATTATAAAAAAATAAGTTCAAAATTAAAATTTAATTAAAATTTACCTAACTTGTTAGAGCCGTTTTGTTCAGCACGAGTACGTATGCTGGGGATTGAATGCAGATTGTTCGCGTATTATAACGAACTAGAACTTGTCTCGTATTTTTGTGTTTTTCGAATTTATATTGCCATGTAGTGGCGGTGTAAGAAAATTCCCTACCCTATATCGGGACGGATGTCGTGAGAGCGAACGGAGGGAAATGAAACAGCAATCTATGGGGGAGAGAGTCAACTTATGCTGGGCTGTAATGGATGGTTGGTATATTTATAATATTTATTACGTAACTTTTATTTTTTTTTATTTATATATCATGTCTACAAATAATTAGGTACACTTTGGAAAAATCATCGTTGTGATTAATGCCGGAGTTCCTCAGGGGTCCATTCTCTCCGCAACTCTCTAATTCTCCGCAACTCTCTAAATGCTGCATGTCAATAAACTGCTTATTGGCATCTACGGCCCCAGCACTCGGCTAGTACTCGTATTAGGTACTAGCTGAGTGTTCGGGCCAGTCGAGATCAAATCCAATCCAAAAGATAAGCTATGATTGAGCGTGTGTACCTTCAAATGCGGACAGTCTCCGAATAGGGCGATGCTAATCTTGAGAAATTCTACGCCTCAAAAACACAAGCGTGTCTTAACCACTAAAATGAGCCAGCTTATCTTGACTCCGTTTTCTGAAGAGTATTAGTGGAATAAACCGACCGCCTTCAGTTGTTGGGGGTTGAGATTTCCTCGATCTCGAACTTTGAGCGTTTCACTAAGTCCACGACCGAAGCAACTGCAATACAGCTAGGTGTCGGGATGGTTGTTTACTCTATATAAAGCGCATCTCGATCGTGCGTGAATATCGCTGCGATATATTGTCTGGTAATGCAAAATACCACCTAGCAGCTTTGAACTTAATAATGAAAGGGTATGCTAAAAGGCTTATTGGTGATTTCAATCATATTAAAACCAAACTTAATTTCCTATCTCGTCCACCATCGGATATCCAGACACTTGGTTAGTCTCTACCCCTTTTTTGTCGACACAACATGCATTACAACTAATGGAGTTCAGCCGATGTTATCCTTTACATTTATGCGAATACAGTGATCTAAATAATTTTTAATGTAGAGATGTGCGCAAAGATTTAAGTTGTACGTTCTTTTATTTATTAATTTGGTACTAGTACTATTAATTTGGTACTACTTACTAACAAAATTTAACCCTCATTGCTAATTTCGAAAAAACTTATTTAAACTAAATGCACATTTAATAATAGGTAAACACTGCATGCCTAGTGCTTTCAGAAAGTTATTAATATAAATATACCTATACAAAAATATACCTACATAAAACTAAAAAAGAAAAAGATTACGAAACTAACCACAAAGAAATTATTTAACAAAGTGATGAATTTTCTGCCGAAGAATACTAAAAGAGTCATGATGAATATCTACTACATTATATAAAAGCATTTAAAAGTCTGTCGTCTTGGTATTTTGGGAATTAAATTCTAGTACATTTCTACGACGAGCAATAAATTTTCGAGGATTACTAATTGGGATACGAGAATTAAATAAACGTAGAAATATAGGGCAATCAAAAGTTAGTTCTGAATATTTAATATAAAAGTTGCAAATCTAAAATGGCACGACGTTTCGACAGTAAAACCATTTGTCAAAATACGATGTTAACAGCGCCTCTCTGTTATACGTCCTAAAATGAAATGTTCTCCAGCCATTAAAAATTGAGGAAACAGCCTTATATCCCGATGTGAAATGTGAAAATTCATGTACGCAGACATGCATTGTCACATTTCAGAGAGGGTTTTTTCTTGGAGCAGAGAATATTCCGTCGTACTGCCCTACTGCGTGTTGACTGACTTATTGATTTTATTTACTAATTTTTTTAAGTAAGTTTCCTCACGACGTTTCCTTTCACCACTAATAATAAATCTTAAATAATTTCGAAACTAAGGAAACTTTCGTACCGCGCACTTGAGTGGGCACTTGAGTTATTACAGCTCTTTTCCGTTAATAATCTATAAATAATAATCTATCAATCGCTTCGAACATTTTGACTTCTATTTTATGAAATTTTTAATATTAGTGTACCACTTCAAATACAAACAATGAGAATAGATTAATTAATAATCTATACCTACTAGTGAACTGAGCGGCTTAGCAAAATTCCGCTCAAAATAATAACTGCTCGGGGCAAACTGAGCAACAAGACCAAAGCGACCCCTGCCACGCTATCCGTGAATATCTGCAACATCAGGGGACTTCACTCAAACCTAAACGCCGTCCACTACTATCTCAAGACGGCGAAACCGGCCCTGCTCTTTCTGAACTAGACGCAGGTGTCCTCTTCGGCTGATACTTCGTATCTCTCCTACCCGGGGTACAAATTGGAACACTCTTTTCTATCGGGTTTGGCACAAAGCGCTTTTTTCGAAGCTCCCTTCCTATGGGCTTCCCGAGAAGTTGTGCAATTGGATCACCAACTTTCTTGCAGATCGGAGCATCAAGGTCGTTGTAGACGGTGCATGCTCCGACTATAAGCCTATTAACGCTGGTGTTCCACAAGGCTGCGTGCTATCACCAATGCTGTTTCTTCTGCATATCAATGATATGTTGCAAACCGGTAGCATTCATTGCTATGCGGATGACAGCACTGGTGACGCTTTATACAGCGGCTCGAATTGTCGACGACTGAGTCCTTTCCGATCGGCTCGATTAATTGGCGCTGCGAAGAGATGTTGCATCTCTTTGCATTTTCTTTCGCATTTACCACGGGGAGTGCTCTGAGGAATTGTTCGGATTTATCCCAGCCGCTAAATTTCACGAACGCACATCGCGGCAGAACTCCCGATACCATCCACACCATCTGGATGATTGGCGGTCCACCACTGTGCGATTTAGAAGATGTTTTCTTCCTCGCACAACTTTCTTGTGGAATAGTTTACCACCAGCGATTTTTCCGGACCGATACGACTTAGGGACCTTCAAGAAAAGAGCCTACTCCTTTTTAAAAGGCCGGCAACGCATCTGCAATTCCTCTGGTTCCCCTGGTTGCAGTTGTTCATGGGCGGCGGTAGTCACTTAACATCAGGTGAGCCGCATGCTAGTTTGCCCCCTCTCCTATAAAAAAAAACTAATTTCATACTTCATCATTAGCATTTAAGATATGCCTATTTAAGTGTGGTGTTGAAATTTTGGCGTGATTATCATAATGATAAACCAAGTCGTTCTAAAAATTAATCTTGGCGATCCGTCACCTTCTTTATTAATACTGCTGGACAAGGACCTCCCATCTGACCTGCAACCAATATTTAAAGTTGCTTGGGCAAAGACGATCGCAGGTGCGATGTCACCTCTGAGGACTAACGGCAGAAATGAAGCAGTAAAATGGGGTAAGGAACTATCTTACAATTCATCATAAATTTTTGGTCACGATGGCCAATCTCAACGGAGACTAGTCTTCTGCGCAAGACAGGATTATAGTGCCCGAGTGTATGCGCACGCACAAGTGCACTTCCTATTCCCCCGTTCTCATATTTCGATAGGACGGTAATCCGACACGACTGGAGAGATATCAAGCGCAGGACCAACGGAATTACGTGATTTTCAAGGCACGGGGGTGTAGTAGTGCCAACTTCATTACTCCAAGCTGTTACTGAGTATTTCTCGTCAGAGAAACACATTAATTGATTTTGTACCGACCCGGGATTCGAACCTGGGACCTCAAAGTTATCATTAGCGTTTATGACCACTGGACCAAAGAGGCAATAATGAATCTTCATTTAATTAGTCTTATATAATCATTATGTCATTAAAATATTACGTTTAGTAATTTAAAATCAAAGCATAACCAATCCGAAAGAAAATAATTCTAACAGCCTATAATTTAAAATCGAGAAGTTTTTTAAATCTTACTTTAATGAAATAATAATAAAGAAATGGTAATTAAATGTTTTTATTAAAGCTTCTATTTGCACTTTATTCGAAATAAATTCAAAATGTGATTCAGATTAAATAATATGCAACATTGGGCATCCCTAATCATTTTTCGACACCACATGACATTTGGCGAAGATGGCGGTGATTAATGTTATTAGTCGAATAGAATACTTTTTAATGTTCATTTTGGCATGCAGCTAGTCCGTGTTATAAAAGTATTTGCAACTAATATAATAAAATAGACACTTAATTATCGTGTATGTCCGATGCTTTTATTGCACAGGGCGATTCTGGACATTGTCATTTACTGGGTGCTTGAACTTCTTGTCTGACTAGGAGTCCGTCTGTGTCGGTACCATCCTCTTAGCTATTTCTTCTGCCAAATAGCAGTGCTTGCTCGGTCTGAAAGGTCAGCACAATTACAGACTGTGAGGCATTACATTTTAGTCCTCATGGGTGATAACGCATCTGTAACCTTCTTTGTTTGAAGTTGGCTGCAGGTGAAGTAGTTACTACTAGTTGGACTGTAACTTCATTTGTCACTTCAGTTTTATAGAAAAAAAATAAGTGAAATCTGCCAAGTGGTACATAAACTTAGTCCCTAGTTCAACTGATAAAGTGTGATTCATAAGAAGATGACAATAAAGAAAACAATTTAAGAGCGCATCGCTAATAAAGAGGGTCTTCAGGAACTAAACGGTCAGTATATTTTGTTGCTGTTATGTTATTTTTACAAAAAATGAATTCGAGTATTCTGTCGTTACATCCGTAAGGGAGTTATGTTGTTGAAGATTACACGTATTTAAGGTATGAATGAAGTTGGACTGAGTTGATCTCTCAATATTTTCTGGACAAAGTGAGTACCCATTATCATCAATAGTCCAAGATATATTTGGGAGATTAAAATCTCCCAAATATATCTTGGTATCAGTCTTCGCAAAATTTGACATTAACTGTTAACTTCCACTACTTTACTTAAAGAGTATATTGAAATAACTACGTTTCAACTTTATATTGTCGTTCTCATATTTCCGCGGGACTTCTTTTGTCAACAGATTCTATTCTAAACCTGAGACGAAATATAAACTGGTTTTTGTAATAAGATTGGTTATGTCTAGCGTATGTTGCGTTCACTAAGGCTCAATTTATTATACATTGCGGCGGAATGGAATGGAAGCGAATTTTTGTAACGAAATTGTACATAGTAAAATTAATTTTACTTGGACTATTGATTAACGAAAGAATCAGTTCAATTGTTCGTTACTATGTTAAATAATTTGCTGTGTACTGTTTTCGAGAGTCATTACGAATCGTCTCGCATGCAGACTCGACGACTTCCAGCCTCCCGAAAAAGCCGGTTTCCGAAAAGGCTTTAGTACCATAGACCACATACACACCCTTCGGCAAATTGTACAGAAGACAGAAGAGTACAATCTGCCACTTTGCCTTGCGTATGTGGACTATGAGAAAGCCTTTGATTCCGTCGAAATTTGGGCGGTGCTACAGTCCCTTCAGCGGTGCCAAGTTGATTGTCGGTATATCGAAGTGCTGAAGTGTTTGTACAGTAGGGCTACGATGGCTATCCGAGTACAGAATCATAGTACGAAACCTATCCAACTGCAGAGGGGTGTAAGACAGAGTGACGTTATATCCCCGAAACTCTTCACCGCTGCATTGGAAGACGTTTTCAAGCTACTGGATTGGAAAGGATGCGGTATTAACATCAATGGCGATTACATCACTCACCTTCGATTTGCCGACGATATAGTCCTTATGGCAGAATCGCTGGAGAACCTAAACACTATGCTCAATGACCTCAATAGTGTCTTCCAACGGATAGGTCTTAAGATGAACATGCACAAAACAAAGATCATGTTTAATGTCCATGTCACTCCTATGCCGGTAGTTGTTGGGAGCACTAAGCTCAAAGTTTTTGATGAGTATGTTTACCTGGGACAAATAGTCCGACTAGGTAAGACCAACTTCGACCGAGAGGTCAATCGATGGATTCAACTCGGCTGGGCAGCGTTCGGGAAACTACGACACATCTTCTAGTCAGGTATACCTCAAAACCTAAAAACGAAATTGTATAACCAGTGCGTGTTGCCAGTGATAACTTATGGATCTGAGACGTGGTCCTTCACTGCTGGCCGTATGAGGACGCTCAAGGTCACTCAGCGAGGTATGGAGAGGGCTATGCTCGGGGTTTCTCTGCGTGATAAACTTAGAAATGAGGATATCCGCAGTAGAACCAGAGTAACCGACATAGCCCAACGGATTAGTAAGCTGAAGTGGTAATGGGCCGGCCATATAGCTCGAAGAACCGACAATCGATGGGGAAAAAAGGTTCTCGAGTGGCAGCCTCGTACCGGTATGTGTATGTGTTACCCAGATTTTGTCTGTAGACCGCACAAATATGAAATTTATATGTCATTTATGTTCTGGAATGCATAATGTTTAACGATATCCATATGTCTTCTGAAGAAAGCCAGTCGACCAGATCCTGGATAACAAGCTTACGCCTAACAAGCAGCGATAAGAACACCACTGATTTGTAACACTGTTGTTTCTATAACGCATCTGAAAAACATATTGATCATCAAAGATCATTACGATTAATGCATACAATTTGACGTGTCACAATGTGCACCCATCTATCGGTGCTGCGAGTGAGCTACGCATGACTTCTTCTTTCACTTCCATCGGCGCTATAACCATTCCCCATTTGTGCCATTTCTTAGTTTCCTTCTTTCTTTTACGTGGTGGAGCCATGCTGCAGCTATATTAATAGTATAGTTGTAGCACGAATGGGTCGGCTCGACCGGGGAAGGACCACGCTCTCACAGAATACCAGCGTAAAATAGCAGCTTAACGCTTCTGTGTTTCGTATGGTGAGTGTAGAGAACCGGAGACCCCTTCATCTTAGAGACATCTTAGTCCTCACGGATGACAACGCATCTGCATTTTGACTCGCAAACGAGGATAAATGTAGATGTATATGGGCCACAGCAACCACTTACCATCAGGTGGACTGTGTGCTCGTTTGTCACCCTTATTCTATAAAAAAAAATGATTTTGAAATATCAATTGCACTGAGATCTTCCCCTACTATCCACTATCTATATCCATCAATCGACCCGATACTTCTTAAATCGGCTTTATATTATAACTTATATAACATCCAACAGCTCACCTAATCACTTCCGCCGTTGTGCTTTCCAGAAGCATACTATGGTTTTCTTTCGACTCATTCTAACCCTAAGTTTGGCATCTGAAATTTTACGGATAGAACTTGTATAAAAATCTTAATGCCTGAATTTAATCATAGAAGAAATATTAGCATTATTATTATCAGCCCGTATAAGTCTACTGCTGGAGATGGATCTCTCCTATTATAGAGATATTATATAATATGCCTTAGTCGTCACATGGCAGGCGGATTAATGGTCGCAATAGCAGAGGTTTCGCAACTTTGATGCTGCTTCACGTCTCCGGTATTTGGCATATTACATAAAGAGGCGATTTTTTTTACAAAGTCCACGGGACGGGATGGAATATTAAATTATTTTTTAGTAAAGGCCCCAAAAAGCTTAAATACCCATAGTGCATATGTCATTTAGCGATTACACACACATTAGGCGATATGCCCATAGAGTACGTACTTTCTGTGCTCGTTGCGTGTGTAGCATCCATTGTGAGAGAGTGTTAGAATAAACTCAATGAAATTATTTTTGAGGAATTTCTTTCTAACAATTCCGAACCAGTGGTAAAAGTAAAAAAATACTTTCAATTAGAGTTACATGTAATCTATATTGAATAAAAATTATTCTATTCTATTCTATTGTAAATAATAAATAAACAGATCAAAATCTTGTGCCTGAAATAATATATCTTAAAGATTTGGTAAATAGATGGTAGTAAAGGTGGCAAAGACTGAAAACTGGTTTATATTTGTAGTATGCGAGTAACCAAAGCTCGATCCATTTGTTTCTTTGGTCCAATTTTAAGTAGCCTGTCGTTTGCTTTGTGATATAACAAGCCATATTAATTGCAGACATGAGCAATGAACGCGACACTGCAAACACTTGTGTTATACATACATTTTTTCACGCAAATCCCTTTACAGTGGAACTGGTGACAGTTGAAGTACAATCCGGTTTGGATAAAAAGTTGGACGAAACTTATACTTCGGGAGAATTACGTGCAGTTGCATCTAAGTGCAAATGTGTGCCAGCCTGTACGTCTATCAAATACGAAGCAGAAACCTCACAAGCCGATTTTGATTGGAATACCTTGTACACTGCTTTCAACATAACAATTGGTGACGACATATTAGAGTAAGTATCTTAACTCTTTATGTAATTTCAAGAGTCACTATTTATCGTTTTTTTCTATTATAATGTATTAAAATATTTTCAGTCAGAAATTAGCACGCGTTATGATTTTCTTTAAAGAAGCCCAATTCATTACGTCTAGTCGATCGCAGCTCTTTGGTCAAACAGACTTCTTGGCAAACTGTGGAGGTCTTCTGGGTTTGTTCATGAGATTTTCAATACTCAGTGTTGCTGAAATCATTTATTTCCTCACTTAAGGTAATGAGGCATTACGATAATATTGCTTTTCACATAAATCTTTGTCTGGCGGACGACGATACACTTTAATAATTATCGCGATCCACGTGGAGTCAATACGCCAAGATATTTAATTTAGCATGTCTAAGCTACACGTATGCACACGTCTGTTACGTTCTTTTTACCTTACTAAGGCAAAGCCAGAAGGAGGGTTATAATTTTAGTAAGCTTTGTTAGCTAACTTAAAAAAAAGGAGTTCTCAATTCGGCTCTTTGCTCTTTTTTCGTCAATTGTGAACTGATTTAATGATTATTTTTTATCAAATTGGTTATTACAGGGGTGGTCCCATATAAATTTTAAAGAAAAATATCCACTTTTACTTTAACACTCCTAGCTTTGTTATTATCTCACAAACTAACTATAAGTGATGTAAAAAATTTTCAAATAAAACTTTTTTGGTTTACAATTTTACACATTTTATTTTCTATCTCTTAAAGTTTAAATGCAAAATCGAACATTGTTTTCTTCAACGCTATTTTATAACAAAATAATTATAAATAAAGGCTTAAAGCATCACGATAAGACCCTTTTACGTGAAATTAATAGATCTTCTTTTTGGTCTTGGGTACCGTCATATAGCGAGAAACAGAAGCTATGAGTGATTATCTTTAACATTGAAAAGGCGAATAAAAAAATATGGATCATTTTTGGCCTCAATTCAGATATAATAGTTAATAAATATACTCAGAAAATTCGTCCTCTTCCATTGCTGGCTGAACATACACTGACGTGATATTGAACACAAGGCTACACGCCAATATTTATCGCGAGATCCATATCACGATACCGAATTTAAAAAAATCTAGATATTTTGCAATCCGTATCGCAATTTGTCAATATTGAATACAACGTCAATAAATATCACGATCCTGGATCAAATCCAAATATCGCGATAATTAATCTTATGCTCACCAGATGTCGCTAGTTGGAACTAAAGGTGAACTTAGTTCACTTTTGATTCACCGATGGTTATAGTGTCATCGTCATTCAAAAGATGCAATTTAAATATAAGTTTTTCGGTTTCTATTGTATGTATAAAACAATGCCTCAATGCTGTATTTCTTTAATTATTTTACACAGTTTTACTTTTTTAAATACTTCTACTTTTCCATAGGAATACCCATAGTTTGGTTTATCCGTTTCTAATCTAATTAATATAAAATATAAGTAATATTTCAAAAAGCAACATCATTCTCAACACTTTTCTAATAAATTAACTTCCCCAGCTATGAAATCTGTCAAATATTTTACCTCATTCCTAAGTGGCACCGTCCTGGTGGCAGAAAAAGTCGTGCTCATTATCACGCGTGTAGTGTCCGCCTCTTTTTATTCATTATTTTCAACATTTGATGATACATTTACTAATAGTAAATATATTTCAGAATTTGATGCATAATTTGGCGAAAGCGAAATAGAATAGCGAAATAAAAATACGATTCCTAACAGAAATGTGATCGTATGCTACTTAGTTAAAAATCTTGTAAACAAAGTTTTAATTTCAGTATTTTGTGCTATTATATCTTAAAATATTTTAATTACAAAGACAAGTATAGGTATGTAAGTAGGTAACTTGGGTAGTGAAGTAAATTTCAACTAAGATTTGTAATAAAGTACTTAGATATTACTTCTGTAGTTAAATTATTACTTAATTATTTTTTCGCTATAAGTACGTATCTAACAAAAAAATGAAATAAATTCACCTTTCACTATCCTTCGGTAACTTAAAAAATTATATATCTGAATCCCTTTAATTGCTCATTAAGCATCCATCCCCGCAACAATTATAGTAGGAACGACGTTTTGCCATTATAATTTATGAAATAGATAGATAATATACATATATACGAGTATTATTCTTAATTACATTATTTTACACAACTTTTTCAACTATTTTATCCTACAATTAAATGTACTAAACACTAAACAAAAACTATTTTGACGAGTATTTCAACAAGTATTTACAAAATACTATCTACTTAAACAGCGTTAAAAAACTTTAAAATTCAATCGCCTAGAACGCACTAGCCCCAACTGCGTTCTGCCCCGGGGGCGCCTTGCGATTGTAGGTAATTATTTCACGCAGGTAGCAAGAGTGACAGAGGCCTGCTATCGGTACAAAAGTCTCTGCCAAACTGTCACACCAAAGCGTTCAAGTCAAACTTCTGTCGATCTACACTGCCTCCGCTAGTAAAACCTTATTCTATAAAAAAATGTCAGTGGTAAAAGCGTCTTACCTCAATTACCTCGCTACAGTACCTATATGCGGTACATATATATATAAAAGGCGGAAAAGTTCACAAGTAACCGGACTTACACACCTGACTTATGCCCAAATACTCAAACGCTGCTCAATTTTAAGACGTCGATTAAGTCTCGTGTTGTAAAATTAATAGAATAATAATAATAATATGTAAAATTAGAGGATTTCAAAAAAGGATTAAATCAAAGGAGGAATCTTTTTGTCACTTTGACTTAAACTTTGATAGAGACAGCACGAGACTTAACGGTATTTTAAAATTAAGCAGCGTTTGAGTATTTGGGCATTAGCCAGCAGATTAAATTGATAATGTAAATTATAATATTCATCTACAAAACTAAAAATTGAATAAATTTCTATCATAAATTCAAAAATGTACAATAAAAATTATCGGACGATGACCATAATAAAAATATATTTCTAAGCTCTATATTTTTTTTTCAGGAGAATTACTATTTATTTTATAATAATAATAATCTTTATTGATAATTGTACAGTAAATATGTGAAGCCTCTGATTGCTGAACTAGGAATTATACCTGTATCTCAGCACTCAGCGCCCTCTCCCAATTTTATGACCTAATAAATTAACAATAATGGTTCAGAATAACAATAATGTTTCAAACAGTACATACTACTTATTTCAAACAGTACATATATTATACGCGCGCGCGCGCGCGTGTGTGTGTGTGTGCGTGTGTGTGTGTCAGCAAGCGTATGTTTGCGTTTGTATGTACTTATAAATATATGAAAATAACGACAAACACTTCCTATGATGATAGTAAAACATGTATCTATATGAGTTGATTAAAAATAACATATAAAGGAGACAGTTTCTTTTTGTATGGAGAATGGGCCCACCACGAATTTTAGTGAACCTCAATGAAATGTATGTTGATTTATTTCTTATAATCTATAGATTACAAAATTAATATTAGTTTTATCGCATCTAACGGGAATTCTGAAAAATTAAAAATTAAAATATGAATATCGCAATAACCTTAAAACAAACTAAAAGCGATTTTCTAGTAGTTTTCACCGATATTATGAGTTAGAATAGTGTATATAGAATATAATAGCTTAATAATTAATAGTATTAAACGAATTTGTAGGTACATTCAGCAATTATAGATATTTTAAGATAGATGGAAAATCCTTTTAGCAGTTCCGGCAAAACAGCGCACAGACAAACAAACGTGGTGTGAGACTATTTTTACAGGTATTAATTAATTAGTGAATATACATCACACACACCATTACAGTAATTAAATAAATATGATTAAAGCCAAGATGAATAACGGATAATATGTCTATTTATAATATTACCTTTAAATGCTATATAGTAAGAAAGCTGTTTTGAACTGGTTGTATAGGATAAAATACAAAGTAAAAGGCCACTGCATATATTGTTGTAATTATTTCAAAGCAGTCTATAGTAATCTAATAGTGGAACAGACATACAGACAGGTGCGGTGTCAAGACTTTGTTTTAATATGTTTTGTTGATTAGTAAAGGCAGTGTAAACTTTGTTTTAAAATATATTAACTGATTAGTTATCATACTCCAAACACCAAAGCCAAAATGACTAGGTAATATCATGTTTATCTATGTTATTACACACTGATAAATATGGTAAGATGTTTTAAACTGG